>JAHWFO010067154.1:5376620-5404539 GCA_023313115.1 Rhysida immarginata
GGGGAATGGAAGCATAAAACAAATAAAACAAAACATGGAAACAAAATAACTTTATTCATCCTCAAAGTAATATCCGTTGGACACTACACTTTTGACATCGTTGATAAAGCTACTGAAATGAGTCAGCGAAGGCCTCTTTTGGGATCGATCGTAGCACAGATGTCACATGTTGTCGGATGTCTGTTAAGTCTGCAAAACGTGTAACCTTCAGGACCCCCTTTGAGGCGAGGGAACAAAAAGAAGTCTGCAGGCGCCAGATCAGGTAAGTGCATTGGATGTGCAATAACGGTTGCATGATATTGGGCCAAAAAGTTGCGTACATGGATCGCAGTTTGCAGGTATGCATTGTCATGCTACAGACTCTACTTCCCACTGCTGTACATTTGTGGGCGACTACGGATGCACAGCAGTAAGCGCTTCAAAACAGCTTCTTAGAATCCGACATCCATTGCTCCATTTCCATTTGAAGTGATTTTCCGCATACACGCCGTTTTCTTGCCCGTAGCAGACTAATCTGCGTTGGTATCTTGCGCTTCTTGCTATGTGCCATCTCTCCATTGGTTTCTCCCTGTGCATGCGCATGGCCGTATTTTTACCTCCCGTTTCTTTGAGATATCCATTTATCTATCCCTTCACTGAACTTTTTAGGCGCACCTTGTATGTCAAGTCTCAAGATCCAATCTACAGATGGTAATAATAAACAATTTCTCTTAAGCTTTTAATTTGCTTTGTATCACTGAAGAAATTACGTTTATTTTTGATTAATCGCTTGATTTATTCCTGAACGATTCAAAATTTTCAAATGTAAGAAGGTTCACCTCTGGTAATTGTTCTCCAGCCATACAGTCCGAGGCTAATGTGCAATTAAGTTCTGAGAAGCTTTTCTGACAATGTACACTGACTTCTCAATCGAAAGAAGATACTTTTGGTTTGAAATGTTATGTCTAATATCTAGAAAAATACTTGACAAATTATCCTAAAACGCAAGGGTATAAAGAGCACATTAAACATCATATGTTTCAGTGAAGGTTTTGTCCGAAGGTAAATAGGGGGCCAGCAACAGATTAAACAAAAAAAATGATTTTTGGGATCGCCCTGTAAAAAATAATGTGCTTGAAATGCATTATAGCCGCAGCATATGCTTATGAGGCTTCGTTTTGTTTATAACGTGCAGGGTTTTCAACCCAATGCAATGCCATTTTCAGGAAACTGGACAAACTACAGTAGAGACACCTGCTATGAGAATATAAAAATATTAAATATTTGATGTAAAATGAACATCAAATGATACACTAATGTTTGACTGTGCCTGCACAAGCATTACCAAAATGTCTTTTGCATAATTGAAAAAGCCCAACCAAATATCGTGAAAATGCTGAAAGATATTGCCGATAGAATGACTTGAATTTCAGTTACTCTCGAAAATAAACAAAACAATAAGGGGTTTTCTCCAAATTTGTTTTTGGACCGGACACCAGTACCAACTTCTCCTTACGCTGGCATATGGACTTCATAACAGCATACTGAACTGCAGACAGCACCACCACCGATGCATATCAGTGGTTCATCTGCGAGTGCATATGCAGGGTGGGCACGAAGACTTGTCGCTATTTCAAAAATTTGCCAATGAAAAAATGTTAACCTTAAAATTATACGGATTGCAGAAAATGATAAACGCAAGTTTTTTTTTCTGTATGATTTACACAACTTCCATGTGCACACCTTTAGTCGCCCACAAAATATCTAAAGTAAATAAAACTTTTATTTCCATCCACGTTTTCTCTAGCATGCTTTCGTCTACCATTGCAATTGCAGCTGTAATGTGTTCTTTCAAGTCCTCAAGGGACTGCACAGGTGTGCACAATACATCTTTCACGAAGCCCCATAGAAAAAAATTAAGCAGCATAATGTCTGGTGATCTTGGTGACCAGAGCAGCGGTTCGTCATGTACAATCCATCTTATGGGAATTGTTGATTTAGGTATGCTTGCACTTCTAACCCCCAATGTGAAAATGCACCATCTTGCCGAAATAAAACATGAGGTTGTCGGCTTTGAAATTGAGGTATAGCAAAATTCTGATGCCTATCCAATAGCAATAACTGTAGTCTCACAAATGAAAAAGGGTCCAATAACCCCTTCATGTAAGAGTGCAAAACCATACATTAACTTTTGGACTATCCTGAATGTGTTCACATACAGCATGAGGATTTTCAGAACTCCTTATTCTCACATAATGCCTATTAATTTTGCCCAAAATATGGAATGTTGTTTCATCTGAGAAGGCTTCATTTTTCTTTTAGAAAACCGTTATGTATACAAGTATGGCCATCTGACACCATTTTTGGACTATTCGTAGGCTCACTCACTACTAGGCTGCTTATTAAAATTCTCGAAAATCATGTTGTTGTTTTTTTTATGTAATTTAACACTCGTCGTAAGTATACATAAATTACTTTAAAAAAAGAGTGATTTTCAAGAATTTTAATAAGCCTATAGTGAGTGAGTTTATGAATAGCCCATAAAATGGCGTCAGTTGTCCATACTATAGTTTTAATTTGTAACAGGTGAGATGCATTCCTTTCAGATTTTTTTGCGCTAAGGAGAAAAATTGTTTAGAATAATGTATGTAGTTTCAGAAGTGAGAGGAAATGCAGCTAAATCTTGCTCAACTCTTTCTTCCTTTTCACTAGGCCACCATGATCTTTTCTCATCATGTAAACAATTGGTTTCCCTCAACCTGAAATGCCATAGTTTTATACTCCCAAAAGATGATGGATCCCTGCCAAATGTTCTGAACTTTCGCTGCATCTGAATAACAGAATGATTTTTGACATACTAGCCACGCATTGAGCTTTTTCACTTACAATTTCCACTTTTGAAAAATTGACTGCAATCTCCTAAAGTGGCTCCCTCTATTAGCAATAATGAATTACAAAGAAACTTTTTGGGTTTGTCAATTATTTCTTGCACAGAGTTTCATTTCAAGGTTAACATTTTTTTGTTGATTTTTTTTTTTAAATCACTTTAAGCCTACCCTGTAAAAAGTGGTAGACATCTGTGGAAGCTTCTAGCTCTGCAAAATGGAAGGCTATCACAATCTGAATATGGTAAAATAATTGAAATTTGTGAGCTGCTTTATAATACTTTGAAGATAAAGGTGACATTTAGATTTTTGTGTATGACCATTTCAATAGTGTTCCTTGACTCCCAAGAATTCTGGTAAAACATTTATGAAACTACTGTGGCTGTAAAAAGACACAGGATGAACTTGACTAGCATAGTGGACAAGTATATTTCATGCAATAGATATGCATCACTGCCTCAAGTAAATATTGGTATTCAATGTTGACCTTAACAAATATGATCATGAGAACTGAGCCTATAGCCGGCCTAAGTACCTTTGATGAATACACGACAGTTTTTCTGTTGCGTTTTAGGCTGATGGAAATTCATGTAAAGAGAAATTTCATGAAACCTTGGAGCCTGCATGTCAATAAGTTGTCTGTAGAGGTGTGCCTTAATGATGGGTCTTAATGGTTTGGAGTGTGTTCGGCTGGCATTCTCTAGGACCCTGGGTATGTCTACAAATATCTGATGGCAAACACTGCAAGGTAATTGAAAAGTCTATTTCCTTTGAATTACTTGATAACTAACATAAAATTTAAAAATCTGTTAACGTCAACAAATAGGAAATCGTGGATGGGCTATGTGTTGATGACCTTCTGATGATCTAATTATGCAAATTTATTATTAAGAAAAAAAAAGTCTGTTGTGGGCACCATGGGACTCCCTTGTATGAAACTTTTATTGAATGCTTTTTTTGGGAAATATTTCTCATTATTATTCTTGAGACATGAATTTCCATCTCTCTCTTTGTTGGCTAAAAACTCCAAATGTTAAAAGAAATTTTGGCAGCCGTTTTTGAAATTCAAAAGAAGTTCTTCAAACTCTGACATCAAACTCCACGTCAACTGCAAGCCAATTGCAATCAAAATGGGAGGTGTACAACTAGATATTACAACAGTCCTAAATACAAAATTTCAATATTCTACGCCTTATCATTTTTGAGAAATGCAAGATACACATATAAACACACACGTATGCTACAGACGTCACGACGAAACACTTCAAAATGGATTCAGGGATGGTCAAAATGTATATTTCCCGTTGAAATCTGAAAACCAAAATTTTTTGCGATTACAATATTTGCTTTACTTCATACAAGGAAGTAAAAATTGTAGCTCTCTCTGTCTTTATTTGTGTGGCAACAATGACCTACCTCAACAATATTTCACTGATTATTTACTTTGATAATTGATAACAACACTGAGAACAATATTGATAGTATTGTTAAATTTCCATAGAACTGAAATTTATTCTGTGCCTTAATTATCTGAATGTGATAATTTCTTAAATGAGATTTACTGCAACTAGCTGGGCTATTTGAACTGCTATGTGGACAATGTTGATCAGATTTATCACTTAATTTGGGATAAAACAAGCAAGAAATAAATATATTTTTAAGGGCTAATACAATTAGAGATAGTGAAAATTTTGAATTATCACCATCTATATCTGATTGAATATCCAAATGGACTTTAACCTCATCGATTTTTTTTCCAGTTAGATGCATAGTGGGTAATTTCAAATAAACAAGGATTTTATTTTTTAACACTGTTAAATTAATTAGAATTTAAACAAAATTTTGTATATGTCCCAATCTGATAGCCCATCTACAACTTCTTATTTGTTGGTATTAACAGATTTTTATATTCTATGTTAATTATCAAGTAATTCAAGAGATATAAACTTTTAAAAAAACCATCCTGTAGTGTTTGCCTTCACACTTACCAGGGATCATAGTTAATGCCAGAAAATCAGAAAGTGCTGTACCACTTTTTCTGACACTTTGGTATTTTTAAAAATCTTTTTTATTCAATTAGTTATAGACATTTCTCTTTGAAATTACCAATAACCATTAATAAAATTTTACTTTGAAAATCTGACCAATCCTGGAAACCTTGTCACTTTGTGTAATGAATTTAAAAGGACTAAGATTGAAATAGTTATATCATAACATATTCTGCTTTTCCACAAACTTTGATTACTATTGATATTCATAGTTTCTCAGGTAATTTTTGTTTTTTTCCTAATTAAAATAGTTGTTAATGCTTGTTTGAAAATTGTCAGTTTTCCATGTATCATTATTGTCTGTTAAAAAAAATATAATAAATAGATTCTTTAGCTTAATTTACTCTTCCTTTTCTTTAATAAATATAAAATAATAATCAGAATAAAAATTAAAAAACTTTCCATTCTATTCTTTTATACATGCCATTTGAATGGAGTTTTTGTTCCATAACTCCATTTGAATATGGAAACTTTAAACGATAGAAACTTTTTTTCTGGATAATTACTGTTCTTACTGACGAAGTGAGAGCCATTTATTTCATCTTCAGACTGAGCGTTGTTAATTTAAAAATTCAGTTTCATAACACTACTGCTTCCCACTCCCCCCCCCCCCCCAATTAAAAGCTTTAGCTACATGCACAAGACATTGTTAATAAAAATTGATTCAAATACAGCCTTTTGCAGTAATGATTTTCCTGTAACTACAAAATTAATCAGCAACCCAATCAAATCTTGATTAGTAAATGCACTCATATTTATATGGCTGTGAAACTGACTTTTAGGAAGGCAGACAAGAAAACTATGGATATAACCCATGGACAGCAAGAAGTGCCAACTAGGACACTCTCGACTGAATTAGACCAGAAAACACTTATATTTCGGACATATGTTTGCTGGCTCACTTGCAAAAGCAATTAGCTGGAAATGATCAGTAAAAAAAGAGGAAAGGTCCATGCAAAGATGTCTCGGCTCGAAACCAAAGTCGATAATGAATGACTAGTGCTTGTCTTCAAAAAACCTTTAAACCTTAAAGTTTATTGGCAAGTCCAATGATATGCGGGTGGCGCCGCAGTCAACCAACAAGGAGCAACACACAACGCTACTGGTTTCTTCACTTGTGCTAGATTATGAATAAAATGATTTTAAAGGCATCTTTGGCCAAAACAATTGCTTATAAGGTGCGTTGCAAAAATATAAGAACACCACTGATTTGCTAGATAACATTTATTCAAAACATAATTTTTGTTTGGAAAAATGATAACTGCTATGTCACATGTCTAACATAAGATAAAAAAATAAACAAATGCATCGATTTCGTATTACAATTACATAAAAAAAATAACTTATAAAAAACTATGGTTACTCCCGTTGCAAAATTATAAGAATACCCCTCTCGAATTGAGTGTACATTTTCTGGATTTACATATTTAAACTCAGAATGTGTCATGGATATTTAAAACATCCTGCTTGAAAGGTTTTTCTTGTAGAAAATACTGTTAACGAAACAATTATCAGCAATTCGTCATGGCTCGCAAAAAAGCCTTAACAGAACATGTAAGTGGACAAATAAGAGCATGCAAAGGCCAAGGATTGTCGATGAGAGCATTGCGAAAAAGTTGAGACGCTCCGTGACAGTTTGGTAAGCTGTACAATACGAAGAAGGCAACAGGGCGACCACGGAAGATCAACCCCAGGCAGCTGCGCAACATTGCCCGCAAGCTGAAGGCGGATGGAACATCACTACAGAAGTTAGCCAGTGATCCAAACATACAAGTCCACAAGTCCACATTGTCCCGTGCCATCCTTCAGACAACCAATCTTCATTACAGAAAGAGGAAAGTGCAGCCACGACTTCAAGCGCACCACAAGAACAAGAGGCTGAACTGGGCAAGGGAACATGTCAACTGGGGCAACCAGTGGCATCAAGTTGTGTTCAGCAATGAAAAAAAATTTAATTTAGATGGACTGGACGGATTTTTCTGCTACTGGCATGACGGGAGAGAGCCGGGACAATTCTTTTCAAAGAGACAACAAGGAGGTGGCTCAGTGATGGTCTGAGGTGGGTTTGGCTATAATGGCAAAACAAAACTTGCTTTTCCCACTGGACGAATGAATGCCAGAGATTACTAGGAACTGCTTGATGAACACTTGTTGTAGTTTGGGGAATGAATTGCAGGACCTTTTTGGACCTTTCAATAAGACAATGCTTCCATACACGTGGTAAAGTCGACTTGGGAATGGTTTTTAGACAATGGTGTGCATACGATGGACTGGCCTGCATGTTCTCCAGACATTAAACGTGGAAAGCCTATTAAAAGTCATAATATAAAACAAATTGCCTTCGAATCGACTATTCTGCGTCATTTTTTAATTTATTAATTTCATTTATCTATTTTAATAAAAAACGAAAATGCAAACTAAATATAAATACGAAAACAAAGTTTCGAAAACGAAAGCGAATGCTTTCATGGAATAACTAAGCAGTTTACTTCCTGTTAACGTCTATTGGCTGGCGTTAGAAATGACGTCATCCTGTCGTTCAGCTTATGTGGCGGCTGCTATAGTTGCATAGACCTAGAGCATATTTTATAAACCAACTGTAGTAGAAAATGTGTTTCATGTGGAATCTCATACAACGATTTCTGATCTTTCTCAAATGACAGGGTGAGAGATGTTTTCGTAAAAAATTTCCCAGAATTTTCAGTATTAGCAAGCTGCTTCCCTTTGGATGTATCATATCACTCGAATGCAGAAGAAATTCATATTTTCAAGCCAAGTGTGATAATAATGCTATGATGAATAACATCAATTTATAAGATTATTCAACAAACAAAAAAAATTCAGCCAAACGGCAAAATTCTACCAAAATCACATCATATAATACATTTGGATTGAGATGTTAGCTTGACAGACTCAAAACCAAACCAGCAAGACCTGGTGTATACAAACTATTGTGTATCTCGTCTCCAAGCTTTTACGTTTGTTTAAAATTGAGAAGCTTCGTAGACTGGTTCAGAAAACAAAAACGCTCGGTAAAAAAACAACGATAGAAAATCTGCATTTGCAGAACACCTAATCTGTCAAAAACATGACATCAGAAAAATTGAAGATAACCATGAGCGTATTAATATTTCAAATGACCATAAAAAGATCGGATTATTGAATAAAACAGAATAATTAGATATTCAACAACCAATTGCATTTTAATGACCTCGAAATGAACTTTAATATTATTAATGACTTGCTGTAATTTTTCCAGGAGCAGCTGCCTTTCTTATTGGTAGATGGCTCCTAATTGGATCATTCTTTTCATAATTCAGTATAAATTTGTCCAGCTTCTTTTCTAATATTGCTTTGGTCTATTGATAGTTATGTTCGAAACAAATCAGCCACTTCATAAATTTTATGTATTGTTTTATGAATTGTCATCTCTTTTATTAATTTAAATTTTTTTTTATTTTCTCATTGTTAAAGTCTTTTTCATTTGCTTAGTAGCCTTTCCAATAGAATCAATTCTTGTTAATTGCAGGATTATCATTCATAAAATTTTCATTTTACTAACCATAATTTCAGTTTCAATTTTCATTATGTAGCTGCTATGATTTTCGAATTATTATATACTTATTCCAGTGAAGTGAAGCCAAAAATTCTACATGTTCAAATCGGATTATCTAAATAAAAAGCCCAACATAAGAATATCGATATAAATCAGAATTATAAAGTTTGAATGCTATTAAATTAGAACCACAACATCAATAATGAACATTGAGGGACGGAATGAAACACAGTGCTCTCTCTGCATAACGGCAATTCCATATAGCGAAGTTTTTATTTTCCGGAATTGGCATAGCAATTACTACGTATCAGTTGGCCACGTGACAGTCTGTACCAATATCAAACGAGAACAAATCTGTCAGCTGCAATTAGTTGACCATCACAATGGGGAAAACTAAGGATCTGAGCGAATTTGAGTGCAGGATGACAGTTGGTGCCTGGCGAGGTGGACTGAGTATTTCCAAAACTGCGCCTTCTAGGCTTTTCCCGAACAACCATTTCAAGGATTTACCAGGACTGGTTAAACAACCAAAAAAAAACAACCAGTCAGAGATAAGCCTGTGGTCGCAAACGATTTGTCGATCCAAGGGGTGAGTGTTGGATAGGAATGCTTGCTTGTGCGAATAGAAACATCACGACTCGTCAACTAACTGTGAGTACAATACTGGACCGCAGAATAACATCTCTGGAACTGAAATGTTCAAATGAAAGTGATTAGGTCTGTAGCACGCAAGCACATGATTGCGCAGACATAGCCTAATAATAACAAGTCTGTAAAGTCTCGTTTTCATGTGTGACCTTTTTTGTACTACGCATGCGCGAAAATCCCTAGTGGCCAGGGAGCTGTTTAAAGCCAGTTTAAATGGTATAGCAATAGCATAGCCTAAGAAAAAAATCCATATGTTATTATAATGGTCACTATTTTTATTCACTTAATTGAATTAACAAAATTTTTTGATAAATTCGATTAGGAATTTTTTATTTCTGGAAATTTCAGTAAAAATATTTCGTGATTCATTAAATTAATAAAATATGTTGTGGTTCATTGTACATAAGTACTCATCCATCAACCAGTCAGCATGAAAGCATCCGATTATATATAAATAATACATAATATCAGACGAAAGATTTGGAAATTAGTATTTTATCAAATTGCAATTAAGTTTTCATTGTAGATGCGATGTATTCAATATAATTAAAAAAAACTTGTTTGCTTTATCATACAAATCCATATAATTATAATAATGAATTATTTTCCATGTTATGATACTTTAAAATGAACTGTACAGCGTGTAAAAATAAGTTTATTTTGAAAATAATCTTCTATTATGTAATATTTAGTATCTGATATATTCTATTTACACAAAAAAATGTTTGCTACCCCCTCCCCGTCTCGCAATATCCCGTTCCGATTTTTAAACTATCTCGTCACTATAATAGCAATTACTGATTATAAAAAAGTTATTATTTTAAATGAAGAAAAATAATAGCGTGAAGAGCTATTTAAAAAAAATACGTACACATTCGAGCCCAATCGTCTTACAATCTCGGCGACAAACTTTTTTCCACAGTCTCTTTGTTGCCGAATACAAATTTTCAGTTGTATAATTATATTTCAATCCCAGTTTAAGGAAAAAATAATAAAAAATTATAGATTTAACTGAGGAAAAAAGTTTCTCTTCCAGTTTCTTGTACTAACTAAAAACATTTATGTTGAAGTTATTTACTAAATGGACAATATTCTATGCAATTATTAGTTATTTATTTCAAATTTTTGTTAGAAGAGCGGGTAAAAAATAAACTTAAAATAAAAAAAAAACCCAACAAAAACCAAAATTTAAAAATAGAATCAATATTAACCAAACGGATCACTACTATAATAAACACAAAACATCATTATAAAAAGCCTAAGATTTCCTTTTTATCCCAGTTTGAATTAGGCAATTTATTTATCAAATATCTGTGCTAATTTTTAAATATAGAATCAGTAACGAACTTTTAATTAATTTCGTTGAAAATATGTGACGGTTATATTCAATTCTGAATTAAATTCTTAAATCAAGAATTAAGGTATAAAATAAAACCTGTTACATCTATTATAGTATTATAATATTTTATGATAGTATTCTTTTTTTTTGCCTTTACTACATCAAAGTGTTAAAGTCTCCAATGAAATTAATATTTTTAAATTTGTGCTTATATGTATATCTTCAAAAATAAGAGCAATTGTATTTTATAGGATGTATAAATCATACAAATATATATTCAAAAATATAATATGTATTATTTTCAAAAATGTAATCAAAAATAAAATAATAATAATAATAATAATAAAAAAAAAAATAATAAAAAAACTTAAATAAAATATCTTTAAAAAGCCTAAATAAACGTTATTTAGCATTGATTTATCATCAAGGCTGCGCATTTAGCATTGATTTGGTGCGCGATTGTGCTGAGACGTAGAGTTGGTCACACATCAAAGATGCCGCCATCGAGTTTACAGACTTGTTATTATTAGGCTATGGTGCAGACACGAGGCAAATGGGTGATTGTTGACGTATCGTCTGCTTGTTCTGATAAGCACTGCCTTGGGAAGTTACGTTAGGCTTATGCTCGTATTCCGTTTGTGTTAGAATGGACACTCCTATTAAATTTCTGTCCAAAACTGACCAATGAGCGATGGTAAGGTTTCTGACAGCTGAGGACATTCCACCAGATGACATTCATGCTCGGATGTTGAATGTTTATGGAGAAGCATGCGTCTCGAAAGCAACTGTGGTGCGTTGGGCCAAAATGTTCCATGATGGTCTTGTGGAAACGACTGATAAACCACGTCCAGGCCAAGCAAACGTGCTCATCACCAATCAATTGAAGACAGGCATGGATAAGTCAATTTGTGAGGACAGGCGGATCAGCATACGGTCACTTGCAAAGGATCACAACGTCAGTATTGGTCTGCATATGCTTTAGTGAAAAGCCTTGGATATGGCAAGGTCTGCTGTCAGTGGGTACCCCGAATGCTCACGGAAGAACACAAAGGGCTGCGTTTTGGCTGCTGTTTGGATCATCTGGAACATTACAGTCTTGAGGGGGAAGCGTTTTTGAAGAAGATTATCGCGGTAGATGAGACCTGGTGCCTCCGGGAAGGTATCAACAATGCAGTGGAAGCATCCATCGTCACCACGACCCAAAAAATTCAAGTCGCAAAATTCGGCCGGGAAGGTTATGCTTACGTGTTTCTTTGATTCCGACGGTCTTCTGCTTTTGGAGTTTATGGAACCTAAAACCCGTATTAATGCTATCGCATACACCAAGATACTGCAGAACTTGCGTCGAGCTGTGAAAAGCGTCCTGGTAAGCTCGGTGATGGGGTGATCCTCCTCCAGGACAATGCTAGGCCAGTGTTGCGAGACTGGTGCAGGAAGCAATAACCAAAATGTGGTGGCAAATTCTGCCACACCCTCCTTATAGCCCAGACCTCTCACCATGTGATTTTCATGTGTTTGGTCTTTTAAAGAAGGCACTGAAAGGTCGAAGATTCGCCAATGATGAGGAGGTTAAGGACCCTGTTCGGGCATGGTTCAGAGAGCAGCAGAAAACAGACTCTTTTGCAGACGGTATTAGCCGATTGATGCCTCAGTGGGAGTCCTGTATTGCGGCTGGTGGAGATTTTTTTTTAGGATTGTGCGTCTATAATAGTGACTATAAGATGTTCTTCTTTCATATAAACAAAGGTAAATAATACTTTCATTTAATCCGTCTCAGTGCACTTTCATTTGAACATGCCTTATACATAGGCAAGGATGGGCTACTGACGACGGTCAGTCCGGATACCTTTGATCTCCACCCAAAACCGCAAAAATAGTCTTCAATTTACCTGTGATCACCAACACTGGACCGTCGACGACTGGAAGAAGGTCTGCTGGTCGGATGAATCCTGTTTCCTATTGCACCATGCAGTTGGCCAATGCAGAATTTGGAGACAACAGCATGAAGCGATGGACCCCCTCCTGTCTGGTTTCCACTGTTCAGGCTGGAGGCTCTGTAATTTATTTATTTATTTATTGAAAAGATGAATACATAGAATCCAGTCAGAGCCAGTATGGCCAATGACTGACGAATGAGGTCCCTGACTGGAATTACAAAACTCAGGAGCAACAGTTAGAAATAAAATACATTGCACTGTAGAGAATTAGGGGGCTAGGGAGAAATGTTAGTGAGATAGTGTTTAGTCTAGATTTGAAAACTTCTAAGGTAAGAGACAAACGTACTATTGGTGGAAGTTGAGCACAATTTGCTGCCAGCAATGGTGATACTGTTGTTTTGGTAGGTAAATTTAACTAGTGCTCCTAAAAATAAGGTATTGCTTCGTAGATTATAAGGTCCAGTTGGTTATGGGGAAAATAAATGTAGGGAGAGTGGAATCTCAAGTTTATTGTTTAGATCTTTGTAAATGAATATGGCTAAATGAAATAAATATAATTTGAAAATTGGTAGTATGCCTACTGTTTGAAAGAGATCAGACACAGAGTCTGTTTTCTTTAGGTTCGTATAAACCATTTCTGAATGCGGTGGATAAGTTTTAAATTTGTTAAGGTTGTGGTACCCCAAAATTGAATCCCATAAATAAGGGAGGATTGGATTAAGGTGAAGTATAGAAGGATAAGGATATTTTTGGGTAAAAAAATGGAGTCGGGATAAAAGACCAAGCTTTTGATTTAAAGTAGTTAATAAAGCAGTGATATGAGCATCCCAGGAGAGATTATAAGGGAAATTGAACCCTAGGAATTTATAAGTTTTTGAGGGATTTAGGATCGAGGAGTTATATAATAATGAGAAAATCAAGTTTCTTGTTACGTTGATGGAAAATAATATAAGTAGTTTTCTGTAAATTTATGTGAAGGTAGTTTAGTGAGTTCCAATGATAAAGTTTTGTTAACGTTGAATTAATAGGAGTTAACGTTTAGGAGTGAAACCGTGTTGGGCTTGAGAGAGAATCTATTGCCGTGTATATAGTGAGAGAGTCTAGAATTGAACAGATTTTCAAAGATTTGGCAAAGGCGGGTAATATAGATATGGGGCGGTAATTTGCGAAGTTTCCCCGGTTTCCTTTTTTGAAAATGGGAACTACCCTTGCTGTATGATGGCATTTAGGGTGACAGCCCTGAGTTATAGAGGAATTAAATAGTAAGGCCAAAGGAACAGAAAAACGGCTAGCTGCAGAAGTCGGAAGGATAGGACGAATTCCTAGTAAGTCAGGTTGATATGAAGGTTTAATTTTGTGTATTACAACAGCAACCTCTTCTTTGGTGGCTGGTGATATAAAAAATGAATTAGGGTTCGAAGTAGTGGAGGATGAGGGTTCAGAAAAAATAGGCAGTGTTGAAGGTGATTTGGGTAGTAGGGTGTCTAAAAAGGTGGTGAGGTAGTGAGAGTCTATTTTTGAGGGATCAGAGAAATGTAAGATCTTAGGTGGGTGGTTATGGAGTAAGGCTTGTATTTAGTTCCACTTAGATTTGTTGTTAGTAATGTTATTAAATAATTGAGCTTAATAGAAAAGCTTAGATTACTTAATCACATTCCGGATGTGGTTAGAGAAGGATTGAAAAAATTTTTTAGTACGAGTTTGGAGATTGTCTGTATTTTCTATATAAAGCATTTTTATGTTTAATAAGCATTAAAATGGTAGGAGTTATCCATGCTTTCTTTATCATGGTACGAGACTTTTGAATGGTAAATTGCCGAGGAGGGAAGAAACTTGTTATACTAGTATATATATAGGTCAAGACCAATATGATCTCCAGGGTTCAGAAGTGAAAGCCAGTCAGTGGATTCAAGAGATTCTGTTAAATTTTTAAACCAGTTTGGGTGTTAGCTTGATTCCGGTATAAGAGGATCTGGGCATGGGAGAAACTTTAGGTGGAAATTGGAAAGAAAACAAAGGGAAATGATCAGATATGTGGTAATCAATTGTGCCACTTTCAATATTACCAGAAATTATTGAAAAAAATTGGTCAATTTAGGAATAGGTGTTATAGAAATTTGAATTATATGTGGTAGCAGCAATTAAGGGGGACAGGCCCAATCTTAGGGCTAGATCCATAATGGTGTTGGTGGAGCTTTTGGAAAAATCGAGATTGAAATCACCGTATAAAATAGTTTTTTTATTAGTAAAACTTAGGTCTAACAGCATAGAAGAAAGATAAGCAAAAAAGTCAGTGAAGTTACCTAAAGGGGAATGGTAAAGAGAAATAAAAAAAAAAATTATCATTAATTAGTACCATTAGTAGCTCATAGTCAGAGGTACACTTGGTGTGTTCTCCAATTGGGACAACATGTAACGAGTTTAAGGTGTAAGCAGTTAGTCCGCCTCCTCTTTATTGTAAGATATGGCTGGCAACTGTATTCCCACTATAGATAAGTCTGCTATAAAGGGAACTTCAGAATCTGACTTCGTCCATGTCTCAGACAGGGAGATGATATGTGGTGGTGAATTCAAAGAGGCTATCATGATAAGTAGAGAATTGAAATTAGTTCGCAAGCTGTGAATATTTAGACTAAGGAAAAAGGTAGGTGGGTGGAGTTTAGGGATAAGTTTGAAATAATAGAATTTAGTTCATTAGTTGAGATTGGGTCTGGAGGTAATGGCATATGGATAAAATAAGAATCGAGGTAGGGGAAATATTAAAAAAAGAGATAGGTTTAAAGATTTTAGGGTAAAATTAATCAAGTCAATTATAAGTAGTAGTCTAAACATAGATTAGGAACTATAATTTGAGAAGGGCTTATGATACTATTGATCAGATATATTGTGAATATTACTTAGGTTTCCAGAGGATTCTTTAAAGAAAATTCTACCCCCATGGGACCAAACATTACGTGGACCTAATTTAGCTTTAGCCGCACAAAGTAATTTATATCGGGTTGCTGTTAGATCCTCCGCGATGTGAATAATTGGAGGAGAATTGGGCAAGTTCCTTTTGCAAGATGGTGACCTATCCGATGCGCTGAAATTATTGATGAAGAGGGTAGTTGAACATCTAGGTTTGTGGTAAAAAGATTTAGACAACTGTGGATACATAGCTGGCCCCGGTGGCCGAGAGCGCTGGGGCGCAAGCTTCAGTGGTTCTTGAGATCATCGGGTCACGGGTTCGAATCCTGCTGTGGCATGGATGTTGTGTTTGTCCCTTACTAATCATGCAGAAGGCAACGGAAAACCACCGCATTACTATTTCTAGTTCGCCAATATCAACTGGCCGCCAACCTCCAGAAGAGAGTGGGTACATAGTGTTTTCGAAGGGTGATTCAAGTAGGCCATAGATCTTAATGTTGAGTCTTCTTGAATGCTGATCTATATCATCAATTTGGGACGTGCACCTGATGATTAGAAGTGGTGATCGGGTGTTGTAAAGGTTCCTTAGGTAAAGAGGATGGCCTACTGGAACTTGATATTTGGCCTCAAGGGTGGAGACATTTGATTCCAGGTTTCTAAGACGGCTGTCGAGATCCTCTAGACATGTTTCAACTGAAGAAATACGTGAAATTAGATCTGATAGAATCGTGTCCAGCTTAAGCGAGATCCTTTGGAGCAGTACATCAAATACCTATAGAACAACACCTTAATGGTCAGGGCTACCACGTTCATCCCTTCTTGGCTACTGTGTTTTCCCCCATCGGAAGAATACATCCAGCAGAACAATGCTCCGTGTCATAAGGCTCGTATCGTCATGGAATGGTTCCAGGAGCACGATAATGAATTCAACTTCTGGCCACCACAGTGCCCAGATTTGAACCCAATCGAACATCTTTGGAATGAGCTGGAATGGGTTATTTGAGGCATGGATCCACCACCATCCAATAAGCATCAACTGGGAGCAGCTGTTGCATCCGCATGGACGAACATCACGGAACAATGCTTCCAGCAGCTAATTGAATCCATGCTACAGCGAAGTCGTGCTGTTATAGTTGCTAGGGGTGGTGCAACACAAAATTAGGGGGGGGGGTCCAAATAAACTGGTCACTCCGTGTATTTCTTAATAAAGTTCAAAATATTTCCTTTTAAAAACTGAAAAGTATTCGTTACAAAGATACAACTGTTCTCCTCATAAATTATCATTGCCAATAGAATGATGAATTAACTGAGCAGACAAAAAATTCTTGCAGTAAAGTATTAAGAGAATTTTCTTTTAATCAGCTGGTAATGAACAAAACCCTCTGAATAGTGCTCCTATCAAGGGCCAAAATTATTTTCAGTTTTAATGTGACAAGCTTAAAAATAAACATTCTAGATTTTCCTTTCAAAACATTATATAAAAGGTTTTTTTGCAAAAAAAAAAAAAAAAAAAATTAATTTGATTCATTTTGAAATGGTACAGTACAAAGAAATAGCAAGTGTTCAGAAAAACATGGTTTCATATAGATGTTAAAATAATTTAATTATTGAAAACTCTAAATATAGAATCTTTAACATTTAATTTAAAAAAAAGATTATTATATATATTTTTATTAAAATGACTTAGGCTATACGTGATGGTGTGATCGAAGCCACAATTGATCATGAAAAAGGTTATATGCAATCCAAGGAGAATGTTGACATTTACTGTACAAGAGAACCACAAGCAGCTTTCCATCAACGTATCAGCTTTTGTCTTAACATCCACAATCAGTCAGTTAAAGTAAGTGAATTTGAAATTCTTAAATCAAAATATTTTGACTTGGTTAATTTATTGTGGCTCAATGATGTAAAATATGGTGAAGCATTAACCTGTGTAATTTAAATAAACTCTGCTTAAGTTATTAAACTCTAAAACAAGTATAGGCACCCAATTTTATATTAGTTATCTGATGAAAAAAAATGTAATTGTAAATGGTATAATTAAAGGGATTCAAAATCTTCCATACTTTTAAAAAAAATTTTTTTTTAAGATTAGTACTTAAAACTAATGTTTTTAAAACTTAAATGATAGAAGGTTTTATTATATATTAAATGGATATCACAGATATGTGATATGAATATATGGT
Source organism: Rhysida immarginata (assembly GCA_023313115.1). Taxonomy (NCBI): domain Eukaryota; kingdom Metazoa; phylum Arthropoda; class Chilopoda; order Scolopendromorpha; family Scolopendridae; genus Rhysida; species Rhysida immarginata. The sequence goes on from JAHWFO010067154.1 coordinate 5,394,109, forward strand.
CCGTAGACTCAAACCACTGTTAGGCGGTGTATAACAGTTCATTATCAGTTCATAACGTGAGCTGCTGTGATGAAACCCATATGGCGTGGGGGCAGAGAAGGGAATGAATGAGAGCATCCCTGACCCTTGCAGCACTTCCTTATATAAGAGGAGATACAGAGGGTGTTGACCCTTGACCCCTCCTTTGTCTCCTTACAACGATGACCTATGTCCGGGTGGGCGGTGAAGTCAGTCGTCGTGTTGTCTGTCGTCATGAGCTCACATATTCCAACAGAAGGCACTGAAATTTTTAGTTCAAAATGGATAGCATCTCATAATACAGGATGGTTTATAATTAAATTTTCCCTTATTAACCTACCCTAAAGAGGAACTATTTATAGTATGGGTACCAAACTCTGTAGGAATAATGTCCACAAGATTTGTTGTGGGGCTAGCTGAAAGACAGGTTTTATCAGCTGAAGGTTCACACATGTGCCGATCTGTAGAAAACCATATCAAAAGATGATCAGCATGCTATCTAATATTTTCAGCAGACTGGATATTCATGAATGCCATTTCAAGCACACTTCCTAGTCTGATGGATATCATTTCGAGTACACTTTGTTTTGAAAGTTATGAATATTTTATTGGGTGGTGTTTGTACAGATGGGAATGAAACATATGCGTTTGTATATGTTCACTCATTGTTGATAAATCTTGGAAATGAACGCTCTATTACCAAGCCAACAGAATGTTCTTTCATTGCCTGATCATTGTTAAAAATTCTTGGAATTACTAACTGTTCGATTACCAAGGCAACAAAGCATGAAAGTATTGTTGCCTCATCATCACTTTCAACCAATGAAAACCACGGAAAAAAACATACAGAAAACAGAGCAGGAAACTATTTTTTATATTATAGAAGATACTTATTTTGGTCATTCTGTGACCATCTTTCAGTGCAATAGGGAGTGCAAGTGACTACGTCACAGCTGATGTCATTTGCGCGATGAACGGGCCGAGAGCCTAGGAAATGGGATCGCTGGTTCCAAACATTGGAACCACGCAATATACGTACTAGTAACTTTGAAACGGGCGGCCAGCAAAAATGACATCTCTTAAATTGTTATGTTAATTTGTGTAATTGATTCAATTATTAAGACATTTAATCCCATTATATAATTTATACATTAATATTAGAACGCTTTTTAATCACTTTTAATCACTTAGCAAAAGAATGCCATCGTTCGCGGATCTTTCTTTCTTTGGGAAAACGATAGATGTCTAAATCGCTGTTTTGGCTCCTTCTTGAGCAGTGAGGAACTAAACAATTTCACATCTTAAATGTGTTATAAACACTGGGCTTATACAAAGCGATTTTATTCCATCCCTACGTTGGAACCATGTTAAATCCCGAAGCGAGAAGACTTGTTTGGAACCAAATTGAGTCACGTGACTGAAGAATTCCAAGGACTGACGTCACACTTTCACTCCCTATACATTTTGAGGATAACAGAATGTCAATTTATAATATCCAGTAGCCAACCTGTGAATTACAGACTTTAAACAACCAATTAATTAATCTCCAAATAACTTTTATATCAATTCACTTGATTGGTTCATGGTTGTTTAAGATCTGCAATTCACTGATTGGCTGCCGGATATTATAAATTGACTTTCTGTTACACTGAAAGATGGTTACAAGGTGACCAAACAATTATATTTATTAAAATAATTATTTTGTGGACAAGAGTTGTTGTTGTTATTTTTTTTTCTTCTTCCATTATATAAAATGTTTTTAAAAATTTGAAATTTATACCTTGACAGTGACAAAGGAAATCAAAATGTTACAGCATATTTAATGAAATTAATTATTTGTAATTATTTTAATTCAATTAGTTTTTATGAAATTGAATGGAATTGTTTACTCAGAGTTTATTTAGCATTTTGATGATAGCACATAGTGAATTTAACCGTATATTGCTTGAAATTATGGTTTAGAAAAGGGGAAACAAATTGTAAGACGGTGTAGATAAACTCTAAGGAATTTCTATCAAATTCTAAGATTATCATACAAAGAGATTCTATGAACTCTGAATCACTTGATTTTGATAAAAAATAAAATAAAATAAATAAATAAATAAATAAATAAATAAATAAATAAATAAAATCTATTAACTAAATTTTGTCAAATTAATTTCCCATGTAAAGCCATTTGATGCACCTCAAAATTGGCAGAGGGAAAAAAATTCTTAAATTGTAAAGAGCTGAGGTATCAATTGTGGAGCCCCATCCCCCATTGATTCCATTGACTGAAATGGTTGCTGAGTACCAAACAGCACTGTTGAACAACAACTGACTGTTGAAATGAACCATGGGTCAACAGAAAGGTCTCCAAAATGACTGTCCAGCAAACCCTATTGTAGTGTGGAGTTTGAAGCAGTTGCTATGCATGTTGATACTGGTTTTTCACAGGAAACTCATGCCCTGGACATTTGTCAATGGGTAGGAAGCTCTCTTTGATGAGTCATAATTTTTACTTCACAAGTGGATGGATGGTGGTGCACTCTGTTTCAGAATTTGGGAAACAGCTGCATTTTTCAGACTAAAGTCGCATTAGTGCAAAAACAATATACAAGTCTCAGTCGCATTTTCAGGGTGTTCTGAAACCCTGTCACAAACTTTAAGGGGAGGTACTATGGATGATTCTAAGCAAAAAAGTTCATATGAACATGGGTCCGAATTTGAACAATAACTGAGATATAAACAGAAATAAAAATGCCGCCACTGAGATCAACAATTTAATAACTCACTTTCTATAACACCTAGGAAATGAACTTTGAAGATATAATAGGGTACATAAAACTGTATTCCATTAAAATTTGAATGAATTCCAACAATTAGTTTCCGAGTTATACACTCAATATCGTACCACGTGCTCACGTGTGAGTACTAACAACCACGTGTTATGATGTTGACTACGTAACTCTGAAATTACTCGTTGGAATTCGATCAAATTTTAACGGTATACTCAGTCTTATGTACCTTATTAGTCTCCTGAATTTCATTATCCTAGAAGTTGTAGAAAGTGAGTTATTAACTTGTTGATCTTAGTGGCAGCATTTTTATTTCTGTTCATATCTTAGTTATCATTCAAATTTGAACCCATGTTCATATGAATTGTTTTGCTTAGAATCATCCATACTACCTCTCCTAAAAGTTTGTGACAGGGTTTCAGACTCATCCTGTATAAGTTGCACTATAAGGCACGACAAATAAAAACCTCCTAGACCATTACACAATTTAATTATCAGAAATAATCCTTTAATTTCCGTATTTCCTAAATAAACATAATTAATAAAGAATGAATAAATTCTGCGATTTTTTCAGCTGCAACATTTTGGGTTTTCTTAGTAGTGATTCAAAATGGCCACCCAGTTGCGATGTTGGCCAGCACAGTAGTTGGAGTCTTTTTCTGCGTGAAATCTGTAATTAAAAAACTAAAAAAAGTAAGACAAATTACTTACTCATTAACTTGAGCTGACATAGTTATAAATGCAGAACATGAACACTACCAGTCTTAATGATACCAGCCAAGGAAGTTAAGTGATGCTATTGTGCACTTCCACCAGTGTTGGCTATTAACCAATCTTTTTAAAGATATCGAGACAAAAAAAAATTTCATTTAAAATTCATACATAAATCGTATTCACTGTATTAGTCGCATGACCCTGTAGACATCAAAATTTTAGAAAAGAAGTATTGTCTGGAAAATACAGTTATATCTGGAGATAGTTGTTGTCGGAAGGTGGGTGGTTGATCTATTATGGTCTCAGAAACATTTTCATGGCATGGTTTTGGGTCTACTGAATCTTGGAATTGGAAACATGAATGCAAATGATTACCTCTTGATCATTGCCAATTGATAAATCCAAACATGTTGACTAATTTCCCTAGGAGTGAGGACTGAGCAGTAAAACGATGCAATATAGCCAGAATTATAACAAATTATTCTAGTAAATAAAATAAATAATACCGTAAAATCTTAAATACAGGCCGGTCTCGAATTAAGGCCGGGTGGGGTGATAAAAATAGATTAAACGCTAGGTCTCAAATAAACCCCGGGTCTGATTATTTTTCTAGTTATTCAAATAAATTCCGGTGCTAATCATATAAATTCTGGCGATTTTTGTTCTCATTTCTGGGGAATAGCACTAAACGCTGGGTCTTAAATAAACGCCGAGTCTCGATTAATCGCTGGGAGGGGGGGGGGGGTCAGGACCATTGAGACAAATAGACGCCCGAGCCTCTATTCTAGGTTTTATGGTAATAATAGATATTAATAATGTGAAAGTGGTTTTACTTTATCTCAATTTGTAAATATCCACGTTTCATTAGGTATTTAAAATAATAAATAAATGTTTAATAAAATATTATCCAACAGATTTCACAAACTTATATTTTATAAATAATTTGTCAAATTAACGTGTCAGAATTTTAAATCAATTGCAGTGAGAACTTCACGTCATCACTACCAAATCATATAACATTTCCAATAGCTTATGAACTCTGTGAGCCCATGGTAATTTGATTACCATATATTCACCTCTTGCAAGCTGCACGGGCACCACCATCGTGAAGTTTCTCAAACTGTTTGTGGCTATGAGACTGGGAGTTAAATGAAAAGAAAATGGATTTTCTTATTAAATACGGTTTTCAGTGTGTTAATTTTAATTTCACAAGACCTGAAATACTTCTTTCTTGTAATTGCTTTGTCCATAGCTGTCTTAGCTGACGAAACCAGTTTTCAGATGGAAATGAATAATATTTTGTTCCTTCTGGAGTTCTATAATATGAATTTGAACATTCTACTGTGCAGTATACACTGTCATATCACTGAATTATGACCACCCGCTTAGTAATGGGAGTAACCACCCTTCGCGCTATAACTGTGGCCACAAAAAGTTTACTCACATTCTCGCTAGGTGGTGCTTCGATCAAACTTGCAAGAGGCGAATACTCATGTATAAGCTGAGCCCTGATTTTTTACCCCCAAAAAAGTGGAAAAATAGCATGACTTGAGCATAAGTTGAGGCAAAAAAATTTTTTTAACATTTTACACAAAAAATTCTTTTACAGCACAACTATCACAGGCAGTTTCTGTACTGTTTCACAAGACGAAATTTATGATAGCAAATTTATTGTATGTAAACAGATGCAGGATGGAAGAATTGTTAACTTAGTCGCCATCTTGTTTCAGGAATTGACTTAGGAAAAATAAGTGAATATTGTACCGTAAGGTATGTTAAATATTATACTGTAGCCTACAGTAATTGGGAGGCTATGATTTTATGTGGGTTTCGTTTGAAGCGAATCCTCCTCTTTTGCGACAGGTTCTGGAATCGAACCTTGCAGATGTCCGAGGTCTGATTGTACACAGTTATGATTTTTTTGAATTTTTATTGTGGGTAAAAGTGCAGAATGCTAAATTTTCCTTTAAACTGTCAGTAGCCAATGTTAATAATAAGGCTGGCACACATATGGCTCGCAGACATGGAAGCTTATTTTGCTATTATTTTTATTCACCATGTGAATTTCTTAATAAATGAATTCTAAAAGTAATAATAAATTATTATTTGTTTTTAGTAAATTCTGCTTAAAAGAATGCTCTGCATATAACAGCTTCATCGAATCTGACTCGTACATAAGCCCAATGTGTTTTTTAGGAGTCATTTTGTGGAAAAAAATTCTTGGCTGACACATGAATGTATATGGTATATTAACATTCTTGATCTAAATTAGAGGATATGAAGATGATGAAGCTCTCTTGCAAGTGAATGATTGTAAGATAAGTTTGAGGTACTCCCAAACTTCTGAATTAGATAGAAGCCAGTAGTATCTTTCCACCCCCCAAAAATTGCAAATTGCATTTATTCATTCTATTTTAGTTTTATTAATTTTTTTTAGTGGGTGCCTATTTAAGTCCTATTAGTTATTTTTTTCAGATAATTCTATTTTCTTTTGATTATCATCACTACAGTAAACCTACTGCTTTTTTCTTTTATACTCCTTATTCTTGTATCTTAAAACCAATATAGCAGTTGTTGTATTTGTTTTATTATTAGAGTTTTGTAGTAATATTTTTAATTGAAATTATTTCAGATGCATAGTCTCAATTTTTTTTTTTTTTTTTTTTAATTTATTATTATTTTTTTTAATTATTCAGGCCATGAGGTTCCCACCTAAATCATACAACAAAGATTTAGAATCAGCAGAAGTAAGTGAATGAAATATTCATTTTTATTCATTTTAAGTGTTCAATAGAACGTGCAATTATTTCTGTATGTGAACATAGAATAAGGTCACTTCATTAACATATTAGAATATTATTTACCATTCAAAATACATGAATATGTATAAATATACAAATATATAAACTTAATTCCTCTAAAAAAAATTTTTTTAATGGTTTTATACTTAAATATATAAGGTTGAGTAAAAAGAGAGCTAATATTTTCAGGTAAAATTGAAATACAAAACTTTTGTACTGTAAATAAGTTTATTCTAAGAAGCGGTTGACCTTGTTTGAGCAATAAACATCATAGTTCAAATTCTGCCATTCATGTTATCCACTGGCCTCCAACTGCCAGCGCCTATTTTTTTACAAGTAGTGATTTCATTCATATGTAATAGTAGTTATCCATCGTGCATTAAACATGTCTTCCAAGCAAAACATTATATAATATAATTTCCAGATATAAAATAAAGTTGAATTAGGTCAAAGCAGGAGTCAAAGCCTGCATGGATTAAGGGACTTTGATAAGTTACCATAAGGAACTTTGATAAGGGACTTTGGTAACCTGGAATAGAGGCTATGGGTAACCTCTCCCTTTACCTAAGGCATTGAATTCCACTTGGCATTGAATAATGAACTCAAAGAGTTCGAAATACGTATATGCGGAATAAAATCCAGTTGTGGACAAGAGGTTTTCGTCTTATTGATTATGTCGTTATCCACAGTAATTGAAGAATTCTCATGTCCCAAAGGAGAACAACCTTCCAGACATTCCCCAGCTATGTCCAATAGACGATTTTCAGGCATACCAAGAATGTTTTGTTTTCTTCTGTGGATGGAACACAAAAACTGATTAGGTGCTGAAAAAAGGATCATTTAAACACTGAACAACATCTCTGAAGCGTTTTGGTGGAACCTAATGTCAGATATCAATGGAAAAGTCTAAATGGCAGCAATTCGAGGAGTCGGAAATGCCATACATTAAACTTTATTTATGTATTATACTGTCTTTAATATTTTAGAGTAGAATAATTTAGGTTGGTTTAGTAGTTTTGAAATAAAATAAAAATGAGTTTGTGCACTTGTTTTTCTCCTAATACATCAGCACAGGAAAAGTGTACCTCAGAATCCCTTTTACAATCCCTCAGAGTAGCCCACAGCATTATGCATGATCTTTTTCCATCATCATTTTAGCTTCATAATTCCATCAGCAGCTCCCAATTTGTTGATGTCATAAGTGGAGCAATGAATTGCGTGCATAATGTCACGAACCATATGGAACTTTAGGAATAATTGCATGCATAAAGTCACAGGGGCTAAGATCTGAAGAGTAGTACAGCACTTCCCAGCCCCATCTTGCAAGCAGGTCACAAACTACAGCAATCACATAATGGGTGTAATGGTGATAAAGAGATGCCGTTTTCTCCACAGGGCGTCTTGATGGTTCTGTTGCAAGATACGTTAATCATAGGCAGCACTTACGGTTTATCTGTTATGGAAAGGCAATGCCTGTTACTTTGTGGGAAGGGGAAGATATGGCCTTGCATGTGCCAGTACAATTAGGATTGCACATATCACTATTTCTCTCCAGCACTGCTGTGATCACTATTAAATTTCCAGCCCTTATATAATAATTAAGAACAAGCCAGACCAATGTTATCTGGAGGTTTTTAAAACCAAAATGGAATTGCATGTAATTAAAAGGTTGATACAGTGGGATCCCATTATAAAGCATCCTGATTTAACACAAATTCAGATATCTGCAGGCATTGGATGTTTTTTCTTAACTAATGAAGTCCCACTGTATTTGAACTAAATTCCAAATCCTTTGCCATTATTTAATAATGTATGTGGTTTTGGAATTTTTTTTGATGGGGGAATGATTAATGGTCATTATGTTAACGGGCCAAATTTAAGGGGGGGGGGGGGAGGTATCTCCTCATAACATTTTTAAATACATCGCTTCAAAAGGAGCATTACAATGTTGAAATGTCTTTAATAGCAAAACAACATTAAAAGTTTCAATGGTCTCCTCAGAAAATTTTATCATTTGAGTGGATAGATAATATACACTACCCTATCAAAAGTCATGGGACAACCCTGATTTGCATGAAAATGGGACGTTCCTTTGCAATTTCACTGCTAGCATTCTTCCCAGCACTACATAACAGAGTATGCTATTATGAGATGATGCTTGTGTGAATGCTGTCTGAATGTCTCAAAGAAAAGAGCTTTCAGACTTCCAAAGAGGTACAATTGTTGGGTTAGAGAGATGAGCAAAACCGTTAGAGAGATGTTAACCCTCCTAAACATCCTGGAATCAACCATTCACAACGTCATCCGGGCATGGAAAGAGAAAGGCACCACAAGTGTTCCGCCTAGGACTGGAAGACTTAAGATCACGTCGGCCAGAAGAGACCAAAGGGCCCTTCGTAAAGTGGTCACTGCAAACCGTCACACATCGCTTGATGGACTGACAAGATCGTTCATAGAGTTGACGGGAACAACTGTGAGCACCCTGACTGTTCGCAGGGAACTGCATGCAATGGGTTTTTATGGCAGAGCGGCAGCTCACAAACCCCACATCAGCACCAGCAAAGCAGCGAGGAGATGGCAATAGTGCAAAGAGCAACGACATTTGACTCTGGATCAATGGCGAATGGTTGAATGGAGTGATGAGTTCTGCTACACCATCTCGCAATTGGATGGACGGGTTTGGGTATGGCGAATGTTATCTGCCAAGCTGTGTTGTGCGCACGGTGAAGTTCAGCGGAGGGTCGGTGATGGTGTGGGGGTGCTTTTCATGGTATGAGTTTGGTGCAATCGTTTCTTTGGATGGAATCTAAATGCAGAGCGTTACCCAGACATTCTGGACAACGCAGCACTCCCATCTCTCTGGCAGCACTTTAGCAATGGCCCTTTTCTGTTTCAGCAAGATAACGCACCTTGCCATAAAGCAAGGACTGTAGGCACATGGTTTGATGAAAAGGGGGTTCGAGAACTTGACTGGCCTGCACAGAGCCCCGATCTGAACCCCATCGAACATTTGCGGGACGTGTTGGAACGTCGATTGCGCGCATGTGCGGAACACCCGAAATCCATGACCGAACTGTCCAAGACACTTATGGCAGAATGGCGAAAATTACCTGTCGAAACGTATCAAAAACTTGTGGACAGTATGCCCCAGAGAGTAGAAGCTGTGATAGCAGCAAAAGGTGGACCAACAAGATACTAAAATATGTATATTTTTGAGTATTTCCATTAAAGTGATGGTGTCCCATGACTTTTGATAAAATTGTAGTTAGATGGACAAAAATTAAAACAAACCAAACATTATTTAGTGGTATGCAATTTTTCCATTTATTAAGCCTGGTGGTGCAACTAACTGTGCTTTATCTTTGATATTATATTAATGGTTGATTCATTGTACCATAGTTCCTCTACTATACTGCACCCCCTTGTATAATGCGATTCCACTTTTTCAGCCCCCCCCCCCCCCCAAAAAAAACCAAAAAAAAAAAACCCAGCAAAAATGCTATCCTCTTGTATAATGTGATTCCCTTAATTGGCTCATCACGAGAAATAAAATATGCAAGAATATACAGAAAAACCTCTTGTACAGTATTTAATTTTGAAAAAACACGAGCAATTTAATTTTGGGGCCTTTTAATATTCATCTGTTAAATTAGTAAATGAAACATGATCTGAAAAAATGCAGCAGGACAAACTGCAAGTACATGTATGAACGAACTTCTTCTGGAGAGGTCACTTTCATATTAGTTTTTGGCAACAGGAAATTTAAAAAAAAGTGAATTAATGTACTGTATAGTATAATGAACTGGATATTGTATATATTGTATAATTAATGTATATTATATGGTAATTTCGTCTGAATTTCTTCAGGACAGAATGTAACTTCGTTAGTTCGAGGCAGTTTGGAGGTTGCCTTCTTTTTGAAAAGTTATTTTCGTATTAGCTTTCAGCGACGGGAAATTCAAATAAAAAGTGAATTGATGCACCATATAATGAACTGGACACTGTATATGCTGCATAAATAATGTTTATTACACAGTAATTTCGTCTGAATTTCTTCAGGACAGAAAGCAACTTACTTATAACTTATAGTAAATGAACTATAAATGAACTTTTTTTTTATA
>JAHWFO010067154.1:5404639-5428133 GCA_023313115.1 Rhysida immarginata
CCCCCCCCCCCCCCCAATCAGTCATTGCAGGATGCAGGACTGATATTATCCTCTTGTATAATATGATCCCACAAATCTAGGTGCTTTTTTAGGGCAAAATTAATCTCATTATAATAGAGGATTTACGGTATATTTGCTTTTTTTTGGAACTTCCTCAGAATCAACACTGTAGTAAAGAATTGTGCATATAACAGTATTCCTGAATTGAGTCATGTCTTGATGGGAGATATATGGTTGAATACATTTGATTAAATACGTTTTATGATGAAGAGCTTTAAAAACGATCATTTATATATAAAAAAAACAATCCCCCATCTGAGAATTTTCAAATTTACGAATTTCAAATTTTCCCATTTACGGAAATTGAAGCCAATCTTTATTTCATGAAAATTCCTTTAGCATTTTTATAATTTCTACAGTTATTATTATACAAGACGTTTTTTAAGTTAGTAACGTTTTGATATTTGAAAAATAAATAAATTAGAACAATCTTTATATGAAAGCCTGGTCCTTAAACTACTTTACAACATAATTTCCATGTATATTAAAGAATTTCGTATCATACAACCAGCTTCTGAATTCTATCCACATAGAAATCGGCTGCCTGTTTTGCTAGCTACTCTAGCACAGCCATTCTGATGTCGTGTCATTGACTGCCAAGGTGCTTCTTTAAGTGAAAAAACAAATTATAATCTCTGGACATTAGGTCAGGGCTATATGGAGGGTGATCCAAGTTGTTCCCAGCCAAATGACGCAATGAGATATTGGTTTCGATGAGCCAGGTGTAGACAAGCATTGTCATGAAGCAAAATAGTCATAGGGTTTTCTCCATACACTTCACTAATCTGCTGATGAATTTTGGCTGCTTTCACATCTCTTGCAATTTAAGAAATGAATGATAGTGCGTATGAGGGATTTTCAATGAGGATGGAATTCAGAAGCTGGTCGTACGATACGATAAATGCCTTGATACTGGGGAAAATCATGTGGAAAAGTAATATAAGGTCCAGGTTTTCCTATAAAAATTAAGATATTTAAAAAAAATTGTCCTTGTTAGGTTTTTTTTTTGTTTTTTTTTAAATCAAAAAGGTACTTACTTAAAAAACAAGCCTCGTAGGTTAATCCTATACTTATTAAAAAAATTATTCATCAAGAACACCCAGAATTATTTGCTTGCAGCTCTAGCCCCCATGGTAAAGGAGAAAACTTGTTCAGACTGTGAGCATTTTGTTTTTAAAGAAAGATGAACCAAGGAATGAAATACCAGAAAAGAAAAAAAGGGGGGTGGGGGGCTCTAATCCATGAGAAAGAGATCTTGTGGATTTAGACTTTCCTCTTTGAGATCATATGTTATACATAGTTGGCATTAAATTCATATTTAAAACGTTAATTATACAATTTTTTACTGGTTTATGTTTAGGTTTTCCACATATAACTGAATTTAATCAATAAATTATCAAGAAAAATGTTTTGTTGCAAGTCATGGTTTTATGAAGATCAAAATTTAGGAACCTCTTTTATTTTTGAAATTTTCTCCAGTTATAATTGACAATTTGAATAGTAAGCATTCCAGCAGTTATAACAATTGGTGGATTGCTAACCTAAATCCATCCATTTATTGTTCTTGTTTTCCTTTCAAGTCGGCCGAGATCTATTTGTGTCCATTACATGACTTAATAGAATAGGATAGTAAAGGAATGACTTGGCTTGATTAAAGTTTTGAAATTTTGGTGTTTTTAAGTATTTTCTTGTATATAGGGTGACCCAAACTTACCCAGCATAATTGTTTAGGAACATTGTATGGTTCAAATGGAACAAAAAATGTCCTATAAACATTACATCTATTTTGATCTTGTATGAGATATCGACGTTTGTCTATTTTCTTTTATTTAGAGTCTTTTCCTAGAAAAAAAACTTAGGTTTACCTATTTATTCTTAAATGTACTCTTCCTTTTTTCATATACCAAACAGGAAGAGGAATCATCATACTTGTAGAATGTGTGAGAGGTATTTTATTGACTTGGCAGTTGATTTTCTCCAAGATCACCTTTACATCCTTTTGGAGGACGTGCCATTGGATATACGAAGAAACCTCTGATTGCAATTGGACGGATGCCCGATCCACTTTGGTAGAGGAGTGCGAGACTGGTTGAATGTCAATTATCCAGGTAGATGGATCGGTAGAGGTGGCGTTTGGCCTCCTAGGTCACCAGATCTCACCCCATTAGATTTTTTTTTCTGTGGGGAACACTGAAAGAGGAGGTCTACAGCAATCCGCCCACCACCAGAGATGAGCTCATTGCATCCATTCAAGCTTGTAGTCGAGCAATTACACATGACCAGATTATGGCAGCTACCAGCTCACTTGTCCGAAGATGTAACCAGTGCATTGGAGCTGGGGGCAACCACTTTGAGGGGCTTCCTCGACATTGATTTGTTACTTTCTTCTTATTCTTATTCCTTGTATCATTTTAGTTTTGTTTTGTAGTTCAATGTGATGTTCTGTCAGTATGCAGAATAAAAGTGATCTGCACTCTCAAGTGTTTTATTTATTTGCTTTAACAACTCTACAAGAAAATAGACAAACATCGATATCTCACACACGATCGAAACTAGATGTAATGTTTATAGGACATTTTTTGTTCCATTTGAACCATACAATGTTCCTAAACAATTATGCTGGACAAGTTTGGGTCACCCTGTATAAAGGTATTATGTAATGAGGAAGATTTGTGTGTCCTATAAGTTTAAATTAGCTTATCCATAGCAGCAGTGCGAGCCTGTTCTGTCAACGTGAAGCTCTTATCCCTGAGAATCCGTTTTGTGACATGAAGGGTTTTGCATTTGGCCAGTCCAAAACCAGTCCAAACAACAGGTGTATTCATTTGAAAAAAGTGTGTAACATGAAATAATGGGTGCAATTGTGTTTGCATAGAATCATAGGTTTTTTTATATCATCCATGTGGAGCAAAACTGAAAGTATACAATGTGCTGTTTGTTTGTAGTGTTTAATCATTGCAACCATAATGTGTATTTTCAGTTTATTTAATGCAGAGCAAAAGCAAGAACATTCAGTGGTCATCCTGAAAAGTGCCTTGCATTATATGTATTTCGTCACTCTCAGGATAATTCTCTATTATCTTTTTTGTCAAAAGAATAGCCTCTATCCGAAACATCAGTTTTTTCAGGGTCTTACCACCCTTTGTTCAATCATGTAGGCAATCGTGTAATCAAATAGCCCAATTTATGCCGTAAATGAATGCCCATGTGAGGAAGAGTGACAATGTACGGGGATTAGACGAAATAATATGAACACATTTGATTTGAGACGTTTTATCGAATATCTAGGAAAATACTTGACGAATTATCATGAAACTTCAAGGATATAAAGAGCATGTTACACCTCATATTTCAGCGAAGGTTTTGTTCCGAAGGCAAATTGGGGATCAGCGACAATTGAACAAAAAAAATAATGTTTGGGATCATCCTGTAAAAAATAATGCTTGAAATGCATTATAGCTGTAGCACATGATTATGAGGCTTTTAGTTATCTGTGTTCATTTGTATGAGAATAACATATATATTCATGCTATAAATATAAAGGTTTCTTTAAAAAAAAATGGAAATTTTTTCTAAGTTTTTTGTTTATAACATGCAGGGTTTTCAATCCAATGCAATGCCACTTTCAGGAAACTTGACAAACTACAGTATAGACAACACTCTGCAGTCAGAATATAAAAACATTAAATATTTGATGTAATATGAGCTTTTTACTAAATAATGTTAAACTGCTCATGTGCAAGCGTTACCAAAATGTCTTTTATTTTGTTTTTTTATGTAAATTCTCTTGTCTTCGGACAACCGGATATGTTCTCTTTTCGGTCCGCGTTAAACGCACCATCTCTGTACAACTTCTTTTGTGTATCTTAAAAAAAAAAAAAAATTTGTATTTATTCTATTTTATTCTACTGGCCATTACGTCCTTTTTGAACTCATTGGCCCCCTTGCTTTATATCCTATTGGTTCTTGTATGTATTTACGCTCATTGCTTAACTTGTACCACTGTTCTGTATATATAAAGGCTTGCATGCCTCTTGCTGTATATCCTTGACAAAGCCGGGAATAAATGGCAAAACTATTTGGAACTTATACTGTTATACTGTAAGGCCACCACCTGTTTAGTTAATAGGAACAGTATTATGATCCATCCTTCCACCAAAATGTCTTTTGCATAATTTATTAGCCAAATGTATAGAGCAACTTTTATAAAAAGCCCAAGCAAATATCCTGAAAATTAAGAAAGATATCGCTGATAGAATGAGTTGAATTTCAGATGCTCTCAAAAATAAACAAGACGATAAGGGGTTTTCTCCAAATGTTTATTTTGATACCAGTATCACCTTATCCTTGCGCTGATATGAAGACATATACAAGAGGTCTTGAACCCTGGAGCCCTCCAATTGCGAATAAATTTGATGGTTTGGAGAGTCTTAATGGCATCTTGAGTGAAAATGGAGGTTGATTGTTTTTCTACTCTGTTATACTTTCTACTCGACCTCACTTCCAAGAGTGACCAAAGAGATGATCACTAATTTTTGTAATGCTGCTTTGTATTACCAGACCGTTGTTTTGTACGTGTGCATAATATTTAATTTCCTTCGCATTGTTGTAATTTTTATTGTTTAAAGCTAACTGCTTGTTTATATTTCGTTAATCGTTTTTGCAGCTGGCTATTGAGTTAATGTGTCCATCTATTTTGCTATGTATTGATTGTGCTGTTTGTACAGGGAGGTTAAAATAAACTGGCCCGATTTAGACCTCCTCTGGAAAACGTTCTACCATGGCCTGCTCACTCAGACAAAATGGCGGCAAAAGAAGGCTAGCAGATGATATAGCTGAGATGAATATGAATATGATTTTTTATTCACAATATTCTTCACATTAAAATATTCCCAGTCGTCTAATTATTTAAATTCTAGTAATACAAAATAATTATCCTTCAAAAATTCAGTTTAGTTTAATAAAACTAAAATACATTATTATAATATTTTAACGTGGCGAATATTGTGAATAAAAAATCATATTGTGCATTTTTACATTCTGTTTGCTCAGCATTTAAAAAAAATCCATCTCAGCTATATCATCTGCCAGCCTTCTATTGCCGCCATTTTGTCTGAGTGAGCAGGCCTTGTCTATAGGAGGCCTTGGTTCTACTCACCGGAGTTTGATAAAACGTGGTATATACGTTTTATGGAACATAAGGAAGAGATTTCTGCAATAAAAAAATAGTTCAAATGTTGACCACCAGGTGTAATTGTGGGCCTAAAGAAAGACAGCAATCCAAGATCCATAAAAGTAACCTTGAAACAATCTGCCAGAACCAATAAATCTTATTCAATCACAGAATGTGTTCAATGTGTACTTTATCAACATCAATCACGTGTTGAAAGCGCATTATAGCTTATTCAATGGTAGCATGAATAACAAATCGAGGGATTTCAGCAATATGGCGTATAATGCTTGCAGAGCTCTAATTCCTCATCTATAGACAGGATCCGTCAGCCTTCTGAAATTACATACATTTATGTCCTGTGAACGAGGTGGCCGGGCATCCGGAAAAGCTCTGAATATTACACAATCCTCGCCAAAGTTAGCATGAAAGACAGTTCTTCACTTGTCGTCCAAGGTGGGAGGTGCTGCATCTTGTACGAGGACAGTGGTCTGCAAGCATTGCCATTCCTGTTGAAGGAGTTCGCAGTTCCGCGCACTCGTGATAGCACTTTAAGGCCTTGAGGAATGAGATTTTCAAAGAAAAACGGTCCAACGATAGGGCTGTAGCTTAAGTAAATTTGGGTCTTGGACAGTGGTGAAATATTATGCTCCTTTTAATGACGACAGAATTGGTTAAGTGGTCCCTTGTTTTGTTGTAGTTTTTCTCCATGGATAAGAAGATGAAATTGTTAAATTTTTGTATAACCAGAAACGGGAACTCTTAGTTTTCATCAAGGTTTTGTTTTTCTTCTTTGGTTTGGATTTGGACACACCACCTTTAATTTTCATAATTGGCTACCATTAAGGTGTTTGTTATTTATGAAAATAAAACAGGGCAATATAAATTAATCTGTACAGATCCATTCAGCCCGATGACCTGTGGTCCAAGTAAGCCGCCCCTCCCCGTATAGCAGGGTCCGAAAATAAAATCAGCAGTATATCCACACAACAGTCATATAATCTGAATGTAGTGACTGTTGGTGCAGAACATAGGGCTGTGAGAATCCCCATTTGGGACAGTTCTGATCATTCACTGATCCGTGTAAAGGAAAGTGCGCCTCATCTGAGCATAGAATATCCAGGGCCATGCGTCATCAACACCCAAATCTCTTAAAAAGCCGGAAAGCAAAATCGGTGCGTTTTTGGTAATCTTGAGGTTGCACCATGTGGATCTTTAAAGTGGATCGCAGAGTTATTCGTATTGTCGATTAAGGAAGCGGCAACTCGATCGCTGAAGAATAGCGGGAACTAGAGACTCTGTCCTGTCAACCAGTAATATCAACTTCTTCGGCAATCGGTGTGCGTCCTCGTCTTGGGCAGCACAACCAATTCTCCATTCTCTTCACATTTCATAAACAAGTTTTTCAAACCATTCTTCGACATGAGACCTTTTCACAGTCCTTTTAAACGACGATGTTTACGCAGTGCAGCCAAGATATTCAATAGCTTCTATTGCTGCAGTTTTGCTAAAAACTCGATCTTCTGTAAAGGCATGCTTAGCGATAAAAGAAAGGCACGCAGAATGATTTTTCTGGCTTTGAATGCAATATTTTTACAGGTCTGACTAATTTGCATGGAGATTTTGTGGACATCGCTCTCTGGTGGTCAGAATTCGAATTAATTTTATTTATTGCAGATATCTCTTCCTCGTGATCTGTAAAACGCAACGAATTAAATTTAGTTCGTTGGTACGTTTATACCACGTTTTTTCAAAACCCGATAAGTAGAATGGGTTATAGAGGAGTCTGAATAGGGTCAGTTTACGTATAACCACTCTGTATTTGTTAATAGTTTTGATTTTCTTAAGTAATTGCTTAAAGCGTTATTCTGTTTTGGCGAGATTCTGTTTTTTAGTTTATTGTCGTAAGTTTAGCTAGCTCTTTGCGGTTTTCGTTAATATGAGACTTGTTAATAATAGTATTTCAGTTTACATTACGAGGCAAGTGGTTGTACAAGTCGGTTACGGTGCTGTAACGGTGAATTGTTTTAAGTATCAACGTTAAGGAAAGTTTCCCACAACCATCGCTGAGATATATCAGTGCACTTGAATCTGTGTATCCTTTGGCCAATTTGCAGTACCAATCTCAGTTGTAAAACCCGTTGGAGTAACCATCAAAAGATTGTCCTCAGTGCCAGGATACAACGAAGACGCACTCCAATATCCCATTGTGACCATTGTGCTGACTGCAAGCCATTCCCGGGATTCGGTGGAATAGCAGGAACTATCTGAGAACAAGAATGCTGTGATGTTGTGTTAAGCAACGACTTCTTATTCTGTCTAGGTATTGAAAATCAACGTATCCCTATCTGGAGCTTACATGACTCAAATATCATTCTGTCATGCTTTATTTTAGAATTGCGCTGCACTTATTAAGAAAACGAATTGGGTACGCAAGTACATTGTTCCACGCTATTATTTACGAATAAATATTGAGGTGTTGCTACAAGTTATCATTTGACAACTAATTAGCTTTTTAAAATTATATCATTGTTTCGTTATAACTTATCCTTTATTATGACAGTAAATCAGTTTTGAAATTTGAGTGATTTTGTTTAATGTTTTTATACAAATGATTTCCATATTAAAAAAAAAAAGAACGAGACTCCAGGTTACTTTGAAAATTCTAGATTTGTTTTTCTTTTTTTTTATAATATATGCTAAGTAGCTTTGTAAATGGTTACGCAAGTTAATGCAAAATCCTCGATTTGCATTAAAGATCTAACCTCTGGCCCATTTTTTTCTTTTAAACTTCAGATCCTGAAAACAGATATTAACTACTCTTGCTATTCATAAACTGCCGATATTAAAATGGTTGAGTGATCCTTAATACGAATTCGGTAGCTCACTTCTTAAGATGTTATTCCTATGCAAATCCTTCAGATAAATCTTATGTTTTTATTTTTTTGGGGGGAAAAGGCAAACAATTATTTTTTATTTTTTTATATAACTTTAAAAAAATTTAATTTTTATAGTTGCATTTTAATTCGTTAATCTTTTAAGAACGGATCGCATGTTGTAAGCATACCTTACATTACTTGATTTTTGTTTTTTTTAAAGAGTCTAGAGGGTCATCATTAATTTTTTCCTCTTGATATGAATACAGGTCTTGTTAAAACTAGCTTGTAAAAGGTTATAAAAACTAGAAAAATATTTAAAAAACAATTTTAAATAACAGCATTTGTTGAACTGGGGGAATTAATATTTATAACAAGAACTTAAAATTCTTTTCGGACGACTGATGAGAAATATTGACCATAAAAAAATCATGGATGGGTGCTGGGTCTCATTAACTTGGTTAAGATCGTCTTGCCACATATCCATCAAATGAATGTTTCCAAATAGTTTCTTTCAAAGGGTACCATTACATTTCATGCTTCTCTGATTACACCAGCAGATCTATAATCTCGCTCATTGATTCATTTCATTTAAAAAGTTAAAAGGTTGCTATTATGATGTTCCTATAGTCCATTTTCTTATGTCGTATCTTTCGACTTTTAACTGCGAGGCCATCTCAAGGCTACTGATATTTATAATATCGCTCATTTGCTGGTTTGAGAGCTATCATGAAGCAGGCTGCGTCTATAGGAGAGGAAGAGAGACGCCAGATTGAAAAGGCGGTAAATTTTTCTAAGAGCATTTCATAATAATGTCTGCCTCATCCACAAAATTGATCAGCAAGACACGGAAGAAGCATCCTGTAACTAACTGTATTTTTTAATGCTTCGACTGGATCGTGCTGTGCTGTTATGATCTTATCGATAGTGCAGCATAAATCGTCGACAATCCTGTTGCTTAATCTGGGCGATGCGATTTTTAATTTTTACACATTTATAGTTAATGTTGAATATATGAACGCTTCGATTGATCTGGCATATGACTATCCAAACCTTAATTAAGTTCTTAATTAACCATAATTATTTGTTTATAACATTTTCTTAGGTAGACCTTTTTCACTGCTGAAAGCTCTTCCAGTCAAAATTACATGCTTCGAGCAAATTAGTATCCAGTGAAGCCAAAATTTTCCTCTTTATGATTGTATTATCAGTTGCATAGCCAACATGATAGGGATATGATGTTGGCTATGATCCCTATCATGTTGGCTATGATCAGTTGTTAGGAATATCTCACTTTGAAATGGTGATTCGTTCCACATAAATGTAAGGGTCACGTGAGTAGAAATAGATGGCATCCTAATCTTCAAATTCATTCACGGTCACCTTTCTACAATAGCGTAGAAAGAGTAGGGGGGGGGGGGGTTATAAACTCAAACGATATTTGAGTGGATAGCGTAGGGAGTTGAAGTTAGTCACTTGATAATTTAGATGCAGATAACAAATATTCCTAGCAAATGAACATTAGCTTTCAGAGAGGAATGTATCGGAATAAAAACAACAGGCGATGGTAGTCTGTCTGTACTACTGCTCTTCTGTTGACCAAAGAACACCATTATTGGACCTTGATGATTGGAAACGTTGCAGGATCAGAAAAATCAAAAAATCCCATTGGTTAATACAGACGGAGAATTAGAATTTGGCGAAAACAGCATAAAGGAAAGGACCCGTCCTGCCATGTGACAACATGCACAGCTGGTAATAGCAGCATTATGATGGGGAGAACATTTTCACGGCATGAGTTAGGTCCCTTCATATTCATAAAACGGTCCCTCTACTGGACGGCATATCTCAATATTAAAACAAACGTGTTCCATTCACTCATGATTACACTTTACCGTTCTGGAGTGCCATCTATCAACAGTACCATGCCAATGTTCACAAATCACAGAATGACTCACGAACATGACTGAGATTTTGTTCCTATACTGACCCGCAGTCACTAAATCTCGCTCCTATAGGACATTTATAGAGAGGCATTTTCGGAACAACCCTTCTCCACTGTCGAATCGACAGAAGTTAATTTGTCTAGGCAAAGAGTGAACTTTCATTAGGATTTTCTGATATATCTTGGGGATGACGCATCAATGATTTCACTAAAGCATTTGATTCGGTTCCAATTGAGTTATTGTACTAAAACTTGCCATTATATTTTATAGTCATGGCCCGTCTTTAGCATGGTTAACTGATTTTCTCTCTAACCGACAGTATTTTATGGCTTATTCAGGAGTAACCTCTTCTACTATAACTAGGAATATTGGAGTCCCACGAGGCTCTATGCTCTCGCCTCTGCTATTTAATTTATTTATAAATGCTTTGCCTTCATTCTTTACTTCCATAAAATTATTTTATATGCTGACGGCGTTACTTTATTATCCTCTGACCACGACATTAACGCATTGTTTATTTCTTTGAATGATGCTCTAGATAAGTTAAGGAATTGGGAGTGTAGCCAATACTCTGGAATTAAACATCGATAAGACAAAAGTTACGCCTTTCCATCAGCGCAATAAGATAAATTTACCGAATATTTTCCCAATTTATTATGGTAGCCTTCTTGTTAAGAGTACTACTACTTTTAAATATTTGGGTCTTACTTTATCTTGTGATCTTTCCTGGGACTCTCATTTGAATTCTCTTCTGCTCAAGCTAAACATGAAACAAGGCCTGATCTCCAGGTTAAACTTTTTACCACGCAACATTTTACTGTTGCTATATTATTCATGGATCTATTCTTCTCTTTGTTTTGGAGTAATATCCTGGGGCTCTACTAATACTTAAAATTTAACTAGGATCCTTAAGCTCCAGAAGTGGTTGCTCCGTACCTTTCTTAATGTTCCTAAGCGGTCATCTGTAACCCACTATTTCTCTAGTTTGCGTATTCTGACTGTGCAGCAGATATATTTTCTTCAGCTCTGTTCCTTTGTATATAAGATTGTCAATTCTTTACTTACTGTTACTACTCCTTTAATTATATGCTGTAATAATGATAGGCATAAATTATCCGACCAGGAACGCTTATGATATTTATTTTCCACTGTCTCATTTAAATTATAGTAATAGATGTACATGTATATCTTTTGTCGGTGTTAAGTATTGGTCGCAGGTGCCACCTGAAATTCGTCAATTATCTGCATATCATATTTTTCACAAAACTTTAAAAAATTACGTGTTTATTTAATGTTTATGTTAGCTTTAAGTTAGTTTCTGCATTTATATGCAGAAGTTCTTTTGTAGTAAATTATTTATTTGTTTAAATTATGATCAGCTTTGTTCACTGCCATTTTAATTTATTCAATAAATTATAGTATAGAGGGTGATTATAATTAAAGTTACGATTTCAAAAATCGATAATTTGAAAACTATTCGTCAGAATGACTTGATATTTTAGCAGAACAATCGTGAGGCAATGGTATTTTGTTTGGCGAAGGAAAAAAATAGCTCCAAAATCTGCCGATAGATGGCGCTGGCAGAGTATAATCTCGGAAGCCTCGGTCAGGGGAAAAGCCAAAAATGGATTCGTGAAACACAGGAATGTTGTTAGCCAAAAGGAAACAATAGAGTTCAGGGGTTTACGAAAAATTTATTAGCGAAAAGACAAGAATACGTGTTTACAGCGACAACAGTGATAATGCCAAAAAAACAGCTTCATGGAACAAACATCTTACTGATGATTAAGGCAAAGTTGTTCGATATGCCCTCCGCCTTGTTCCGCTACTAATTGGAAACGCAAAATTGCATGCTCCACAACAGATCGGAGGGTATCTGTACTGATGCAATGGATGTTGTGCGTGATGCTTGCCTTCAAGTCGACTAGATTCTCAATCCGCCCGCTGTAAACAACATTCTTCAGGTACCCCTAAAGCCAGAAATCACACGGGTTTAAGTCGGGGGAACCTGGCGGCCACGTTGTTGGAAAATGGTGGCTTATGATCCTGGCATCTCCGAAATGAGCACTCAGCAGCTGCTTCACAGGAGTAGCAATGTGCGGAGGAGCGCCATCTTGCATGAATATTGTGCGATCTACGCACTGACGCTGCTGAAGTGCTGGAAGGACATGGTTACGCAAAAAGTGCTTCATACCGCTTGCCAGTAACGGCAGAACCTTGCAAATGGAAGTGGGCTTCGTCAGACCACAGAATGTTCCATGACCATTCGTTGTCCACTTTCATCCGAGCAAGAAATCGTAGTGCAAAAGATTCACGTGCTTCCAGGTCAGCAGGTAGCAACTGCTGCACATGAGTTATCTTGTAGGGGTAAGAGTGCAAGATGCTCCGTAGGACTGTATGCAACGTGCTGCTCGGCATATCCAGCATTTGGCCAATTCCCCGTGCACTGCTGATTCCAGCATCACTGTTCATCTGTTCTTGTAATGCTGTAGCCACATCTTCCACTACCACAGCCGAAACTGATGGTCAAATGAACAGGTCTCTTCGAATTTAGCAATCATTTTTCGCAGACCATTTGTGGTTGTTGGACCCGATTTTTTGGATTTTAATGTCCGAAACTTCCTAATAGCTGTTAGTGCACATTCATCGTTCTTATAAAAAAGCTTCAAGAGCAGAGCGCGATCCTTCATAGAGTCATGACGAAGCATTCAAGCAAAGAGCTGGTGCTCTGCATTTTTATGGCAGCTATGTCTGCGGTGCGCATGTCACGTATCCTCAATAAATTTGCATATCTCCAGACAATGTGAATCCTGCCAGCGCCATCTATCGGCAGATTTTGGAACTATATTTTTTTCCTTCGCCAAACAAAATTCTGTTGCCTCACGATTGTTCTGCTAAAATATCAGGCCATTCTGACGAGTAGTTTTCAAATTATCGATTTTTGAAATCGTAACTTTAATTATAATCACCCTGTATATGCTTGATGCCGTTATGTATTTTTTCTGCATTTTTGTTGCTCTATTGTTATTTTTTCACTTGCTGTTGGCAGTGCCAACATTTTATAATGATATCTTATATTTATTATTTGTTGCCTAGATGGAATTATTGATATTTATTATATTACTTTTCGATATCGATTATTTGCATTTTTGCCTTATTTAATCTTAAATTAATTTCATAATACTATGCTAAGCCAGTCTAAATTATGCCCTCGGCCAATCTTGATTTGTATCAGTTTTTATTTTGTTTTTGGTTGTTTATTGTCTTATTCTATTGTTGATAGGTTTTGTTTTTTTTTTTAAACTAACATTTATTATTTTTCTCTTGTTATTTTTTTGCCCCCAGAGCCTCACTTGCCGGTCTTTGACCATTCTGGCTCTGGTGGCCGTTGTTGTATCTTACCTAACCTATTGGAATAAATAAATAAATAAATAAATAAATAAATAAACAAACTATTTTGGATTAAAAAAATCTACACTTTCTAGTAGAAAATTCCTATTATATTGATAAGTCCCATTACAATATATAAAAAGAAAATTCTCCTTAATTAATCGATTAATATGTTAAAAACATCAATATTTTCAGCTTGCGCTCACATACTTTCCATTTGATGAGAACATTTCATTTTTTTTTTTTTTTTGACATTTATTATTTTTTTGACAAGTTAATAAAATTCACATCAATATTTCAGAAAAATCGATGGGATAGTTATTTTTAACTGCTCAAGAATACTTCGGCAATATTTTCATACCATCACTATTTAATAGATGTTTTAAAATATAAACGAAAAAAGGAAAACAACATTGTTTCTAACAAACGAAAAAATACTGATTGTTAAAATCCAACACGGAAAAATGAATATTGTTGCTTGGACTAAGATGGTCAGGTGACTTGTCAGTAGGGAATAGAAACATTTTTTGAGCATTTATAATGGTTACGAATCGATAGGATTTGAAGATTGTTCTTACCTTTCTACTCGTTTTTTCGCCCCACGTCCCTCTAGACTTTGATGAAATTTTTCGGGATATACGGTTGAAATAAACTAGACGCAACTCTACACGGGACGCACTCTTGGCGATCTGATCTCTTGATTTGTATTTGCGTTTCTAGATCCGTTGAGACTAGATGTGGCAGTGACATTCAAAGTTTGGTTCCAAGAGTTTTACATAAATAAATGGTCCTATTCTGTCGATAATCGTGAAGACTGTTAGAACTTCCCTTTTTAGTGCAAATATATTGTGTAAATAATTTTCTAGCTTGTAAAACATGTTTAATATTTGATATTGTTGCAAGTTTCCATATTAACAAATATAAATGAATCTGGTATTTCTCGTATCTTTTAAGTTATGCAGTGAAATTTTAAATTGAGAAACGTTTGTAGTTTGTTTTGTTTTTTTTTCTGTGGACGAAACTTTTTTTTTTTTTTTTGATAAATTTGTTAATTTAACTATTTTATCATGGAGTAATGGTCGATTTATTGTATTTTTTGAATCCATAAAGTTTTTGGGTTTTGGATATTTTAAACTTTTCACCGTTTGAATTTTCCTTCAGAAACTATCTTTATTTTCAACTTAACGCTTTCTAATAATTATTTGAGACACCTTGATAGAACCTGAAATGTAGAGTAATTATGATTGGATTTGATAGATTTGGCAGAATTTTGTCTTTTTTTTTTTTTTTCAAATCGCCAGAAGTTCCGGTTTTTGCATAGCTAATTTATTAACTGGGGCTGCCAGAGAACGCGGTCGTTGTTTTGCTTTTAACATTTTGAACAGTTTCTGTACGTGATTAACAGTATTGTTAGTTATCACTTTGAATAAATTTAATTTTAATTTAAGATGCTTGCCTTCTTCTTTATATTAATAAGAGCCATGCAATTCTAAAATTCTATTTTAAATACGGGTTATTCCAAAAGGATGGCGCAAAGGTAAAGCTATTTGATTTTTTATTGAACTGACTTACAAAGAGCATATTGATATGAAGAGATAGAAGAACTTCATAAATTTCATATGGACATTACAGTTGTTGGATATGAGCACTCTGAGTGATACGGCAGATGTCTAAACGGTAGTTCATTTCTTCCTAGAGGCATCCCAACATATCCTCAGCTCCACTCTATAAGAGATGCGTTCCTACATATCGTCCAGTTGTTGTGGTATGGGAGGGCATAAACAATGGCCTAGACCAGAGGGTCGGCTACCTTTAAAGGCAAAAGAGATAAACCTACCCCAAACAAGGATTTTAAATTTTTTGGGGGGAGATATGAGTGACAATTAGTAATTTGATGATAAATCATAATTCAATGTTAATTTAACGAAAAATAAAACAAAAAAATAACAAAACAAAGAAACCATTAACACTAATATGAGGCTTGACTTTGTATTTCCGTTCAAAGTTTTGCTATGTCCAGCATGTAGCTGATAGTTTTGGAGAGCCACAGGTTCTGACTTCTGGCCTAGACGTATCCTCACAAAAAGAAATCAAGAGTGTTAATCAAGTGATCTTGGAGGCTAGAGCAGAATCGATAAATCATGATTCCCAGTAGGGTGATAATCAGATGGTCGCAAAATCTTTGTATAAATGGGGAGGTGCACATCCTGTGAAGATCTTCTAGTTGCAGCATAAGCCATTCTTTTAACAAGTCTAGACAATTGTAGCAGTGACAGTGTCACCCAGAGAAATAGAATAGAGAAAAATATCCAACATTTATAATGTCCTTATGAATAATTAAATAGAGAAAAATAGTAAAGAAGATTCCACGGCCTGGACTCGAACCAGGGACTTTCGGGTTACCGTCCCGATGTCATAACCATGAAGCCACCATGGAAGCTTTCACGATCAAACATGTCCTATGAGCATAGGTTACATCGTGGCTCCTTGTTCGCCACGATTATCTTTGCTATTAAATGGCGAATAATACAATGTATGGCAATTAAATATCCGGACTAATACAAATACAAACGGAAAGTCCAAATGAAAATTCTGTTTAATATGAATCAAAGTAATCGCCACCGGACGCAATAAACTTTTGAGCGCGTTTGTACAACAGGTTTTAAAGTTCTCGGACGGAAATCGAGAAAAAGTCTTGAGGGGACAAATCCGGAGAATAGGGTGGATGGTTGAACTCTGCGATGCTGTGTTTGGCAAGAAATCGCTTCGCGCATGTGGCGGTATGCGCCCGGGCATTATCGTGAAGAATACCCAACTTCTTGTTTCATGAAGCATTACGCTACTAAAAATCGACCTGATGCCATAACCACTAAACTATTAATATGGTTTTTGTATATCAATTCAATAAAAAATTAATCTGTTTTTCTTTTAATTTTTGCATAACCCTTTACATGAGTGAGTGAAGAGGACTAAACTTTTTCACGTCTGTTATGAGGAGCTAATCCGAGTCAAATTTCCCCGTACACTTTCGATAGTTCTACAAAAACTTTCCATATAAGCCGATTTTTAATCTGTCGAATAATGATTTTCGTTCCTATTTAATTTTCCTTAGAATGTCTATGATGCGTGACCGCCTGCGTTTTTGGCGTTGCGTTTTTCTTCGCTTTGCTAATACCTGAAAAAGTACTCTTGAAATCGTTAAGGAATAGCGGTAAGGCCCCATAATTGCTGAGGCGTTATTATTGAATTTCTGGGGTGCTAAAACGGGTATGGTCTTCTGAAGACTCCGGGATTATTGACTTATCTTAAACGATAGGCGTTGGAGGCACGACATTATAGTTCCCTTCCACTTGTATCATTTCCAGATGGTATAAATACAGGCTGAGTTAAAAGCCTGTTATCCCCATACAATTTCAAAACGAGTGGAGAATCAACAAATCTGTTGCAGGCAACATATAGAAAGTTAGCTAGGGGCTAAACAGTGGTGTCAAATTTGACCTTTGACCTTGAATTTTGCACCTTGCAATTTGTAACTTTGTAACCGTTAGAGGTAGAAAAAATTTTTCCAATTATACAATTATAGAGCTCAAAACGCTGATTTTAACAAAAAAGAAAAAAAAAGATTAAAAATAAGCTCACTACAACAAAATGAAATTTTTCAGTGCTCAAGCTACATTGAGTTTTATTAATGAATGAAGTGCTCAATTTGGTGTCCTTCTGCAGCAATGCTTAACTCTGCACGGTATTTCACAGAACCCATCACATTTAACATGATGGGTGTTATGTCTGTAAAAGCCTTCTGAATTCGTTGTTTCAAATTGTTTACTAATACTAGTACAGTGGCATACATCTTGTACTTGATGTATCCCCAAAGGAAAAAATCAAGTGGTCTCATATCAGGCGAACGTGGTGACCAATGAATTCAACCTCCTCGACGGATCCATCGATGTGGAAACTGGTCATCCAGCCGTTGACGTACAATGACTGCAAAATGTGGAAGTACCCCATCATGCTGGAACGACATGCGGCGGTACTGCACTAAAGGCAAGTTTGTCTAAAAAGTCTGAGACGAAGTCATCCAAAATTATTTCTGTGTACCTTATTTCTGTAAGGCAATCGTTGTAGAAACCAGTCCCACCAAGATGCCATTCCATAGTCCACACCACATATGTATTCTCCAGTTCTACTGACGTGTTATAAGATCTGCGCCTTAACGTGTAATGTGTTTATTTTTAATCTTTTTTTATTTTAGACATCACCATTGTGTAGGTCCTACCTAACTTCATATATGTTGCCTGCAACAGATTTATTGTATCTCCACTCGTTTTGTATCTCGATTGTATGGGGGGTAACAATTTGTATATAAATAGAATGAGTTCCAAAAGGAAGTGGCACAAAGAATAAATTAAGAAGTATTTAAACAAAAAACACACTTGCCCGTTGGCGAAAATTAACTTTAGTAAATATCGAATAAGTTAAGGGAAGTAAATTCTGTAAATTTGTATGGCAATTTATTTCAAAAAGCAAAAATGTTAATTTATGTAATTGATGAACCAACTTCTGTTTCCATCCCCAGAAGACTGAATTTACTAGTTTTTTTGAACTCGTGAATTATGTTTTCAATAATTAAATCCAATCAGTGGGGGAGTCGTCCTGTTTTAAGGTATTCCTGCGGTGGTGTTTGTGGAGTGGACCACTTCCTTCCTGCGCTCGTGACGGTACAAAACTTTTCTGAAATATTTGTTTGCCGCGTCTTTTCCATTGAATCGGTGCAATTCCGGTAAGCGTTCGTTTTGCTTCCAAAATGAACCGTTGCCAGCGGAAAAAGTAAACAAAAAAACACTTGCCCGTTGTATGAATGCCCAAATTATACCGTCAGTCCTCTGGAAATATATATATTGGATTTGGCCATTTCAGCATAAAGCACCCATAAATGTTCTCAAAAATGCTACCGCTGCAGAGGGGGCTGATTTCGGGGCTGCAACGACAGAAAATCAATAAGAAAGATGTCCGCTTGCCAAAGGAACCGGGTCCGGAATCCCCACCGAGGGAGGCAAGTCCTCGTGACTTAGCCCGCCATGAATTGCAGATGCTGCTCACTCACACTCTTGCATCACTGGATGTATGCACGTTGGATTGATTACGCATAATAATGGATGGCGCACACACCCTCAGCGGGAGGGAAGGGTTGAAAAGAAGTTTACGGCTGAGTGCTGTACTCCTCATACCCCCCTCCCCTCTCTCCCTCCACTTTCTCTCTCTCTCATCCTAAATCCACTATATGTCTGTTTGTGTGTGAGTGTCTATTTCACTCGCGTTGTACATTGGAGATTGAATAAAGAAAATCTGATCGAATAGAATCATCCTTGGAATCATAAAACGGCGCTTATTCGCAATCTTTCATTTCTGTGCAAATTGCAACAGTTTCAAGGCGCTCTGAAACGTTTCGGAAATAGGTGGTGGTGGTGTGGCCCCCGTCATCGTGCTTTAAACGATTTTTGTCGCAAAACGAGGATTACTTATGCTAACGCCACTCACTTCGGGGAAGTTTGCTGTTCCACTGGCCACCGAAATGACCGCTCCGCATTTTTAATGGTGGGGGTGGGGTGGGGACACTCCGGCAGCGATTATATTTCTAGCTTTAATGTTTCGCTTTAAAAAAAAATACCATTAAAAGTGTTGAAATTGGATTGGTTCCGAAGAAAATTTTTAATACGATGAAATTTAATTTCTATCCAATTTTTCATTATTCTAATTAAGTGGGAAAATATGTTGGCAGCATTGAATAATATCATCAATATGCATTTTGTAAATTTTTATTTCAGCCATAAATAATCTCATTGTAAGATCCGTGCTTAATTATTTTCTTTTATTTAATATTAAAGAGGCGCCATCATCACAAATAAATGGAAAAAATGGTTTAATTATTTTTTTAACTTGTCTTTTAATAAAAATAATGAAATATCCATCATGAAGTCGACGTTGTTTTTATTAAATATTGTAACATTTATTGATATAATTAAATTTAATACGCTTACCTTTTCAAGGTAACAAGTGGATAATTCAGTCAATATTTTTTCTTTTTGCTAAATTTGGAATTGGATTGGTCCTGAATTAAAATA
This sequence comes from Rhysida immarginata, assembly GCA_023313115.1. NCBI lineage: Eukaryota > Metazoa > Arthropoda > Chilopoda > Scolopendromorpha > Scolopendridae > Rhysida > Rhysida immarginata. Next base: position 5,424,204 of record JAHWFO010067154.1, read on the forward strand.
AATGATAAAAATGATTGATCTTAACAAATGAAAATTCGAAGTGGTAGTCTTTAAAACAGGTGGTTTCCCTCCTTTTCCACTCAGCTACTCAGAGAAATCAAGCAAAGAGATTGCGACAATTACTGGAACTGTAGTAAGAACTGTTCACCTCTTTATTATAGCTTGGAAGGAAAGATTTGAACCACCAACCTCGAGGAGTAACTGTGTGGTCGGAAAAGTTCTGAATAATCATGACCGGAGATCAGTAAGATGCATGGTGAAGTCAAACCAAAGAGATTAAACATTAGTATTGACGGGGAAGTTTAACAAGGGAGTCAGAAATATACCCACAAGCATTATGCAACGAGAACTTAAAAGGAATGGGACTAAGCAACTGCTCTGCCACAAGAAAATCGCTTGTCTGTGAGAGCAATAGGAAAATACTATTACTGTTTGCCCGGGAGCACAAAAATTGGAGTGTGGAGCAGTGGAAAAATCGTATGGTCTGATGAATCCAGGTATATCTTATTTGGTCGTATCAAAGTAAGAAGAAGACCGCACGAAACGATGAACCGTCTTGCGTGATACCCATTGTCCAAGCCTGTGGAATCAGTGTGTTGATCTGGGTTTTTTTGGTCTGATCTGGGTTCTGCAACTTTATGCAGCATTAAAAGAACTTCACCCGAGTATCTGAATTTACTGGATGATCAGGTTATTCCATCTGTGGACAAATTTTTTCCTGATGGCACTGGAATATTCCAGGATGTCAACGCCAGGATTCGCAAAACTCGAATTGTAACTGGTTCTGGTCTTATGATTAGTCATTTCAACAAAGTTCTAATCTTATAGAAAGTCTTGGGATGTATTGGAGAGGGGCATTCGGAGAGGTTCCGTTCTCTCCGTATCACTGCAGGTTCTGGACAAAAAATTACTGGACCACTGGACAAAAATGACTAGAGAAGATCAAGGAACTTGTTGAATCCATGCCATGGCGAATGCGCGCCATCATCAAAGGCGGCCCAACTTCCCAAATAACTTTTACAGCCTCGATCACCTCTTCACTCGATCGAAATCTTTTATCAGTCGGGAATTTTTTTTTTCGGGAACATGTGGAAGTCAGAAGGAGCCAAATCAGGCTGTATGCAGAAGAGTTCAAACTTAAATTCTGTTAATTTTTCTTAACAGATTGCATTTGAATGAGCGAGTGCGTTGTCGTGGAGAAACAATATTGTTTTTTTTTCTTGACCAATTTAAAGAATTGCTGCTTTAAGCTTGTCTAAAAAACATTGTAAGATATAGTTTTTCCTTTTTGGTAACTATTTTTCTTTTTCTAAGATAATCAATCATTTTTTTGTCGTCCCAGAAAAAAGCAACGTATACAGGATGTTTCACTTAAAGTGAACCAATAGCGAACTTCTGAAAAAAAAAACCATATCTGACAGTAATTTCAATGGAAGAATTATTGTACTTTTATGTGCGGGGGTTTTTTATGTGTATTTCATTTCCAAAAACACCGACGCCATTTTCGAATATGGAAGTCTACTTTGAAATGTGCAATGGAAATCCTTATTAGGAGCTTTAGCATAAAAGCTACTTAAAGAATGCGCTCTTGGTCTGTACGTTTATCCGGCCGTCCGCCGTTTGCACGATAACTTGAAAACGGATTAACTTTTTCAAATTCTGTTTTCAGAAATATGACTATCAAAGTCTTAGCTCGGCCGTATCAACTTTTCAGAATTTTTCATGGACCCCTTCAAGTCGAATTCACGTGCTAAAACAGTGAGTGTAAAGAATACCAAGGTAATGACATGTCATATAAAAAATCGATTTATCAAGAAGGAATACATTGTTACTTTCTGTTCTTCTTTTAAGCATTACTGACATTGACGAGCGCACGTGAAATCGCTTTGTCGACGCACGATTGCTCAAGTGCTCATAATCTACACTGCTCAAAACAATTAAAGGAACATCTGTAGAATCCCCTACAGAGGGCGTAAATAATACTTTTTAGCAATTTCATCTTCTGCAACATGAAACCTACTATCTCCCTCATAGGAAATGGTTGAAGCCAACACATTTTGCTGCCAGATGTTCTGAGAAATTTGCCTAGCAATATAACCCCCCGGAAAACAAAGTGGTTACATGCCAGTACACTCTTTGCTTGGAGATAACGGTCGAACATTAAAAGGTGCAGGCATTCCTGGAACGTTGTTGTTAGTGCTCTGACATGCCACGAAGGCATCTTGAAGCAGTAGAAGCTGCGAGAGCCGTAACATTGCTCCAAACGGATCAATCGTTTCGGACTGTGGCAAATGCCCTTAATGTGTCCTCTTCCGCCATTTTCCGACTGTGGACACGATTCCAGGCGACTGTCCAGTACACACGAAGAGCCAAGATCGTTATGTGCGGACTTGTGCCCTGCGCCGAAGAACCTCAACGGCCAGAGACCTGAGAAATGACCTGCAGATGTCAACGGGGTAGCTGTTTCAGATCAAACAATCCGGAACAGATTACGTGAAGTTGGCTTGAGAGCCAGACGACCAAATCGAGTGCCTAGGCTAACCCGCCAGCACATACAAGCGCGACTAGAGTTTGCACATCAATATGTCACCTGGTAGCTTCGCCACTGGCGTTCTGTTCTTTTCACAGACGAGTCAAGATTCCGCCTGACCCGCTGTGATGGCCGTCTACGTGTCTGGAGACGACGTGGTGAGCGAAACGCCGACGCAACAGTTTGTGAGACTGACCGAATCAGATGTTGTTCCATTATGGTTTGGGCTGGCATCTCAATAGACCATCGAACGGATCTTGTGGTCGTCCGAGGGCGAATGACCGCTGACGTTTACATTTGTGACATTCTGGAAGAACATGTGATTGTTGCTGCACATGGCAAGGGGCCTGGATTCCTTCTGATGCAGGATAATGCTCGTCCACACACTGCAGCTGTCACTCAAGACTTCCTACGGATACATGACATTCAGACCATGAGGTGGCCTGCAATGAGTCCAGACCTAAATCCCCTTGAACATCTTTGGGACATGCTTGACAGGCGAATTCGACACCGCCCTTCAGCTCCAGAAACACTGTAACAGCTCATCCAGGCACTTACTAAGGAATGGGACCGGCTTCCCCAAGATCACATCCGTCGACTGATACGGAGCATGCCTCGAAGGTGCATGGAGGTTACTGCAGCCCATGGTAGGCACACACATTACTGAGTGGTGCAAAAACTGATTCCTGGAAGAAACAGGGCATTCTCCTCACAACGTCCAAAGGATATTTCACTTTGTTTTAGGCAGGGGTCCTGCAGTTTCCTGTTTTTTCTTTGTTTCTTCACCAGTTGTTTCAATAATGCATTCTATTGTTAAATAAACCGTCTTTTAATGATCACATACAGCGATTTTGTCCATATTATTCGTAGTTGCTTCTGCACGCTGCTTAATAGAAGTGTTCCTTTAAATGTTTTGAGCAGTGTATATTATTAAGTAGCGGAAGAATGGAGCTACTTATTGATTTTATAATTTCTACATTTTTTGAGGTAGAACGTTGAAATTTGGAATGAGGCTTCCTATGTGCATATCCATCTGCACTATTTAGTTTGGTTTTGATTGGTACACTGGGAACGGAATTACGGGGGTGGGATTCAGAGAGGACAACATATCTATGTGCTATTTAGATACGTAAAGGCGTGAAATTCAGTATCCAGATTCCTCTAGGCAAGATCTGCTTTACTATGAAGTTTAGGCCCAGTTGTTCCATTGGTTTTGGATTTGCGGGGGTGGCAGTCGCTTGGTCTTTAGAACTATGGCAACATATGGCATGTGATATATATCATAAGTTCGTAAATGATGAGAAAGGAAAGAAAATACGAGCTTTTTTATATTTTATGCATATTACTTTCGAGAAAATTAATTTTTTGATTAATAAACTTGCGGAAGGTAAAAATGCAGA
>JAHWFO010067154.1:5434270-5486340 GCA_023313115.1 Rhysida immarginata
TCCTCTTGTGATAATTTTAAAGCAATGCCTTGTTTTCCAAGACAGCGCCCTTGCTTCACACGCGGACGGACAGCACGTGATGAATAAATTAACTGTCACACTGATTCCGTACCAGTTGACGACAACATAAGAAATTCAGGGAGTTGTCAATTTTCATTTTCGAAATGCATTTTCCGCGCGTGTAAGCGTCGTAGAAATATGTGTCGCCCGCAGTGAAATGTAAGTTGGGCCTACACCCAGTTGCAATTTGCTTAAAATATACGGATGTAAAAAATTCATCGCACGATCCCCCTCCCCCCATTTCTTTCTTTTTTCTTTTTTTTTTCTTTCTCTCTCTCTCTCTCTCTCTGTCTTTCTCCTTGAACTGTTGGAGTTCCTTTTCTCGGTTGTTGTGCGTGTATGTGTGTGAGAAATTTTTCTACTTAAGTAATTGAGAACTTGAGAGATAAAGTGGAAACAAAATTGAAATTATCGAGAGAGAAGCGTGTATATAATATTTCAATATATTTTTTTTCTTTCCTATGGAAGTTCTTCTTTCGCATTTATGTCAGACATTTTATTTCAAATGAAAATTTTCAGAAAAGCAGTAAAAGTGGTTTTGCTTTTTTTTTCTTCTTTTTTTAATATAAAAAAAGGTAATTGGGTGCTGTTTACCGGCACTTAATTAAAATTGATGGATGTTCTTTTCTTCCTCCTCCTCCTCCTCCTCCTGTTAACTGGTTCTCTATTCTGAACTAAGGTTCTTTCAGTCTACAACTTTTTCCCCCCTTTCTCTTCCGTCCCACCTTATTCCTCTGCGTTTCTGTTTTCCTTTTCATATTTAAAGCGTGGGCGGTTTTGTTGTTGAGTTTTGCCCGTAGTTCTGCTGAAAAGTATCCGCTAACGGGTTGAGGTAATAACCCCTCACGTCTTTTTGTTGCTCGACCGAGTCGCACAACACGCCATTTTGCCTTCATGGTACATTTATTAAGGGGGAGTCCCTTCCCTTTGTTTTTCCCCAACCTCCGTCGCTCTTGAGATTGGGCCCAGGGATACCACCCCCACCCCCGTCGGCGCACGGATAAATGACCGAAGCCGGCGTTTGTTAGCAACCGTGGTTCCTCCTCCTCCTCCCGTCCAACACAAAGGAAGAGACGAAAACGACGACGGCGACGACCTTTTTTCCATTCTTTTTTCCTAATTAACACTATTGTCAGTTGAGAATTAATAAGTAGGATTGATTTCCGATGTTGTTGTTTGATGCTTACATTCATTTAAATGACCTCTTAAGGTATGCGTGAAAGTCATTACGTAAACGATGAAATTAAGGAGGCTATTGAAGCCAGTGTATAAATTGTGCCATTGGTATGGAAATGGTTCTTACTGTGGCTTGATGCCTCTTTGATCAATTTAAAGTTCACATTATTCAGCGCATTTCGGTTGTTTAATCCCCAAAATCTTCGCGTGTGTAGCGGGAGCTCTCGAAATCAGTGGTAAAACCATTGGCGGCATTCTTCTCTCTTTTGAGTTTTTCCTCAAAAAACCCATTAATATGCAAACGCTTCACTCGGCGCGCCCGCTGCCAATAAACAATAAAACGTTACTTATTGTACATTAGTCCAGCATCATTAAAACGGGCTTCATTAAAGCATTTCAGAAAATGATTATTTTCTTTGAATCTGTTTCCAACTGATGATGGTCAACTTAAAAGAGAAGTTTTGCGGAGAAAAGGAGGCAATACCATTTCGGAATTGGAAAAGGAGAAAAGTTTTCTGCCCATTTTGCTTTGCCGTTGTCTGGAGGCACTTTTCCCTTCCCCCTCCCCCACCTCTCCCTCCATCTACCCTCCGCTATTTCAACCCTTTTCCCTCCCCCGCAACCTCCACATCTCCCTCCGTCGGTTTAACCATTGGTTGGTTTCTCGAGGTCTCGGAAAACTTAATTTCAGAAATTTCTAGTAAAAGAGGGAGGCAGTTAAATCGAGACTCTATGGAAATGGCTCTGCCATTCATTATTCAATCCAATTGCGGAGAATTTTAAGTAAAGGGTGAAATAGAATTACCTACACGAATATCACGTGAAAGCAAAAAATAAAAAATAAATAAATAAAAGTAAAGGAAATAAAAATGGAATAGGACAATAAAAAGTTAATTTCGCTCATTAAAAAAAATGATTTTCCTAAATTTGCCTTTTAATTAGTTTAAGTGTTTGATAAAATTCTTTTCATGTATCTCCCCTCTCCAAATTACATCATACCCTTTTTACAGTTTCATTTAATAATATGCCAAAAACTGTAATAAAGAATGAAGTATAATCTTTAATTTATTACATATGAAATTTAAGAATGAAAATGTATATAATATTTGAGGTCTATTTTTTTATTTTATATTAATCACACTTTTTTTTATTTCTATATTTTATATAGATGTTAATGCAAATTTTAATATACCATAATAGCTAGCGTAGGTTTTCTCCTGTGTTCTCCTAAAGCTTACTTGAAATTTTCTTCAACTGCTTTCCTTGACTGGTCATTTGTTAATTGAATCGATTTATTCAAATATTGAAAAATCATTAATACTTTTGTACATAATTGAATTCAAGTTATAATTTTGACAAAATGTCATTTAAAAAATTATTTCCAAATATTATAAAAACATTTAAGCCATTAATAAGATTAGAATGAGCGCAGGCCATTTCGGCATGTGAGCTGCCTGTTGCATATTCCTGAGTTCTATTTGCTTCCGTTTTATAAGGAAAATACCAGTTCATTATATATAAGCAACTGAGAGGTAAACAGTTGTAACTCCACTTTTTATGAAAATTGAAATATTGACATATATGCAGATTAGAAATTGTATTATACGGCAACTGTTGGTTTCTCCAACATGGATCGTTAATAAAACATATGCGTTTTCAATAACAAAGTACACCTAATAAATTACTCGTGAAATTGTCTTTACTTTCGTTTTTCTCAAAACTAGTATAAGTGTAATTACCATCATTTACCTCTCAAGTGCAGATGAGTAAGAAGAATTTTTTTTTAATGTGATAATGCCTAAATGTCTTTTTTTCTATTGCTCATTTTCATTCTAACTGGATTGGAAATAATTTCATTTAATTTTTTTAAGTAACGAACGAATCGCTTTTCTCAATGTAACTTATGCATTATTTTATTTTTGAGTTCTATACTTAACTTTATGTTCTTCGTTTTGATTAGACTTTTCTAAAGAATTTAAGAATATGTGGCTCTTTCTTTTTTCATTTATTCGTTGTCTTAATAAGGAAGGCGAGATTTCAAATTCTTGTACGATTTGCAGCTTAAACAAAGTAATCTTTTCCTTCAAGGAGTTTGTTTTAGGGAAATTTTTTTTTCTCTCTCTCCCGCGTCGTCTCTTCGCGCAGTTCTCTTAGCCGAATCCAATTGTTTATCATTTCGATTTAATACGACTTGCAAATAATTTTGATGGGTCATAAAAATGCCACGTCAGTGGAAAACTTTTCCTTTTGCAATTTTTCTTGTGCGTTTGTTGTTTGTGGGGGGTTGTTCGTTAGGGAGCTGAAGGATTATTGCCTTTTCCAATGGCAACGTGAAATTCGGTGATTAGGTTTGCAGTAATGAGTGTCATTATTTTGGCGCTGCAGAAAAGACGACGACGGTGGTTATGGCGGTGCCTCTTCCAGCATGCTGATGATCTCCCCGTAATAAACATGGATTTGGTTTCCATCGTAAACATTCTTTCTCGGTTCCGTGGGCGACGGAGGCAGGCGCGAGGAAAACTCCCCTGTTTCTTTGGCGAAATTCCCCGGCTCGACTTATCTGATAGGAAAATTGGGGCCCAAAATGTTTCTCAAGTTATAATTTCTTTCAAATAGATTGTTGATTCCCTCTTGCCGCTTCAGCGTTCCATGGCTATTGGACCCTATTTCAGCTTATTTTTTTAATCCCCACCCTCCCATATGCTAGATCCAATTGAGGTTCAACCGATGGAAAAAATAAATAGGGAAGGGAAAATTAATCTATGGTTAATTAGAAGTTGGAAGTTAATTATCTTAAAATGTTGCAATGGTGAACAGGATTGCCAGGTTGTTGTTTTTTTTTCCTTCTTAAATTTCTTTAACCTGTCATTAATCCTTGAAAAACTATATTCTTGTATTTTATAATTTTTAATTGGCAAAGAAAATGTGTGAAAAATGTTTGGTCAGTTTAAAACGTTGTTTTAACTTCCTAATACTTGAAGCTTACTTGAAGAGATTTTGTGTCTTTCCTCTTCCAGGATCATCGTAGTATTCTAGTAAAATTGTTATGATTATTCCTACAGTTACCAGACATGCTCAAAAGTATAAAATGGCTACAAAAATTTGTATGTATATTCACTGTCCTTCTGAAAATACTATAGGGTTAGTCAAAATTATGTTAATATTAATGGATAGGTCGCGGTGGACCATTGCCGTGGTCTCCACGTTCCGTGATTTGAGGCCCTGTGATTTCTGGTTATGGTGTATTGTGAAAGTTCGTGATATAAGTGACCTCAAGGATAGAATATAGGCTGTGTTATCTATTCCGTACGAAATTCATGTCCGGGCTTTAAATGGTACTTTTGCCCGCTGGTACTTGTGCGTTGAACACTATGGCGAACAGGTTGAGACTGTCCTGTAAATCGTCTTTTGCGTGGATAGAGAGAGGAATTCCTATGTATCCCATTATTGAAAAAATAAGAACGAACCGTGGCGTGGAATTGCTTGTAAAAAAAGGAAACCCTCTTTCCACAAAAGAACATCCGAGATACGGAACGCCGGATACGTATTTAAAGTCTGTGCCTTCATTTTCAACGGCAAGATTGAGGCTAACCATAAAATTTATCTAACAATATACATTGGTTACTAAAAGGGGTGATCGGGGTAAATGGCTAGAATTATTCTCATTGATTGAGCTCAACAGATGGAGCTAATAAGAGATGGTATACAAGCACCAGAGAAAGTTCTAGAAAAACAAAAAAGAACACAAGAAAATTCCAAGAATTTGTTGTGAAAAGCTCACAAAATTATTATCAACGAACTAAGCTCCTATTTATAATGTCAGTGTTAAATAACTAATCGCAGAAGGCACTAAATAAATGAGGCAATTCATGATATCAGCAGCTTGGTTGTGTATTGTGTATTTGTGGATTCGAAAAATTTTTCAATTTGCAGAAACTGAGCGATTTATCAGATTACAAACAGATGGCTTTCAGGCTACGAGTCGCAGCATTTCAGAAACTACGGAGTTTGTGAACTATTCGCGTGTTGCTGTGGTAAAAATGTATCGCGCATGGCAAAATGGTATTGTAGAAAATAAGCGACGGTGGAAATTGTAGTACTTCACGAGCCATTGATGAAAGATGGGAACGGTGGCTGTGGCGGTGCGTTCGGGCGAATCGATGTGCTACAGTGGTGCAACTTGCTACTTAAATGAACCAGAGGGCTACCGCATGTGTTCAGAACGACAGTTCAGCAAACAGCAGTCGTATGGGGCTCCTCAGCAATCGGATGGTGAAGTGCCTATGCTACGACTGTGCATCGACGGAAGAGGCTGGAATTTGCAAGGCAGAACCGACACTAGACGTTACTGATTAGCAAAAGGTTGCCTTCTTAGATGAATCTCGTTTTTTGCTGATACGGCGAGAAACGTCAGAAAAAAACTTATCACCCGTTTGTGGACAGCAACAAGCTGGCGCAAGCAGCGTTATGGTCTGGAGAATGCTTTGTCCTAACATTCTCTGGGTATACTCGTCATTGTGGATGGCAATAGAATCGATTTAAGTACGTATCTATCTTTGCTGACCATTTACATCCATACATGGACATCATTTTTCCTGGGCATGATGCATCTTCCAGTACGACAATGAGACATCTCATACAGCTGGAATTGTACGTGAGTGGTTATAAGAGCACGAGAAAGACTTTTACTTCCCTGGTTCCCAAATTGCCCGTACTTAAACCCAGTCCAGCATCTATGGGATCACTTCGATTGGGTTATTCACTCCATCGTTGAACAGAATATACGGCCTTGTGCAAATTAATTGAAACAAACAATTTTAAGTCTTGCGGGCATCCTTTTTGCTTTGTCGAAGCAAGCAAGAGTCGTCTCTAGTAGTTATTTTTTTCTTACGACCACACTTTACTTTTAGGAGAAACCGATACGGTTTCCTGCTTCAACTTGATAACACGGCTTACAATTGCTAAACTCAAACCAAGCACTGAAGCAATCTCTCGATATATATTAGGTGTGTGTTCGTGCAGAGTTGCGATCTTCGTAAGTTTCCCAAGTGTACATCCATCTCGAACGGCTGTCAAATCACATCTGCAGGTTTCTAAAATTTGATGAAATACTGTAGCTGCTAACGTAATGATTGCATCATCCAACATAAAAAATGATCAAACTGACTTTCGTGTTTGTTTTGAGTACAGACTACTAGTAATAAAGAAAACATGTTTGTTTCAATTAATTTGCACAAGGATGCATTGTAGAAGGATACAACATATTAAGGGCCACTTGTTAATCTTGACATTGATGTTTTTATTTGCTTGTTTGCAGCAACATACAGGGTGTCTCACTAAGTGAAATAATAGACAATTTGTCTAAAATACAAAACTGACTGAGTACTTTCAATGGAAGAATTACTGTACGAGGGTTATTCGTAAAGTAAGCTCCGTTTTGCAATAAAAGCAAAACTACTATATATATTTTCAAAATTTTTTCTTTACCAGATTCTATGTACCTTTAACTATTTTTCCACATACAGAGGTTGAGTCAAAAGTAGTGTCCGATCACCGCGTAAACTTTTAAATGGGCATCAGACAGGAACCACTCATTGTTAATCTTCAAAGTAGAGTCCGTCATGCTCGATGGTTTTCATCCAACGATTAGCCAGTTGGCGGATGCCCTCGCGAAACCATTCCTTCGGTTTCTGGGCGAAAAAGTCAGGCACGGCGTCTTCAACCTCACTGATATTGGCGAAGCACCGTCCATGCAGGAAGTGCGCCATGGACTGGAAGAGATGGTAGTCGGAAGGTGCCTGGTCGGGGCTGTATGCTGGATGTGGCAGAACCTCGATTTTTTCCAGCAGTTGACGACACAACTTCACCCTTTATTGTGCTTGCGCGGGCGTCAGCTCGTGGGGCACAACTCGGCAGCTCCTGTTAACCTTTCCCATGGAGTGCAGATGTCGAACCACACTCGATTGTGATGTCCCGATGTCCGCTGCTAGTCCACGGGTGGTGGTGCCTGGGTTGACTTCCACTGTTGCCGTAGGGCTGCGTCATCCACTTCTTTAGGTCTTCCGTTCCTTGACGCATCTTCCAGGCTCTTGTCTCCAGACGAAAAGCAGGAGAACCACCGTCGTGCTGTCCGTTCATTGGTCACACCCTGACCTTCCAACCTGCAAATTTCGGCGGCTGCTGCTCGCGCACTGGCCCCCTTTTTTCCAATAGTGACGATGGAGCCCGCGTATTACCAATTTTTCTGCCATATTTTTACACTGGCTGACGCAGGTGGCACAATGTCTATGACATTCAAATTCGTACTGATGTTTCTTCCCACTCTTTTCTCTTAATAAACTGCGATATACCCTTGTGGTAAATGGTCTTCGCCCAGAATTCGTCAAACTCTAATTCCCCCCCCCCCTCCCGAGTCGGCCACTACTTTTGACTCAACCTCTGTAGTTTCCAAGTTTATTTAAGCCATTGTCATAGCGCTCAATGTACTTCCGCATGACCATTTCATAGAAGCTGCCGCCAGTGAAGAAAATCACGCAGGTTTCACTTGTTCATCGTCGCTGAAATGCAGGCTGCCGATGACCTCCTTTAGCTCCCGGAACAGATGGTAGCCACTGGATGATCAGATCTTTTGTTTGGGAACAACTTGACCACCCGCCTTACAGTCCAGATCTCGTGTCCAATGAGCAAGGATCTCGTGTCCAGGATCTAAAGGAGATCATCGGGAGCCTGCATTTCAGCGACGATGAACAAGTGAAAACTGCGTGACTTTCTTCACCGGCGGCAGCTTTTATGAAGTGATCATGCGGAAGTACATTACGCTATGACAAGTGCTTAAATAAACTTGGAAACTATGTGGAAAAATAGTTAAAGTATAGTCGGGTGCAAATTCATAGTTGAGCACGTGAATAGCACATCCCAAGCGTATACCTGCTACCCTATTTTCATTCAGAAAGGACAGGTCCAATCTAATCTGCCTTGACTCTCAGTAAAAGTATCTGATTTTGCAACCGATCAACATCCTATAAGCTCAGTTCCTAAGGAGCAGCTAAAAAACCTTTTTGCACACGGCTGTACATAGAATCTGGTAAAGAAAATATTTTGAAAATATATAGTTTTATTTATATTGCAAAACTGACCTTACTTTACGAATAACCCTCGTATGTGATGTGTTTTTTTTTATGTATTCCATTTCCAAAAAGACCGATGCCATTTTCGAATATGGAAGTCAGCTTTGAAATATGCAATGGAAACTCCGATTTTAATGGTATTTTCAGATTTTACACAATATTTGAGAAATGTTTTATTTTTGGTGTTCTTTGAATTGATCCAACCGTTTAGATTCTAAACTTTAGAAGATAAAGGCAGTGAAAGTGTGGTGTGATTTAAAGAAAAGGCCAAAAACATCAATTGTTCCTAAACACAATGGATTATAAAATGGATAGCAATGTTTTTATTTGAACATACATTTTTACAGTAATGCAAAATAATAGTTGACAATAATTTTTATTATAATAAACGTTCAAGCACATGCCCTTCTTGATCTATGCACATCAAAACTCAGGAATTGCAGTTCACACCTGTTTGTTTTATATCCATCTCCCTATTTTTGAAAATAAAGTTCTATTGTAACGCAGCGCACCTGCCAGCAATTATCTGCCCTACATATCCATCAAAACGTCGCGCGCGGACTGTATGATATTGCAGAGGCCTTTCTGAATGCAGTATCGTTCTCTCTTACAACACACTGCACGCAGCTCGGATCCTGTATTGCATATCCTCAGGTGTTGTTGGTCGACTTGTGTAAACTGCATCTTTAACAGCCCCCCAAAGAAAAAAGTCTAGAAGAATTAGATCCAAACACACCACACTTTTACTGCCTCTATCTCCTAAAGGCTTGGATCAATTGAAAAAACACCAAAAATAAAACATTTCTTAAATGTTGTGTACAATCTGAAACTACATTAAAATAGGGTTTCCATTGCACACTTCACCGTATTCGAAAATGGCGTCGGTTTTTTTATGGCAATGGAATACACATAAAAACCCTCACATACAAATACAATAATTCTTCCGTTGAAAGTACTGTCAGATTTGTATTTGGTCCCACACAAATTTATTCTCCAATGGACCTTTTACCTCGAGACTTGGGCGAGACGATACGTCATCCCTATGCTGCATGAAAACGAGATTCGCGGGAAAGCCCTCTTCAAAATAAACATTACTTCAAGGTGAAAAGTGCTTGGAAAACGAAGAAATGAAACACTACTCGATTAGTTTAACAGTTTTGCCAAGCATAAATTTTAGTACACTAACGAAATGGCTGGGAAGATTTAATAAGGCATATAATTTTTTTTTCAGAATCTTATATTTTTGATTTTGAAGGTAATGTTATGAAAAATTATTTTAATGACTTAAAATATATTCATGTGGAAAATTTATAGAGTAATTAAATTAAAACAATTGATTTTTTTGGGGGAAAATTGATATTATTTATTTTCGTAAAAAATAACTAACATTTTATAAATACACGGTATAATGAAGATTGCCATTATGAATAAGCAATTGCACGTTTATATATTATGCAAACATAGTGTTTTTTATTTTTTTTTATTTATCTTTAATTATACGAGGACATTTTAAGTTAAAATTAAAATCGTAATTGAACATTTTAAGTTAAAATTAAATTGATCTTTATTTAAACACACGAAAACTTATTACGACTTAATTAAAAAAATTTTCACGATATGTGATGATAGCGATTTTGTATTTTATGAAATGCAATTGTTATAGAGGCCAAAGCACAAAAAGATTGCACAAAATTGAACCATAAAGCATAAAAAAATCGCGACGCCACTTCACTTCTCGTTAGAGATCCTAGGCTTTGCTTCCCTCCAGCCTCGGTTTCAATCCCGCATGGGATGACGTAATACCGGAAATCTCGTGAGCGGGCAAAAGGCCCATTCTGCTGATATGTTGCAAGATCTGCGCCTTAACGTTCTCGGCTGTAGTTTATTTTTAATCTTTTTTTAGACACCACCATTGTTTAGCCCCTACCTAACTTCCTAAATGTTGTCTGCAACAGATTTGTTGTATCTCCACTCGTTTTGAAATTGTTTGGGGGTAACAGACTTTTGACTCACCCGTTATATACCTCGGATTTGTGAAAGGAGTATAATGAAGTCTAGAGACTGCAAATAATCTGATGTGCCGAAAAATGCAACTGAAAAGGGAAACACGCGTACAAAACAAATTGAGATTAAAATTTCTAAGAAGACCAGTTGCTACAAAAATCATGTTTAAAAATGTTGGAGCTGTATATCACCTTCAAATTCCAGTCACAATTTATCACACCTAGCAATCCGATTTAAGGATTCTTCACAGTGAATCAACTTCTTCTTTCAGCTTGTGTGCAATAAAAGAAGAGCGTATGTGGGATCGTTGTGGAAAGCACTAACAGGACAGATCGTCTGTTTCCAAATGCTAAAATTCTCCGTTGCCCGGTAACGGCGTTGACATTTCAAAATTAATATGGTTTAAATTCGCTTTATTTATTTATTTATTTATTTTGCTAGAAACTACGTTAACGTTAATTATTTCTGAATGGTTATGTTCACCAATTGTTATTTCTTTATTTTTTTTAAACAAAATTGAATACAAAATGGTTTTCGCGTTTCATCTTCACTTCAATTTAATTCTCTTCTCTGCCCAAGATGGCTCCTTCGAAGATTTGATCGAAAGGGATTAATCTTATTGTTGAGCGGTCGTTCAAAGTTCACGGGGTCGAATCCTATTGTTATATAAATTCAAAATAAAACTTTTCGGTTTGTTCTATGTTCAGTGATTTTGAAATCCATGTAAAATTATAATTCTGCAGTTTCTGTTAGTCGAAGTTCTTACTTTTTCGAAAAGAGTTACTGTATAGTAAAACTGGAACATTAGATTTTTTTTTTAAATTTGGTTCATAAGTTTCAAATTTTTCCTATTAAAATTGAATATTTTAATAAACTGGTACCCCACATCTGAAACGTACGATTTGGAATCTCCTTTGAACACTAGAATTTGTTTTCAACTTGGTCTGTCACAAGCGGAGTAGCTTTTCAGGTTGTTAGCGCCTTATACAAATCATTTATCGGATGTTTGAGTACTAGCGTATGCCGTAGTAGCGTTTCTTATTGACCAGATTTCAGTTTGTTCGAACAAGGGTAGGTAGGACATTCTGAACGTCGCCTAAGAGAGCATTTTCCCTTCCATCGAACGAGCAAGAGTTCATCGATTTTCTTGTTGAAGAATACTGTCATATCCCCTCTGCTGAATTTCAAATTAATGGTTGATTCTATGCTGTAACGCAAAGAAGCTGTAATTGACTTTCTTCGAGTGCTTTATTTCATATGGCTGCACTCCAAGAGAGTCTTATTTTTTATTTGTTTGCTATCATATTTTACTGTCTTCAGATTCCCCTTTGCACGATGACGTTGCTACCGTTAATTAGCCATTTGCTTCTTTGATTGTTGAGACACAAGTTCGGGATAAAATAGTGAGAGATTGTTGAAGTCCTATGAATATTGCTAGTATTCAAAAATTTAATTTATCAACCCAAAATATTAAACAGATACGCATTTTGAGTAAGATCCATAAAATTTTAATTTTCACCTGTCTAAAAGAAAGAAATTTGCTTCCGAACCTAGGATCTCGAAGTTCATAATGATGGTCTCGAAATTTGTTGTATTAAAGAATAAATGTTTATATTTATAATGGTTATTTTTTTTCCGTGTGTTGAAAAGTGTATTCAAAAATAGAAAATTAATTTTCTTTGATGTTCTAAAAATTATTTGGAACATGTTTTACCCTATTTGGCTTATTTAAGGGGTGATAACTTTTCAAATGTACTGAATCCAAAACATTATAAAGATCCACTTAAAACCCGAAAGAGCCATCGCATTGAAGTTTTGTTGTCGTCACATGCTATAAATAAAGAATTTTGGAAATTGGCAGTTGTTTCATTTTTGTGTATTAATTTCACAAATTTATTTGAAATTTAGAAGAAAAGAATTACACCAAGAGAATGCAGATTAATTGCCTTTTTGTTCATTTTTTCCCGGTAGATGGCGACAAAGTGTTGATTAGGGAGATCCATTACTTAGTGGCCACTGAATACGAAAATTAAATTGTTTTATGGTCGACGCATGTTGAGCGGGGAAAAATGTTGATATTTCGACTTGGTTACATCGAAATATAAATCCAACTATTGTCAAAGAATATCTGTCATGAAAGATCATTTCAGAATTTTTGAGCATAAATTTGCCTTTTTTTATTAATACTTGAATTTTTCATCACTGAATTTAAAAAAAAAAAATTTTAACGCAAAATTTAGTAAAGATTCTTGGTTTCTAATAAAGAAGCATTACTTTTGTATATAGGTCATGTTTTCTTTCAAGTAGATTACAATTAAGCTTGTATTGGGATTAAATGATGTATTAGTAGCGTTGTGGTTCTGTTGTTTCCTTCGTATAAATTTTCAAGTTATACTATGGAATGTTGTACAAAATAAAGAAACGTAAATTTTAAGTAGTAGTACAGAATAATTTTGGTAGACATTTAAGACATAATACTAATTTATACAAATAAATCTCAAATGTTTTAAAGGCGGGCAACTTAATTTTGATCGGCAAATCACTCGATGTTAGAATTGTTACAGATATCTTGTATATTATCTGTGAATTGAGTAGCTTCTTCTCTCTTAACATTAGTAGCAAAGGAATTAATTTCATTAAGTTTATATAAATATATTTGTACGTGATTTTCTAAGGTTATTTTTCCACTGTTACTTATGTAACCGAATGAAGGGTCAAAGTCAGTTTTTGAATTGATAGGAATGTTAAATTTTCAGCAGCAAGTTTGCAGATTATGGTTTTTCTGCATAGTTCGGAATTCCGCGTTTTGCTTGATTTTAACTGAAAACAGTATGAAAAAAATTTTACGAAAAAATTGCAATAAGGATTGCTGGAAATAGAGAATGCTTTTTTGTTTTTTTTAACGCGTAATTTATTTTTGTAGTTTGAAAATTGGTTTCAGTAGACTTGTAAAAAAGTTATTGGTTTTATTTATTTATTTATTTATTATCTTAACTGAATTGCATCGATTGGGATGGATTTGAGCGGGAACTCGTCTGTGATTTGTCGCCACCTCGTGAGAGAATGCGACATTAGTACGCAATTGCAAAACTGGGTTTTTGCAAAATAATTTTTTTCTCTTGTTTTCCAGGAATGCTTTTACGTTTAATAACGTGAATTCATTTTTTCTCTCCCTGCACCGATTAAGAATTTATTAGGCTAGTCGATGAGGCTCCCTCTCCCCTTAATTTTTTTTTTTTTTTTTTTTTTTTTTTACGATTTTTATTTCATGCGCATAGAGGGGGGGAGGAGCGGTTTTTCGTTTTCAATAACCGTATACTAGATTTTATAGATTTTAATTTCATCGAGTTTTGAAAACTAACATAAAGTAAAAATTATCCTATTTAAAATGGCGTTTTTGTATTTATTTTTCATAGTTGTTAGTGTACGTTTTCCTTTTTTTTTTTTTTTTTTTTTTTTTTCCTTTTTCTTTTTTTTTAAGATTTGGAACATGCGTTGTTGTTTTTTCCTAAAAAATGTTGAGCGCCTTTTTAATAATTATATTACCGATTTATCAATAACATTCCAAGCATAACATGCTTGTGGCAATAGAAAATGAGAATATTTTTTTTTTCACAAGTTAAAAAAGAAAAGAATTTTTGTTTGTTCGTGTGGAAGAGAAGGAGGAGAAGGAAAGAGTTGAGGCTCATTTTTTTTTTTTAATCTTATAGCTTTTTTTTTTTTTTAATATTAGTTTTATCTGCGAATGAATTGAAGGCGTCTGTCCTACAGGATGCCAAGAGTGTTTTTTTTTCTTTCTTCTTTTTTTGCAGTACCTTTCAAAACATGTTCTGTCTGGCATGATAGGGTTACTAGCCTCCTACCGAGGGAGCGGTTTATTACTCAATTGGTGCGTTTTTTGAGGTTTTGTGGAAAAATAAACGAAGAAAAATTATTCGTAATTGCATCGGAAGGGTGACGAGGGGCGCGAACCCCGCGTGCAATTGGCGACTTCGTTTTTCGCCAAGAAAATACGTTTCTTTGAAAAATAGAACACCGATAGGTTTTAAGTAAAGGCAACGCGTTCCGTTGGGCGCTTTTATTTATTTGGGTTTTTTTTTTCATTCATTTTTTTTTTCTTTTATATAATTCAGAGGAGGCAGTAGGATGTTGATGATGATGATGATGATGATAGTGGCGGTGGTGGTAGTGACGATGCCTCGAATTTGAATTAAGATAGAAGAAGAAGTAGAAGAAGAAGCAAAAGAAAAGAAAGAATATTGAAAGGGAGAAAAAAAGCAGGCTAAGAAATCCGGTCTGGCTTTTACTCAAGAATGGAGGACAACAGCAAAAAAAATAAATACAACCTAAGATAATTTGAATAAGTGGATGGGAGGTTGGAGGGAAGGAAAATGAGTTCTAGAAAATTTTTTTCATTTTATTTATTTATTTCGTCTATTATGCATGCCGGTAATTTTTTTTTGTTATGGTTTTTTGCATCATTTACAGGGGGTTTTTTCCCCTCCACATTTTTAATATCTTATTTATTAATAATAAAGCTGGGTTTAAAGTTTGATTTGGATTTTATAATTCTTCGTTTTATGGCAGCTTAACTTTTTTTTTTTTTTTATTATTAATTTACATTTTGAGTTTTTATGTTGTTTTTTTTTAAGGGTAAAGTGGATGAAACGTATGTCGTGACTGACGTTGACATTTAAGTTTTTCTTATCTCTATTTCCAATCTGCCGAAGATTCTCAAGCGTTTTCTGTCTTCATATTAATATTATATATTCGTTAATTAAGGCAGTAAATCTTGTTTAAAACTAAGAAAATAAAACTTTAAATGTTCTTGGGATTTATTTTTGAAATGACAGATGTTACACGATTTACTTTATTTTTAAAATTGGTCTTTTAAAAAAAAAATTATTTTTTTATTTTGTTATATATTGTGTTGTTATTCGTTAATAATTATATATAATAAAAACAGCAATATAATCTTATGTTTTTCGGACTGGTTAAGCATAGAATGTTTCATAAAAGAAAGTTAGTTGTTTGTTTTGATAACGCGACATTTATCCTATTTGTAAGTTAAAATATAGCTTCTGTGTTCTTTGCATTCTAAATGAGGAATTGAACGCGACGCCCTGGAAGACGCTAACTTAAAACCTAGGACATTAAATGGTTAAAAAATAGCTACAGTTATTTAAAACCTACCCTAACCAATATTCGATAATTTGTGGCGCTGGATGATTTAAATATTTCTTTGTTTTACTCATTTTTAAAAGAAAATGGCTCCTATAAGAAAGGGGTAAAATACGTTGATGAAGTTAAAATTGAGTAAAAAAGTAAAATGGTATACCCTTTTCATAATATTATGATGAAAGAGTTTGATAAAAGTTGAATGAATAAATTTATTCTTTGATAAATGGAAGTTTTATGATTGTTAGAAATCTTGAGGAAGAGTTGTAGAATGAGAGAAATGTTTTAAAGAGGTAACAACCCCTTTTAATGTAGTTGGTGGTGCGTGTCGTCTTCGTTCGTTTCTGTTGCAATTTAAATTAATAAGTATAATGGGTGAAGAGATACGGTATGAAGTGATTTTGGTGGAGTGTCCTGAAGCGTTCACCTACCTTCCATCCTTCTAGCTCCCGATTTCAATTTGGTTCTTATTAGTTCGACTGGCGACGGGCAAGCCCGAATGTTTGCGGAAATTTCTTTTCAAAATAATAATCCGAACATTGTTTTGCTCTTTCCATTCTAATCGTTGACAAATTTCGAAATTCCAGAAATCCATTTTCTTTCAAGCGCAGGAGGAGGAGGAGGTGGTGGTGGTGGTGGAGTATGCATAAATTGGGCTTTCGAAGCAAGAGTCGGATTCCTTTCCCCCCCCCCTCTCCCACTCCAATCTTATACCGTAAATTTTAAATTTTACGTATTTCCATTAATCGAAGAAGAATAGCGAAGTGCGGAGAGAAATTCTTAATTCGTGTCAATATCCTTCTAGTTTGTTTGTTGGCAGAGTTTCCTTTCCTTTATTTGTATCTGGTAATGGATTCGGGAAGAAAAGGAATGTCTTGTATATTAGCCTTTGATAAGCGTCAGATTTTTTGAAACTGCGATTTGCTTTTGTTATAATTATTTTTCCTATCCGTTCATTTTTCAAAATATGGTCAACGTATTTTAAAAGTAGTAAGGCATCGATCGGATTCCTTCTTGCATCTCAAGTACTTTTTTTTTCTTCAAAAAAATAGAGACTACAACATATCATTAGATGGCTAAATCTCCTTTCATGCGATTTCATTAATGACTTATTGGATTCTTTAAAAAAAATTTTGAAGGCTGCTTAAAGTCATTATGGTATTTAAGACGTTTGTTTTATTATAATATTCGCAAATTAAATTTTTAAAAAATGAAACACCGGTTTTTGTGGCTTTTGTTGTTTTAAGATTTATTTTGGACTCCACTGGATATTTTGCTTGAGGTTGTTACCCAAATCCCCCTTTTTTTATCTCTCCCTCTCTCGCTTCTGAAGTGATGTGAAACGGAGAGAAGACAAATAAAACGCTGTTTAACTCTTTACGAAATTTGCCTACACGGTTTATCCATTAAATGACACCCAGGGGGAGATTTGAGAACATGTCCGTCAACACCACAAAACTACTTCTTTCTACGTAGGAGATGAAATTGAGAAGAGGAGGGGGGGAAAATTCGGGAAAAATGTGCACACGCAATAATAATACTGTATTGTATGGAGAAATAAGATGACGGTGAAGTTTTTATCGACAACAATAAAATAATCCTCTTTTTTATTTTTACATTTGTGGCAAATACGCAGGTCTGGTCTCACTGGAAAAAGGGAAAATGTTTTTCAAACGATAAGATCACGCTATTTTAAAATGATATTTTACCAAATGAAGATACTCCGTAATACTTATTGTGCAGTGTAATTGAAGTAGCTTCTTATTAAACAAAAAGCTTGATTATTTTTTTTTTTAGAAAATAATACTGCAGCTTACGTTTATGTATAGTTCAACGCGGAATTTCTCAATCCTTAAATTAACCATAAATGTTGTTTATTAGGAATGACATATATTAATTTGTATTTGACATGAAAGTGATTTTAAAAGGGAGGGGGAGCATCACTTGTAATACAAAACCGCCGTCCGTGCATTTTTGAAGTGTTGAATATATTGTGTTCTCCGCGTTTAACTAGTTTGTTTCGTTCTATCCGTCCGTCTGCGTGTGGGCAAACTTTTGATGTCGAAAATAACGAGCGATGTGATGTTCAGATTTGTAGAGATGGCTAATTGATATCTATGTTTCCATATTTCAACTGTTGTTCAGAAAAGTTACTTGATTTTAGAAAGAAAAGTTAATTTTAAATTTTTGATGATATGTAATGAATTTAGTTCAAGCATTAATCCAAGATCGATTGAAGGTTCCCCCCTTTCAATTTTTTCAGTTTTTTGTAAGCGAAGTGGGTTTATGTGATGGATGCGTTTGTTTACATTTAAGATGTAAAGGATTAAAGTAACATTTACTTTGTTGGTTTAATTTAACGAGCCACTTAAATGCAGTGATCATACGAAAGCTGCAGTTTTTAACCTTAATGGAATGTTTTTTGTTTTTTAACATACGACGGGGAAACCACTACATTGGTCCATTGCTGTTTTTATCTTCCATCCGATAGAACCCTTTACCACAAAATTCTTTTCCTTTCTCATCGCTGATTATTTTCCCTGAAAAAAAATTTTCCTGAAATTTATAAATTGACTAAAATTTAATTTCTAACTTTGTCCCAAGAGGGCGGGTTTGAATTGTTACTCGAGCAATAGTTGGCTTTTGCGAACTTTGCTTAGGAGCGTCCAGTGGCACGAAGTTTAACAATGTAGATAATTAACATTCAATGAAATGTAGAAGCCATGATCATGTATGTATTCGTCATGAAATTCTTATTAACCATGTTTTATGAATGCTTACAGCCATGAATGTTATTTAACTTAACGGGAATTTATGCATGCTATGAGGCCTTTGAGTAATTGAAGGTTTGCGGGGGAGGGGTTATAATTCTTTTTTTGTTGGTTGGTTAGGTTGTTCTTTTCTTCTTTTTTTTTTTTCCTTTCTCCTTCCAGTCAAATCAGCAGTTGACATTTGAAAGTCCTGTGCATAAAATTTTTTGGTTATGGAAAAGGTTTTGTATTTCCTGCCACGGGATTCGAACAGGAGTCCCACGCTGCGCCCATAAACGACGAGGAGCCAGCCGTGCATTAATGCAGGGAAGCTTGAGCTAAGGGTAGATAGTTACCCCTTCCCTTCCGACATAAATTTAATGAGTTGCAGCGTAGGAACGAGTTTCCTGCACTAGCGTCATGAAAAATTAAGAGCCACGAAGTGTCAGAAAAACCACTCGGTGCAGATTTCTGTGCCTATTTTTAAAAGAGAGAGAGAGAGAAAAAAAGTGTTTCTTTACTTTAATTATTTTTTTATCGGCTTATCTTTTCTAGTCTTTTGCGTATCATAAGTTCAGACGAACGTAAAATAATTCGTGATATATATTTTACGGAAATGTTTATTTTCATTACCATTCTGTTTGAATTTTTGTTTAATTTGCAAATAATTGAGTTCCGCTCCTCTTTCCCGAAGCTCAGTAAATTTCTATTTGAAACTTATTTTAAAGCTTAAAAATTAAAAAAAAAATAGCAGCTTGACTGAATTCGAGAGACCCCTACGGCTTATTTTTTATGTCTTAGAAATTGTATCTTATTTTTTAATCGTATTTTTCAGCGATGGGAAAGGAATTTAAAAAAATATTAAAGAATGGATTTCCCAGTGGCCCCAACACGATTCGTCTGCGACTCCCATATGGCGGCAGAGAGGGGGAAAAAAACTGAAGCAACATAAAGAACTTTTCATTAGGGATTGCGTGTATGAATTAGAATTCTGTGCATCTTTAAAGGGCATCTTCGTCTTTACTTATTTCCCCTGTTATAATTTTATTTTTGAAATTTCCTTAAAAGTTCTTCCTTTTTTTAAGGACTTTTATATTCCATTTAGGGCTGTTTGAGTTTACGAATAGATAACAACACTTCACAAAGTAGTTTCGTGTATAACTGTACGAAGATTATTTCAGTTTGCATTTTACATTGGTTTCATTATTCTTATGGCAAATAATCGACGTTTTAATAAGCCTTTTTATTGGTTTTATTTATTTGTAAATTTTTTTTTTAGATTTTTTTTGGAAAAACTTAAGCATATCGGAATTGTTTATATTTACGAACTATATTTTTAAGATACATCAATTTTATAAACTGCGATTAATTTTTAAAACTATATTAAAAACACTGACCGCTTTGTACTTTTTTAATTATTCAAACATGATGTTTTTTCTAGTTTTTTATATCATTTCTTTTACCTATGAAATTCTATTTTTAAATTCTGCATGAGAAACCAATTTTTAACAGGACATGGTCTTCATAAAACATTTTTAGGAACTCTGTGGATTGAGAGAATAGAAAATTTTCTTGTTTAATTAATGAATTCTGATTTTTTGTGATACATACTTCCATTTTTAGATTAGTGATGTTCTTTCACTTCGTAAAGATTGTTTTTAAGAGGTGAATTAATTTTGACTTATCTGCTCATCTATAATTAGTCATTCTATAAATGAAGCGAAAAATGTGGCAATAACGCAGTACAAATACATGTGTTTTAAAAAAAACAAAAACCAATAACTTTTTATTTGTCGTATCCAACATTATATTATTTAGCTGTTCAGTTGTGTTGTTTTGTACTATTGCTAAGTAGTCAAATAAAGTTGTCTATAAGGATTAATCTCCACTACTAACCGAGACTTAAGGTCAATAAGTCTAACGATTCAAGTTCTTCGGGTACCTTTTCTTTCGTTCGACTATGATGTAGGGAAAACGCCTAGGGATCGAGTTTACAGTATTCACTATGGCGAAGTACCATTGGAAAACAGATTTAAGCGGAGAAGTAGCGGCTCAGCACCTAAATACTCCCTGTGCTGCTGTGCACTCTATCTAGTAGGGTAACACCTGCCACACAAATCAAGAATCTCATTTCGACCGCTTGCATTCGCTTTGGCACTCTTTCGGCCATGAAAATAAGACGGAATACCACTGGAAAGCGGGGTTTGAAAATACAAACTTGGAGTTAACTGAAGTCGATCTCCACTATTATAACTGCATGTAAAGTATTTTGAGGAAATAAAAATAATACACATTTTCATTTATTTCCGTTCGAAGATTTCGAAATCAGAATTAATGCTCCAATTGGAGAGACAGTGCTTAATGAAAATAGACACACCAGTCACTTCTGATTAATATCGTCTTGGCAGCCCTTTAGCCCAAAGTATATAGCAAATATACAATTAGGCATGGATTCCAAAAGATATGTAGAGAATGACAAGCATATAGAATGGAGAGTTCATGCCGGTCAGATTGGATGGAAGTGGATGACTCTTCTAATCACTTCCTCTATAAATTTTGTATAGGATTCAAAACCGAACTCTGAGAACTCCACGGAAGACTGGAAGTTGCTATAAAACTCCTGGAACCACGCCCAGTGTTCTCCCAGAAAATTTTATCAAGTTGTGAAAGAAAGAAATAGCCGCGTGGAAAAAAATTAAAAACAATCAGTGTTTTCAAATTTTTCATTCATTAAACCAACCGGCTGACTCCTTCAAAAGGGCTGGAGAGAACACTGCATTCTTGAACAATTTTTGCATGACGGGAAGTGTATTTTTTTGTACGAAGCACCTATCTCCTTGTGAATAGAAATATAATTGCAGGATGCACTTTAGTGTTGCCAAGTTACGGATTTTATCCCTAGAACTAGGTAAATCTGTGCGACTTTAGGGAAATTTTTTTGTATCTAGGGATCTAGGGAAAAATCTAGGGAATTTTTTTTTTTTGAATAAACATCTTTACACTGTGCGTGAAACGCTATGGAAATTTTCAACAAACACATTACAACAGCTCTTCCGATGTAAAGACCAATAGAAGACCAGAGGCGTGTTACGTCATATCATTGTTTCTGCTCATTATCAAAATTTGTATGCAGCAATGACTGACAACGCCCAGCCAAAAAACTTACCAAGTTAAGCAACACTCGATGGTTGTCAAGGATTAATGCAATTGAAAATATTTTACAACAATGGGATGAACTTCGGTTAGTTTTTGGATTGGAGCAAAAATGTAGTGCAGCAGCAGAAATATTGCACAATTTGATGAGCCATGGTGCCTACAAATTGTATTTGTTATTTTTAAAAAATGTGCTCAAAGATGTATATGCTGTTAACGAAATGTTTCAAAGTGATCATGTTGATCCCTTGAAATTGTTTGAAGATCTTTTGCAGTTGTTTAAAAAATTATTGGCAAGAATTGTTGTGCCTTCGCAATTAGGTAGGGTGATCGAAACTGCTCTCATAGCGTACAATTTTGAACAACATGTAATGCACATAGCTGGAATAGATTTTGGGTACGAGTTCACCATTCTTTGTAGCAGTTTGATTCATAATGGGTTACTTGAAGAAGTAAATGATGTTAAATTCAGATGCAAAGAATTTTTGATAGCTTTATGTAAAAATATTTGCCAGATAACCTGTCTCTGCTACAAAAGCTTAGAATCCTCTCTTCATCTATTGCCATCTCACAACATAAAGAATCTATTTACGAGTTTGCAAAGTGTTTTGGATTGCCACCTGGCAAAATGGATGATCTTCAATCTCAGTGGCAAAACATCAGCAATAATTGCTGGATCAATATGTCTGATATAGATAAATTTTGGTTTGAAGTTGCTAATGATACTGATGCTGCTGGAAATAGGTTTCATGATATTGCTATGTTAGCTAAAAAGGGTCTCTGTTTGCCAGTTTCAAATATCACAGTGGAACGAGTATTTTCCCAGCATAATGTCATAAAGAATAAATTAAGAAACCGCTTAAGCCTTGACATGTCTGATGCGATACTCTTCATCCGTTACGTTCTGCGAAAAAATGGCTTAAATTGTGTGAATTTCCAACCCTCAGCACAAATGTACACAGAATTTAATCAATCAATGTATGACCATTTAACAAAAAAAGATGATGATTGTAACAGTGTTGTAAGTTTGATAGCAGAAACCTTATAATTTTCAAAATAATATTTAGTATCATGATTTATTTCCAAATAAATATCTTTAATAGTAGTTGTTGTTTTTTTCTTTGACTTCTCTTTGCACGAAACCTGGGGAATTTTTCAGGGATAAATAGGAAAGATCTGGGGAAATTTAGGGAATTTTTTGTCGCCATTTAGGGATGGCGCTCGCGTCAGACTTGGCAACACTGATGCACTTGAATCGCTACAGCAATCGGTAAACTTTCGATCACACGACCTTCTAACAATATTTGTGGATTTATTCCATAACAGCAAAATGTGTTCTAGACTACATATATCAGCTATTGAAGAATAGGCAATCAAAGACTTTAAATCTAATTGTGATTTAATGTTTGAAAATTTTAATTCAATTCAAAAGCAAAAAGAAAAAATTAATTGCAAATTGTAATCTATCAAGTTATTTATCTCAGTACTTTGCTTAAAAACAAAATGAATAGAGACTCTACAGCGCAACATTGCAGGACTAGGAGCAGCCGGTTTCGGCACTTGATACCGCCTCCATCAGGGTACAAGGGAAATAGGCTACAATATGGTACAATCGGTAATTCAGTATTATTGATCACCGATAGTATCATTTATTGTGTTAATATGTAAACGCTGATAGCCTTCTTCTGTCCCCTGACGAAGGCGGGATTTTACCTCGAAACAAGCTGCTTCCAATGCCACACGGCAAACTCTCTATTCATTTCCTATTGTAAAGGTTATTTATATATTGCCGCATATAAATCAGTCTTCCTAAAGAAAAATTTTAATCTGATAAATAAAACATTAAACTTTAAGTTCTTTTCAGGATTACAAAAATTGGCAAAATTCATAACTCAATAAGACTTCATCGGTACACAGCGAATTGTAATGTGACTAGGTAGGGTTCGAAGTATCGGCCATGAATATAGATACCGTGTACAATATCGATATTACAAAGCATCGATGCTCAGCGATGCAAAGCATTTTAGGAAGAGCTGGCATTAACTTTCTCTTGATTTGACATGTTCTGATTTGTTAAGGTAGATACAAACACGAAAACTATCTTTTAACGAGAAAATATTTATATTAAGTAACAAACCCGAAAAGCTCAAAAACCAAGAGCATGAACATTTTTTCCATTCAAGGAGAAGATAATAAACTGAAGATATTCTTCAAACAGCATAATTACCAGGAACAAACGAGAAGGAAAATCGAATATCGAAGCCGAACGTATCATTCGAACCCTAAATGTGACCTGTCCGACCGCGCATGCTTTTTTTCCAATCGTCTATTGTCCACTGAAAAGGGTTAAAGATGAATTTTCCTGTTCTGCTCCAGAGTCACTGGTTTCCGTGCTGTCATGGGTCTATTTCTACCAAGTCAATTCTCTGCGCATAATTCGTTTGATAAGGTCGGAAAATGGCCACTGTTGAAAGAATCTGTCAGTAACAATTAAACTTTCTGCTCCTCTTAATATCTTTACAGATGACGTCGATCTTGTCATCATTTTTGGACAGCAGTTACTTCTCTTAAGCCACTGTGGGGGCAATTTAGAGATCTTACTTTCGGGAAATTCCACTCATTTCGGCAGTTTTTGAAATCATGGCTTAAGCAAGACGGCCAACCACAAATGAGCCCCTTTTCAGACTTCTATGAATGAACCTCAACCTTAGCTTTCCCCATTGTCAGAATGAGTATTGTCGATTATTGTAGCTGAAGACACGTCGATGATTGATATATTAATTGGCCTCAGGTACAGGGTGGCCCCAAAACCTACCTATTATATATATGTTCTTGTCATCAAGGCATCTTGTTGGAGATTGTGAACTAGTATTTTTGGAGCGAAATGTATCATCGCAGAGATACAGACAGGTGCTTAAGAACCAGTTCATTCTTGTCTTTCAAGGGTTCTGCGAGTCTGACCTCACGCATCAGTGGTTTATGCAAGATGGTGCACGTTCCCATCGCACAATAGCTATTTTCGAACGGATGCATTAATACTGCCCCCGTATTCACCTGACCTCAAACACTGGTCCACATTTGGAAGAACTAGGAGACAAAAAATCCACTTGACCACAAAAAGTTGACTTTATTGGCACAGATGTACCTTTCGATCACAAAGTGATCATCAGTCAGTATGCATTGTCTCCTAGTTTTTCCAACTGTAAGTAACCACAGCCCCAGAGGTTTATTTCTAAATATTTATTGGTCCACATATTCCAATCATTTAAACAGAATACCTTGATATCACTCAATTTCAAACAATTGCATGAGAAAATGACGTATAATCTTTGCATATAAGTTTTGGGCCATCCTGTATTCATCCTCCGGTTTATTATTGGCAGTATCTGAAGGTTAACCATCTTTGTTAATAGAACATCTTGAACATGTAATGGAGAAATTACCGCTATCGTTCCTCTGCATTGAACTATGGGAATCACTAAAGATCGAACAAATCTGTTTCTAAAAGAAGATCTTAATCGATATCTTTTTTTTTGTCTTGTAACAGTTATCTGCAGTTGAAAAATATTTCTTCTTACAAATAAAATTTTATTAAGCAGGAAATATAAATTTCGCTGTTTGTTCAGCTCCACAGGACTTCAGTGTCTCTTGTTCCTTCAGGGTGGCGACAGAACCTGGAAATCAGGGAATTGTCAGGGAATTTTACAGATCTGGAGAAAACAGGGAATTCCATAAAAATTGCCCTAATATCAGGGAAATTGTAACTTTACAGATAGTTGCCGTTTCACGAGATATATTTCGCGGAAGAATTGATCGTATCGGGACTGCCATTTTTTATTCCCCTCTTTTTGCCGCTTCTGCGCTAGTGGTGTATGAGGCGAACCAATGACAGTGCCTCTGAAGTGTTGCCACTTCAGAGACATATTTTACGTCATCAAGGAGACAATTGACATATTCGAAAGCTAGATTAACTTCTCCCAAAGATGGCTTTTCCAAACTGCCTGGAACTAACGAAGTTGCTTTCTGTCCTGATGAAATTCACATGAAATTATTGTGTATTTTACATTAATTATACAGATATGCAGTGTTCAGTTCATTATACAATAAATTAATGCACTTTTTATTTGAATTTCTCGTCGCTAGCAACTAATACAAAAATAATTTCTCCCAAGATCGCTACTTCCAAACTGCCTCGAACTAAAGCCTACAAGGTATACCAAGTTATGCAGTCAAGTTATGAAAAATGTTAAAACTGAATAAAGTTTACTTGATTTTTCATTAAGAAATCGGATGTTCTGTTATTTTATTAATTTTTTTTTATTATCGAAGTGTGAGTGGGGAAGCTTTCCCTATCAATGTAGGCTATAAACTTTTAAACTTCGAAAGTTGCATTTTGTCCTGACGAAATTACCGTGTAAGACAACACAATACATTAATTCACTTTTTATTTGAATTATAATATACATTAACGGTAATTATACGGTATATACAATAATTTAAATTACCGGTATGTATTGTCCCCAAAGTGTGGAAATATCAAATTTTTCATTCAAGTAACTATTATATCCTGTTAATGATGAATGATTAACAGGATTACTTAATTTAGCTTAATTTGTCGATAATCGGGGAATTTTTCAAGATATTTTCTGGAAATCAGGGAAATGTCAGGGAAGTTATTTTTTCTAATTCTGTCGCCACCATGTCCTTTCTTTCATCATTAACTATATTTGGATCTTTTGAAAGTTCTATTTTTCTTCTTCAGAACATCAACTAAGGCGACTTTTGAAGAACAAGTTAACTTTAAATTGTCTTCTTTTTTATTAAAGTTATAATTAAACGTCTTGATTTTTTGAAATGAAAAAAAGGTTTATTCCGAGAAAAGAAAAATTTGAATTATTAATAAAAGAAATATATATATACATAGAATATTAAATTTTTCTTATCGCGTAAATTTTATTAGAAATTTTTAGATCAAAATTTTCAAAGTAGATCCACTTAACTGAAATTGACCACTCCTTTCCTGCTTTTGAAAAACCATGGTTAATCGTCATTAAATTTTATCGGGTTTATTTGTTTTTGTTTTGTTTTTTAATTTCAATCCTCTTGGGCATCAAATGAAAATTAAAAAAAAAACATTATATAGTGTCGTTGTTCTTCTAAGGAATTTACTAAATCGGATTGGTCATTCATGTATAGCTGTGGGTATTAGAGTTATAGTCGAAGATCCAACATGTGGGACTCTTTTTTGGATTTACCCTATCTTGTTTCTTTCTGTTGTTAAAAGGTGCGTGCATTAGCTTTTATTTTTTTTTAATGGAATGGTAAGTCTTTATCTTTGGTCGTGATTTCTCTGAAGAAAGTAGGCCGTCGATATGCAGAGGAAGGAGGAGGAGATGGTGGTGGGTGTAATTGGGAAAAAGGAAGGGAGAAGAGGAAAAATAAAAAGCTAAAGAGTCGTAGTAAGTAGTAAATAGGAGGAACGAAGGAGGTTGGGGATGGAGGGAGGGTAAAGTGTTGAACTTTTCGTTGCTTTAGGAAGAGGCTCTTCTTCTTTTGCCTTGTCTTTTGAGTCGAAGCCCGTAAAACAAAGGCCTCCATTCACGCGTGGCATTTAATTTCCACCAAACAGAAATTTCATCGCGATAAAAATTAATGAATTACTCAATGACGGCGAGGCACCGGTGGTTGTAAAGTTCACGAATTTTCCGCCGGGACAAAATAACTTGCGCATAAAATAAGATGATGACGAACTTCTTTTGAAGCGGGCGACATTTGTCAGGCGGCAGCAATGGCGAAAACTGTCACCGGGGGCCACCAGGCGGCCATTGTGTCCCCGCTCGCATACCATACCATCCACTCCACCCCCACCCTCATTCTGTACGACAAGTGTCCTTTTGAGCAGAAATTCTTCATTATCGTCGGTTTCAATTGGCCATGCCTTATGAAACATGATCAAAATTTTTGTGTGGATTTTTTTTTTCATTTCTCTCTCCCTTCTTGTTCTGATTTTTTTTTCAACTCTGTCATCCAATATTCTTTTTTCTTTTTCCATTTTTTTTTTTTTTAATTTATCTTTGTTTTTTTTTATTTTTATTTATTTTTTTTTAACTTCGAGGACCGTAAAAGGGGAATTGGTCGTGTAATACAGTTTATTAGGTCTTAAATCTTTTCTCTATCTTCCGTTTTATTCATTTCCCCCATATTTATTCGTATTGATTTAACCTTGCACATAATCCGCTTATATTTTAATTCTTTCTCCGCCAGTAAAGCATTAATTTTTAATCAGGTTTCGACTAGATCTTGCCCGTTCTTTGTTAATCGGCCAAAATTTTTTTTGCGTTTTTTTTTTTTTATTTTGTTATCTTTAGTTTTTCTTATGATAAGAAATTTTCGTAATAAAGTAAGAGAGAACATTTGAAAATTCCTCAACCTACAGAATATCTTTCGTATTTTGTATAATATATGGGCCATTAAAAAAAAAAAGCTTTTTTTGAGAGTGTCCTTCATTAATTAATTAAAAAAAAATCAAATCTTTCACTAAACATTTCTTTATTCGGCATTCTAATATTTAAAAAAAAAAAATGTTTTATTAATTTTTTATGTTTAATGGTATAGAAAAGTAAGAAAGATCCGATTGTTGTTCCTAATCCAAAAAGTGGTTGAAATAGTTACTTGAATCCTTCGCACTTAATTCACCACAAGAAAGAAAAAAAGATCAAAAAACAAGAAATTCTTGCGCCTTTTCAGTTTCTTTTTTTTTTTTAACGTCATCGACCGTATCTAGACGAATGGGTCGAGAGAGAGAGAAATTTGCCCGTTTGACTCGAAACGGTCACATGAAATTTTCGCTCTCTTCGGTTAATTTATTGAGGGATCTCGAAGTGGGTGCGTATTCGTTCGGTTTCTTCATTCTGTGGTATGCGTATAATGTTAACTAGCCCGCGTCCGAGGCTCTGCTTGCTTCTGCGTAGTGAAAGATAATTAATTATAATTAATTATTTAGTTGGACTCGAAATGTTGCAAACGGAGGCGGAACAAGCATTCCGCGTGGCTAAAATTCTTAATAAAGGCTCCGGTCCTCTCGTCCCTCTCCCGCAGGTCCATTTAAAAAAAAATCTGCTGTATGGAGCTAGGAATAATAAATTAACAAAACTGGGGAGAATGAAGAAAGGGTAATTTTTCTTCGGTATATCTATGACTGTATTGCATAAAGCCTGCAGTATGCAATATCGGATCTAGTGCTGCTCGAGTCCATGCGATGAATTAAGATTCGGAATATTGATTTCTGAAAATTTTCGTTTGCTTTTTGTTCTTATTTCCTTCGATCGGACTAATTCCTTTCAGATCTTTATGATTAGTTTTTTCTTGTTAATAACATTACTGAACAAGAGGCGGACATTTCAGTTCTCATCTTTCTTTCATCTAAGCCAATTTACGTTCTATTTATATTTTATTTCATAAATGGTTAATGCGCTTTGTATGGAAACGTATTGTAGCCATCTCGTTCTTTTTTAAAAAGGTGGGGGGAGACTTAAGCTTAATTTCAGCAGTTGAAATAATAATATTACTATATTTTTTTTTAATGTTAATAGGCTGTTTTTTCCCCCCTTTCACTAAAGCATGCCTTATATTATCTATAATTTACATGACGCTCCCTTTTCCCTAATCTGCATCATGAGTTTGGCAGATAAAACATTAGCCCATAGGCTTTTCCCTCCGCTTTTAGTTTTAGTATGCCGCTGAGTGATGCATTGCTTGACCATGTGTCCGTGTCCATCTCTCTTTCTCTCCTAGGGCCAGAAAACCACTATAAATTAGGGGATCTTTAGAGGAGGGTTGATTAACGGCCAGACAGGTCCAGTGGACAGTGGTGGCCCTGGACAGGCAGTCAGCCAGCCCAGCCAACCCTCTCTCTCTCCGCCGCCGCTAATGCGGACAATGGGAGTTTTGGTGGTGGACGCCGAGGGAGCGGGGAGCTAAAAAGAGTCTGCCCGGTGGTGTCTGGGAGGTGAGGCGAGGCGAGAAGGAAAGGGAAAAGAGTTGGACGGGGGAGAGGAGAAAAGAAGGATGGGAAGTTTCTTTTCGACATAAACTGAATGGGTCTCAATCACCCGAAATTCATGACGAAGGGACAGACTGAAAGTGGAAACGTTTACCAGTAAGGAAGAGTCCCATCGGCATATGGCTCTCTGAGAAACAATGGTGGAGCATCGAACCCTTTTTGATTTTCCTAATAGCCATTCTCGTACTCCTATTGGAAACTTATGGCTCCTCTTTTAAGTCGAGATTTATGTGTTGCCATTTTTAACTTATTTAGCCGCTTCCTCCCTTTCTTTTTTATGTGTTTTAATTTCGGGCATCGAGTTCCTAATTTGTTTTATTCATATGTTTACTTCGAGTAGTTTTAATGACCAGGGCTAATAAATTTAGATGTGTACCTAGAATTGAGTTCATATAGCAAAATTTAAAATTGAAGACATATAAAAGGCTTTTATTGTTTAATATCAATTATTTGTTTTTTTAACTAGTAAAGGGAAAAGTCCAAGAGTTCCACAAAATTGATTTCCCATGTATATCCTTGATTATCTTTCTCGTGGAGATAGTTATCTTGCACTAATTTAGATCTCTCTCTCTCTCTCTCTTATTATTATTATTATTATT
The DNA here is from genome assembly GCA_023313115.1 of Rhysida immarginata. NCBI lineage: Eukaryota > Metazoa > Arthropoda > Chilopoda > Scolopendromorpha > Scolopendridae > Rhysida > Rhysida immarginata. The sequence goes on from JAHWFO010067154.1 coordinate 5,464,380, forward strand.
ATTATTATTATTATTATTATTATTATTATTATTATTCCATTACCGAAATACAAAATCATCCCTTATAACAGGGAGTAACAAAAATATACAAAATTGAAAATAGTTTTTAATTTAATGTTGCTGATTTTTTTGGTAAATGGCCAATATCATTATATGGGAAATATTTATGTAAAATCGGAGGTCAGTCTGTTGAGCCTCAAATTTAAATACATTTAAATATACGGGTTTGACCATGATTATTAGAACATACTAACCAATTTTTAATAAAAGATAAAATGGCGCTAGCCAGTTCTAAAACGAACGCAGTATGACGAGTAGGATGTAATGTAAACGGGTTCAGTTGGATGCATCGTTGAGATATAGAGGTTCTATTAAGATTTTAAACTCAATGCGTAAAATTGCTTATAAGCCGCATTAGGTCGTTGTAAATCAGTTTTGGTACTTCTAGCCATGTGGTCACGTTATAATAAATGCTGGGAACGACTATGGATAAGATTACTCTACGTAATTCAGAATTTTTAAAAAGGTTCGAAGGACTTTTATGCGATGAAGATTGTTTATCATAAGATTTATTTGGGCATTAAAAACGTATACAACGGGAATCAAATACAGGGTGTTTCAGAAAATTCGATATCATTTGAAATACAAATGCGAGATAACTTTTGTATTCTTTCTACACATGCTGTTAAAATTTGAGATCATTTGAACGAGAATTGTACAAGTTATTAGATTACGAAATGACATCAAATCTTTTGAAATGCATGGTATAAATCCTATGGGTTTAATAGTATTTAAATGAGTATTTTACCTAGAGATGGTCATGGTTGGTTTACTATATCAAATAATAAGATTAGACCAATAATAATTAATAGACTAATAATAATTGGATTGCTAACTGATGCTGTAAGACCAATTAAAATAATAAGATTTTAATTAATTTAAAATTCTAACAAGTAGTCTATTTTAACTTGATACTAAGTAGGCTATTCACCAAATTATTTCCTAGCAGTTGGAAATCCGTTTAAAAATTAGAAAAAAATATACAGATAAAAACTCCTTATAACGAACCTGTTTATAACAAAATTCTCTATAGAACGATTTTTTTTTTAAATTTTGTTGTGTTGACTCCATTTCCAGAATGTTATAGAAAGAATAATTGTTGATCGACCCACACTTATTCCTTGATGAAAACTAGAAGTGTCAGCTGTCATATTGATGGGCACATGAATCTATAGCAGAATATTAAATTTACAATTCCAACCATCTGTAGGAAAAAAACCGCAATGACTTTTTTTTAACAACCCAAGAAACTAGTAATTTGTTGTTGTTGTAAACCATATAACATTTCAAAATACCTGATAGGTCTACGAGGCGTATTCAGAAAGTAAGTTCCGTCCAGATTGTATATACCTCTAACTATGTTTCCACATACTTTCCTAGTTATTTAAATACTTGTTTTAGCCTCAATGAATTCTGCATGCTCACTATGAAGTCTGCCGCCGATGAGGAAAGCCGCGCAGTTTTTACTTCTTCTTCGTCGCTGAAAGATATGATTATAGTTGGGAACAACTTGACCATTCGCCTTACAGTCCGGATCTCGCGTCCAGTGACTACGGCCTTTCCGGGATCTAAAGGAGTTCATCAGCAGCCTACGTTTCAGCGACGATGAAGAAGTGAAAACTGCTTGGCTTTCCTCACCATAGGCAGACTTCTATGAAGTGAGCATGCAGAAGCTCATTGAGTGCTATGACAAGTGTTTAAATCAACTTGGAAACTATGTGCAAACATAGTTAAAGGTATACAGAATCTGATAAAGAAAAAAAAATGTGAAAATATATAGTAGTTTTGTTTTTACTACAAAAACTTTTTGAATACGCCTCGTATATTTATCTATGATCATTTTATTTCTAATGCTATTTTATTTTTAAATAGAGGGATTATACAAAGTACGGTGCTGTGTAATTTGTTTTCTGTAATTATTTTCAATTTGAATATTGTTTTTCCCAAATTGATTATAATTTCTTATATTACTCTTTCCCTTCTATTGAATGTTCCAATGTCTAGTTAATGTTGGATGTTAATATTATTTTGCTAAAACGATGATACACCGATAGACGAAGCCTAATAAAAGTCATGGGAAAGTAATGGAAACCCTTAAAAATGCGTGTTAGTATCTAGTTGGTCCACCTTTGCTGCTATCACAGCCTCTATTCTGTCGGGCAATACTGTCTACAAGCTTTTGATATGTTTCCGCAGGAATTTTTCGCCATTCCACAAGTTCAGTCACAGATTTCGCGCGTTCCGATCCTTCGCGTATTCGACGCTCCAACGACGCTCCCAAAGATGTTCTATGGAATTGAGATCGGGGTTCTGTGCAGGCCAGTAGTTCTTGCACCCCCATTCCATCAAACCATTTTCCTCTAACTCTTTCTTCGTGGCAAGGTGTGTTTCGTGTTGATATAGAAAAGGGCCATTTCCAAAGTGCTGCCAGAGAGCATGGAGTGCGGCGTTGTCCAGGATATCTTGGTAACGCTCCGCGTTCAGATGACCAGCCACAGAAACGATTGACCCAGACCAAACCACAAAAAAGCGCCCTCACACCATCACTGGAGTGCCAAACTTCACTGTGGGGACTACACAGCTGGCCAGGTGACGTTCTCCGGGCATTCGCCATGCCCAAATTCTTCTATCCGATTACCAGATAGTGTATCGTGACTCGTCATTCCATTCAATATCCTTAAACCATTTCTTACTTTAGTAAGCTGGGGCAATATAAATCCGCTCGTCAAACAATTATGCAATGAGTTTAAACCTTGCACTACAGTAGTATAGTTTTGTAAAATTTAAAAGAGTATAGCAACTTCTTAAGTTGCTTTGAATTACAAATTTTGTGTTCATCCGCCATCGCTCTAGAGTCCAGTGACATCTCTTTGCACAATTGTAATCTCCTGCGTTGCAGGTGCTGGTGTGTGGGCGAACAGTCCTGGTGTTTACAGTTGTCCCAGTGGACTCAGTGAAGGATCTTGTCAGTCAGTCAACCGATGTTTTACGGTTTGCAGTAATTATCTTGCGAAGTGCCTTTCAGTCTCGACAAAATCTTGGGTCTTCCGGTCCTAGGCTGAACACTTGTACTTTGCGCACTGTTTTGCCCGTTTTTGCTCCAAAGTGAAGATCTCAGAAAGAGAAGAGAATTCAACTCAAATCAAGTTTTTGGTACTTTTGCACGAAAAAAAAAACACACTACAGTGCTCTTTTCTTTGATTGTTCATCTATTTTGGGCGGTATTTCCTTGTTTTTCCATGTCCGGATGACGTTTTGAACGGATGATTTGGGGATGTTTAGCAGGGTTGGCTTCTCTCTAGCACGTTTGCCTGCAAGGTGGCACCCAACAATTGTACCCCTATCGAAGTCCGAAAGCTGCTTTCTTTGAGCCATTCCTACAGCATGCAAGCGACCTCTCTTGTATAGTATTGGGATGAACGACAACATGGGAATGTCTCATTTTTAATGTAAAAAATTTAAAATGTGGCATGCCCTGTGTAAATAGGAGTGTTCCAAGGTAGTGGATCCTTAAACCTAAAAAAAATGGATTATCCATGTGTCAAAGTCCAATGCTGAGATCTGTTGGAGTATTTGGCACATGAAAATATTGGATGTCTATTTTAATAATAAGCTTTTTTGGGGGTTCATATCTCATTAGCAGTTTAAGAAAATGACTTATTTGATGCGATTAGTAAGTAAAACTTTGCATAAAATAAATTCATTAATTCTTTATGGGACAAAGATTATTTCAATATACTTACATGTAGTCATGCTTTAATGGAATCAAAACTATCGATTTTTGTTCCATTAATCGATAGTAGTCAATTTCTAAGCTGTTATAAAATTCAGAGTTCTTTTATTTCTATCGATCAGTACTTTGTCAACTGTAATGAAAAAGTTCAGTGAAACTTTATAAATTTACTGCGATCACAGTAATTTCCAAACACTGGGTCGCTAGATTTCCTTTTAGTTTAGCTTCTTTTTGGAATTGTCTATCTGGGGCTCTGTGTAATCATGGTTCTTGTCAAGGTATTTGTCGTATTTTTAAATTCTAAAAAACATGTGAAATTTAAATAAATATTAAATCAGTTGCAATTACATCGAGGTATCGGATTGTTTAATGTATTATTTTCTTGCAGTCTTTTATCTGTCTTCCTAAAGAGTGGCCTTGCAGGGAAGCCCGACCACTTTTTTTCAGTGAGAAAAATAAAAAAGAAAAATCCTTGTATGTCCAAATTTTTTTAAATTTTATACTAAGAAATACAGCGTGGAGATCTGTTTTTAAGATATAACGTTCAGGTATTTTATTTTATATTGGATCTGTATGTTTCATGAAAAAAAAATTTCAAGTCACTTTGCATTCCTTGTCTCAGGAATTGAATGCAGGAACTTCAGAGATTAAAATAACTTGATACTTTTAACTGTCCCATATATTAGACAAGGAATACAGTATATCCGTTTTATAAAACTTGGTTCATATATCTTCCAAGTTTATTATATATCTTAATGATTCTGTGGGTGTTTTTTTTTTAATTTTTGATAATTAAGCAAAATTTAATAAGTGAGAGATAAACTAGGAAGCAATTTTCTTTGTTGAATTGTGGAAAAATTCGTGAAGTGTTTTTCCATTTAATGTCTGTAATTGCAGTAATTAATTTTTTTGCGAATAGTATGCGAGATAAGTTACCTCGCATATTTTTAATAAAAATAAATAAATTTTCATAAAAAAGTGTTGAAGTTCCCGTTAAATGGTGTTAATTGGTATTCTTTAAATCGTTTGCTTAATTCGTCTTAGAAGAAATGTTTCACGGGTCTTCCTTTCACATAAGAAGTGACACTTTTAACGGAATAATTATTTGACGGAGAAGATGAAAGCGAAATAATTGGATAATCATCTTCTCCAGAGCGTTGTGGAAATTGAAACAGATGTTCACGTTGGAATTACACGACACACCTACACATCTTATGCAATCCCAAGTCCGTGTTCTTTTGGATGAAAAATTACTTTTTTTTTTTTTTTTTACAAAAGGGTATTAGGGCGAAAGGGTTGGAGGAACTCACTGTGGACTCTTTTCGTTATAAATTTAACTTTCGACTTTGTTGAGATTATTTTATTTTTTAATGTGCTGAGTTATTTTTTCTTTTTTTTAATACATTTACTGGTTTGAAAACCTACAATTTATATTTGCCTGCAATTCAACTTAATTTAAGAAAATGTTTATAACTGCCTGAAAGGCGGTATTGTGACTCCTTATTTATCAGGAAGCGTTCGTTTAGTAATAGATTTCCAGCGTGTGTTGAGGAAACTGCTGAAAAGTGTTTTGTTGTGTGAATATTGTGAAGCATTTTTTGTAATTGTTTATTTTTTCCCTACTATATATTGAACCCTGTTAGTTTTTCCCCCAAAGCTGCTCTAATGTATTATGTGGTTCGAGCTCTTGAAAATGTTATAAGCGTTTAAGTTTGATGAACTCCTTTTGCAGTCGCTTTCTCCTTTTGACCTTTTAGCTTTTGTAAATCACTTGTTGCATGCTTTTGCCTTCAGTTTTCAAAAGTGCTTTTTGGTCGTGATGGTTAGTTTCAAGCGGCAACTGGCTTTGACTTTTTTTTTTTTTTCTCCTCTCTTCCTTTCCTTTTTACTCCATCCCCCTCTCCCAAACCTCAGTCTTTTATAGGGGGATCGTTTCCCCGTCTGTGTTGCACTTTACCGGGGGCAACGATGCCTTTACCTGTCAGGAGGTTCCTTTTAAAAGCTGCCTTCATTTACGTTGCAAAGAGGGAAGGTGGGTGAGTGAAAAGGAGGGGGTGTGGGAGGTGGAGGTGGTAGTTTTTTTTCCTTTCTTACCTCTCTCTCCTTCCACCAACACCATTGCAGCCGCCGCTACCTCCCTTCTCGCTTAATTTTATTATTCTCCGGAGAGCGATAATTTGGCAGAGAACGTAAAGCATTCGAGATTTCCTCTCTTCATTCAGGGCTCTTTAATTTTGAATTTATGTAAAACTTGCTGGTGAAAACGATTAAATATCCAGCGGAATGCTTAATAAACGGTATGGCATCGTTTTAAGAGGTTTGCTTTCAAAGTCACTTAGTTAATTTATGAATTTTAAAGGAGAAATGGCAGTGGAATTGATCACTTCCAGTTTGGTTGGATGGTGTGATTGTTTGATTGTGATGTTTTGCTGAGCGATTTTGTCTTTACGTATACGAAAGGAGTAACGACTGCTTTTCAATATCCATATTATTGGTTGAAGCAGTGTCGTTTTTTTTATGCTTTGGGAAAATATTCCATATCGTGTTACCTACGTAGGGATTTAATTCCCGGTCGTTTTTCAAAGTTGGCTCCACAAAAAGCGTAATTGTGTGGTGCGTCCGTCTGATGGGCCACTGGAGAACAACTGAACCGCATCTTCTAATAATGGAAGGAAGCACGAAAGGGGGTTCGAATTAGTTAAGTTTTCCGAGGGCTGTTATCTCGAATTGTACCAATTTTTTCTCCCTATCTCCCCATTTCGTTTTATTTATCTTCCTCTCCCATCCGAGGAATTTTCTCCGTCTTGGGTCATATAAAATTTCCTTTGCCCATCTGTCTTTATATCTGAAGATGAAGTGTGCATGTCAAAAAAAGGCGAAATTGGATGGAACCTCTTCGTCCGTCCATACATGTTAGGCAGATAAACACACAAAGACGTTTTTCCCCACTCGATGTTTACTCTGTTAGCAATGTTAAAATCTTATCCTTTAAAACATTTTGTTCTTCAGTTTTGTTTGTTTATTTATTTATTTTTTGTTCCTTTTTAAGGCATTTATGAAAGACTTTTGCATCATTGGTGAGTTTTCTTAATAGTTTCTGATGATTTTTTTTTCTTCTCTGATGTGTTTTGCAGGAAAGACGAGAACGAGAACAACAGGATCTGGAATATGCGAAGGAAATGGCCGACGAAGAGGATGACGGATTTCCTTAAGAAAAGGAGAGAGCGAGAGAGATTTATTTGAAGCCATTTAGAATAATAATTAAAAAAATAGAAAACGAGAAATTATATTTCTTAATATCATTAAGTGAAATAATTAAAAAATGTAAGGAAAAGAAAAGGGGAGGGGGGAAACTATAAATTGTATGAAATATATAAAAATTCCATTTTGTATCTATATTTCTTTTTTTATCATTAGAAACCACAAAAATATATTGCACCATAAATATTAAGCAAATAAATTTAGCCATTAAATTTTAAACGTATTTATTTGCTTCAAGATATAATGAAATGTTAAACTAATGCCAGTATTGCATTTAACACGTTGAATGCAAAAATAAAATGAAAAATTATGGGATGTGTGAGATGCATAACCAAAATAATAATAATAATAATAATAATAATAATAAAGTCAAAAAGAGCTATTTAAAATCAAAGGTAAATAGAAATTAAATTTGACCATATTGGCTACAATTATTTATTAATTGGTTATTTTGGAAGATAAAAATTTATGGCTAAATCTATTTTTGCTTATAGAATACCTTTTTCTATTCGTGTTCGTTTCCAGTTTGGACTGTTTTTTCGTATTCATAGTACATATATCTGTATTTGCCAGAAAAAGAATAAAGGATTTCTTTTTTTCATAGCCGATGAATCCTTATTTAAAATTAAATATCATAACATTATTTATTTATTTTTAATAGTTAAAATAGGACTTATATTATTCTGACAAGGAAGGAAGGGGCCACGATGTGTTTCATGAAACTGATGAAGATCATGTTTATTGCATTAAGAAAATCAAAAATAAATTTTTAGTTATAGGTTTCGTACAGGATGGCCCAAACACTACTTAACAAGCACAGTCCTCCGATACTCTCATGAAATGGTTTGTATATTACTGTGTAAGCTTAATTAGATTAATTGTAAGCAGTTTCCCTAGAGCAGGAATGGGCAAACTTTTTTATTAAAGATTTTCAAATTTTTTCTAAGATTTTTAATATAAAGTGCGCTGTTTCCCAAAAAATAATTTCAAATTTTCTATTTCTGGTCTCTTGCGCATATTTCTAAATAATCTCGCGGGCCGCATGGAATCCGGTAGCAAGCCGAAAAGAAATGGGAAGCGGCCCGCGGGCCGCAATTTACCCACCCTGCCCTAAAGCATGAATTTTTCTATTTCACTTTTATGGTCGAAATAATAGAGAATTCCCGCATTATATACATGCACATACAACACAATTTTTCAGTTTTAGTTATCAAGGAATTATCTTGTAAATTCAGCATCATTACAACAGATGGCACAGGCAATTGACGATATTACGGGTATTCGCTTGCTTGCATGACTTATCCAACTTGCATCGCAAAATTGCCTATACAGTATAACGCGGTACGAATTAATCTAATTATACTAATTCTAAGTCTCTCACAACACGATTCCACAGGGTTTCCTTATAATGCGTAACGAATTAATTGATGTTTCTTTATTGAGATTCTTATAACGCGTACGGATGACTCGCATTGTAGGAGAATTGACTGTAATAACGAATTTTCCAGAAAAAATAGTGACGGAAAAGAAAAACACTTCCAACAATTTTATCTTAGTTGTTATCCCAGTTGTAGGTGACTTCCTCGTCAGTACAGAATTATATTTATTAAGTGGTTAGATCGTTTATTGAAATTGAAATTAATTGATTAGTTTATTTTTTCAACGTCATATATCATCACAGTTTCGTATTTCCATGACAACTATATCGGAATCAATAAATAGATATCTATTGATTCTGGCCATATTGAATCCGCCATTTTTGAATTTTGCAAATTTGGCTGCAATTTCAGATCGCATATTCAAATAACGAGTAGATTTGATCTTCAGAAATAACCATCAATGGTGCCTATAACTCTGCAAAATACTTATTTTTGAAGTTCTTAAAGTATTAAACATAGTCTTGATGAGATAACACTTGATGTTCTCGATAGCGACAACTTATCGTGACCATTCCTATAGCGAATTATTTAATAATATTTTTATCTCGTTTTGATAGTCTTGTATTAATTCTCTAAAATAATGGCTTCTTTTCTGCAGCTGGATATCCAGATTGAATAAATTCTTTTTAAATCTCATTATTAAATGAGTGTTTAGAGCATGTGCAATGGAAACTAAATTGCGGTCATTATTTAATCTGGCTGGTATTATATTGAACTTTATTTAAAATTGCATTAACCAATCCTTCCATTATTTTAAAGGTCGAAGAGCAAAAAGATAGAAGCTAAAAAATTCGATCTTCCGTTCAATTCGCTTTTTATGGGTAATTAAAAATTAAATGAAATAATTATTAACGCCGTAATTTCGATTTCCGGCCGAGTCTTTTTTTTTTTTTTTTTTTCCCCATAGTAGAAAGGTTTATTATAGAGTTTGCGGCAGTGACTTTTCCCTTATAAAATGTGGCGTTATGGCTGTAATTATCCCGGAAAAGTCATAAGGGTAACGAAATCTTTTAGTTATAAAAATAAGGGAACCAATCAAAAATTACCAAGTGAACCAGAGTCTTTCATTACAAATCTAAACATTTTGGTCTGCTAAATTGCCACCAATGCAAAGGAGATTTTTTAGATTTACAAATGCAGAGCAGTTAAGAGCCGCGGACAAATAATCTAACGTCATTTCTGAAGATACTTTTACCTCCGACCTCAAAGTGTGACCAATTTATAATGTAATGTAAGATTTACATGCCACATACAGCTAGCTTGTTTGGAACAAAACCTTACCTTATGGATAACTCTGGCGAGACTATAACGTAAGGGAAAATTCATTGCTGCAAAAACTGTATTAAGTCATAATGCATAGTAAAAAGTATATTAGAATTAAAAAAATAGATATAATACGATTGCATTTTTATGAGGTATTTATTGTAGTCTCTGAGATGGAGCGAAAAATCATTGAATTGATCTAGTGAAATTTAATAGAACATCGATTATCCGAACCAAGCAAGGTGGTTCGGAAAATTGATTTGTTCGGATAATCAAACATGTATACATCTGTACTAATTTTCCATGAAACCGTAAGAAAAGCAGACAGATATACTGTGGGCCTAAATATTTCAAAGACAGTTTGCAATAAGAACAAAAAAATAATAATAAATAAATAAATAAATAAATAAATATAGAGACGTAGTTGATTGGCTGAGGGTAGTAAACGGTAGGCTGAGGAAAGTTTTTTTTCTTTTACGGGTTCGGGTAATCGACATTACGAATTCAAATTTTCATTGCTGTTTTACCTACGGTTTTGATTTCATCCTTTTTAGGAAGAATTTTGGAAATATGTTTTACTCTTCTTTTCTTCTTTCTTTCTTGTTATTTTGAAATTTCAAAGTTGCCCCCTACCCTATCCCCTACGAGAGGTGCAGGGGGCTAATTTTTGCACCATTAAATAGCTTTCAAAAATATTTGAACGTACTTTTTCTTTTTTCGTGTATTTTTCGAGATATTAGACCGTTCCTGGACTTTTTATTCACGCGGTATGAATGTAAGCTTCATAAATGTAAATCTTCTGTGGTAATTATGTCCATGTTCAAAGGGAATTCGCAAGAACGTATTCGCTTTGAAAACCATTCTACTAAAATAATTCAGAAAGAGTACTTTCTGAATAAAAGAACTGCTTATTAATGAAAAGGATGCAAATTACTCCGAGATTATAATAAGGAAAAGTGGCCAACTACGATTTCACAGTTCGGATGCACTTGTTCTGGCATAAGGTTGCAACTAAAGTTCTTTGAGAATGTTAGGTTACGGCAGGTAAAAATTACGTTAACATTAAATATACCGGTATTAATAAATATTACTTAACTCTCCCTAAATAAATCACTAGTATTTCATTTTGTAGTCTGTGAACTGTCAACTGAAGATTGTTTAAACTCCGTGAATTAATTTTTTCTTAGTAATCATATCCTGTATTAAAGACAATTTTTTCATAATCATTTTATGCATTTTCAATATGTTCAAAGTTCACTCAAAAGTTCCTTAAGCAAGTGCGACCGCGCCTAGCCCCGCGTATTGTGCAATATCGGTTACGATAATGAAAGGGAAAAAAAGGAAAGAAAAGGTCACTTTTACTTTGAATTTTTTCACTTAATAAATGCATTTTTTTCATTTTCCAATGATAATTAATTGATTAGCCTTTCAATTTTAACCATAACCTTCTAACCCGATCATGGAATTTCATTTGGGTCTTAGCCGCTCCCCACCTTTAAGCTTCGTGGTTGAGCGGCCGCGCCATAACTGAAATGCCGCATTTGGATTTCATCGCAATCCAGCATTATCTGTGGTCCTAACTTCTGTTACGAACATTGATTGTCAACCTACATGAGTGTTAAAATAGCACACGGAAATTTTTTGTTAACAGTAATTTTTGTTAAATGCAATAGAGTCTTGAAATCATTTACTCGATTTCCCCCGTCGTTCTTTTTTCAAAACATAATTCTTTGAAAACTCTAGGCAGTGATATTTTTGGGTTCATTCAACAATACCACAATAATCCTCAGAAAAAAACTTGAGACTAAATGACCCCAATCAAATGAGCTGAACATCCCTTACCCGTACATCACCTTTGCCTCATACACCGCCATTCTTTCCTTCACACACTCAACGTTTATTCAAACTCTCCTCAAGTATTTCTCTAATTGATCTCGCAACAATCTCCTTGGCCTTTTCTGACATTTCCCATATGGCCGTTATTCATGCATTCTATTTGTCCAAAGTAGACTTACAGAATAAAACCACTACACTTTTTTTCTACTCAGGCCAGTCAACTCCACTGCATTCAGATATTTCTTTTGCTTTTCAGGTCAACCAAAGTTTGGTTTATTCTTTTTTTGTGATTGCTCATCAGTCTAATGCAAATCATACATGGACCAGTGTAAAATAAAATTCATTGAAAATAGTAGATAGGACCTTATTCCAAATGATAATTATTGTGGCTTAAAGCTAAGGTGCCAAACTGAAAAATGTGCTTGTAGGACGGTCAGTCTATGGATCTTCTAGACAGTATTGTGGTCCTTGGTTTTATTTAACTGATGCAATGATATAAGAATGTTATGTGGATGTAATCTGTGCATCTACTTTGAAATGATTGGATATGTAGAGCGAATGAGTGATGAACTGTTGATTAAACGATTTGTCTGTCCGTGCGGACGGGAAATGTGGGAGAGGGAATCTAAAGAAAATGTGGCATAACCAAGTAGAGAAAATATGGCTTAGAATGAGTCAATGGCGAGCCTGTATAAAGAAAAGAATGACAATGGATGAACCAAATATAAAAAGTATATAGGGAAGTGGATATTTAGCCGAAAGATAATTCAGTAAACACTGGATAAAATTAATCTGCTTGAGAAACGACTCATTGATTAAGTAGATCAGTGAGAGTTTGTATGGCAAAAAAACAGTTTATTGACTATGAAAAACATACATCAATTGTATTGAAAATACTCGACAGTATTTTAGGAGCAGTTTTTGATTCAGACAGTAGCCGGAAAAAGATATGTCATTGAAAATATTCCTCTGCTTAAAAGTCAAATACCATCTGAATTCTACTATTTCTGTTCAGTCACCTTGAATTCTCCAAACGTTCATCTGTCTAAAGTCATGTTAAAAAAAGGCGAAATATTCGTTTGTTTTAATGAACGCTCTAATATTGTAGACAACAAGATAAGAAGAGGAAAAGGGTTTTTTCAAACCAAGCTTTTATAATGTTTTATTTAGAGGCAACAATAAAGCTTAATTTTGCAATAATAAACAATAGATACATAACTCTCGCCATAACGAATTGTCCAATTGTCACAACAAACAATTCGTAGTAATGAATTAGTACCATTAGAACACGAACCAATGAACCGATTTGAAAAAAAAAAAATTTTAACATAAATTTTCATCGATCCTGTGTATATGTGTCAAGTTTCAGCTCTCTAGCTTGTCGGGAAGTTGGTTTAATAATAATTACAAGTTTTGACCCAAACAACCTAACATTGCAAGTTTAATAAAAGCTTTTAATAAACATTGAATACCAACACTTATAGTTAATCACTGGTCAATGACTAACCTAAGACAAAACTTCGGTCTAAAGAATGCACATTGAAAATGGAAGCAAACTTCGTATGTGAAAAAAATGATTTACTGGAGTTTTCTAGTGTTTGTCATTTCCAATGTGTTCAGTCATTTTGCCCCTTCTCCTGTTCTGTGAAAAAATAATTCAATGAAATAGTGTCCGAGAACTCGATATTCATCGAGTAGGATTTTTCATTTATTAAAAGAAATAGAGAAACGATTATAGTTAGTTATAATAGTGATATTGAGTGGAAAACAAGAATGATCTAGAATTACATCAGATATATGGTAATAGGTCGGTGTGTAGCGTGAACAGCAACAGGCTTGTAATTTGTTAGATGACGCAAACGGTGTAATTGAGAGGGATGGTATGGGTATTTCCAAGAACTGTTTGCTCCTGTTGGGATAATTGAGTCAAAGTTAATGATTGCATCCGCATGTAACGAGAAAGGTAAGAGAACAGCTTAAAACCAGAGAGGTGTAACTTCACTTTATATTATTGGGAAAGTGTTTGTAAAAATTCTAATTGACAGAGTGAAGGGAATGAGTGATAGGATTATTTGGAAGGTGCAGAGTGGCTTTAGAAGTAGCAGAAGATGTGAGGGCCTAATCTCAGTGGTTATGATTGTGGAGAATATCTCCGTGTAGCAAATAAAGTGTTTTTTATACATTTGCAGAGCTGGAAAACCAAATGACTGAATAGAAGCAAGATATGCAAATATACGTGGATAACTGTGTCAGATTGGAAGAATTAATGTTAAGACAATTTAGTATGGAAGAGAGCATTAGAGAAGTGTGTGCGTTGTCTCCATGACTCTTTAATGCCAGCATGAATGCATACATGAGAGAAGTGACAGTGTTCGGTTTCAAAGTGGGCGAGGAACTAACATACTATTTGGGCTGTGGTTATAGTCAGATGTTACAGTCCTCGTTTCAAAATAGGAAAAAAGTCTTGAATGAAGCAAAAGATGTAAGAATAAATATTGAGAAGACGAGGATGCTTAAGTTTGAGAGAGATATAAATTAGATCAAACGAATTGTTAGATAGAAATGAATGGAGAAGTTCTGGAGCGAGCAAATGAATTCGGGCATATAGGATGCATGTTTGGGAAAGAGGTGGTCTTGAGGGCAAGGTTTTAAGAAGAGCTACGTTGTAGATTGTGGATGTTCTAAGGAAGTACACAAGGAATGAAAACAATTTTCTCTCCTGCGAAAATATCAGCTTATGAAGAAATGACTTTGCCAACGTTAACGTTTCGGAGTGAAAGTTGGATGTTGTATGAGAAGCATAAGAGTACAGTGGAGATGAAAATTTAAAGAGGTGTGGCTGCCTGAGTAGATGGGACCGTCTTCCGAATGCCAATGTAAGAGAGTTGTATGGAGTAAAGAGATGAACGAATAAGCGATGAAGGCTGACTAAACGATAATCACAGAATAAGAAAGAATTAGATTTGAAGATGTTGGTTTTCAAAATAAGTATTATAAAAGAAAGAATTGTAGCAAAGATTGGGTTGGGCCTAAGAAAAGGGATGATTTAGTACTAACAAGGGAACCCTACATAGCCTAACCGCTTTAACAATGGAGTCCTTGTATGGCTATGAATGCTGAAATTTTTTCGTTTTCGCGGTTTGTTTTGAAAAAAAACAACACAATTTCGCACTCTCTTATTTTGCAAGCATCTATAGTAGCTTCAGATGAGTAACATATTTCAATTTGGTGGAAATCTGTGACATACATGTTCGAGGGATTCCCTTGTAAGCGTAATTTCTTTGATGAAATTTGACTTAATATTATTTTTGCACAACTAGTTGACACTTTCATGGAGATGCTTTCAATATGAATGGATTAACGCTGCCATTGGATTGACTGAAGTAATTGAAAACTATTACGTTATGTTGTTGGGGTAAACTCCAACAGAGGCCGTCCCGGTGGCCGAGAGGACTGGGGCGTAGACTTTCCAGTTTTCGAATCTGTCCGGTCGCGGGTTCGAATTTCGCCGTGGGCATGGATGCTTGTGTTTGTCCTCGGAATGCGTAAAAAGATAAATAATCATACTGGATTCTCGGATTGTATAATATACTAGCAAAGGTACCCGGCGTTGCCCGGGATAATTACACTTGGATGTAAACAGAACAATCTCAAAAAATTAAATTAAATTTTGCAATATCTTAAAAATAAACACATGAAAATGCTTAGAATTAATACAGTAAAAATTCTTAATGAAAATTCGAAAAAAATCTTTTTAAAGGCTCACAATGGATGGACCGCTCCAATAATTTCTTACTCAGGTAATCTTACTTCAGATGTACACTTGATGTTGTTGCAATTTCCACTCTTCTCTCGTTGTGTTGAAGCAAAATTTGGCCTTTCATCACTTTGGGTAGTCTAGCGGTCGCCAATTCTTCTATTTACTTGCTTCCCATTTGCTCAATACAGCACGGAGCTAAAGGTTTCCTTTCTCTGTCGTCTTTCCACTCTTTCTCAATAGTCTGCTAACTCTTCATTATCTCCAGCTACTGATCATTTTTAAAGATTTTCAAGAAATTATTAAGTACTAAGAACTCTCTTTTCTAAGAAAAGCCTGAATAACAGGAATTCTATGCATTGTTACAAATTGAAACTTATCCATATTGCATCATCATTTTATGTTCATTGTTATAATTCTTGGAAAGGATTGCTTTATCATTGCATCATCATTTTGAGCTCATTGTTATTGGTGAATTGCGTGTTGAAACCATTGTTGATACCTATTGTTGCACAAACTTTTATTTGCATTGTTGGTCATGAGATATATATTGTTGGTCCGTGCAGAGTGTTTGTGAATTGCGTGTTGATACCATTGTTGCAAAAACTTTGTCTTGCATTGTTGGTCATGCGATATTTCTCATTAATATGCCCTGCCATAACCATGAATATCGATTTTTTATCAATAATTATTATTTTTTCGAAATCTGAAGTAGACAGTGACCTTCCTCATGCTTTGAAGGTCATGTATGCGAAATTTCATCAAGATCGGAATAAAACTGTAGATTTGTATAAAAAACGTACACACAGACCCACAGACCCACCCACAGACCCACAGACGCACAGACCCACAAACATCCTTCTTTATATATATAGAAGACTAGAAGAGGTACCCGGCGTTGCCCGGGATAATTACACTTGCACAAACTTTTCCTTTCATTGTTAGTCATGAGATATATATTGTTGGTTCATGCAGTGTGTTTGTGAATTGCGTGCTGATACCATTGTTGATACCTATTGTTGTACCAACTTTGCCTTGCATTGTTGGTCATGAGATATTTCTCATTAATATGCCTTGCCATAACCATGAATATCGATTTTTTATCGATATTTATTATTTTTCCGAAATCTGAAGTAGACAGTGACCTTCCTTATGCTTTGAAGGTCATGTATGCGAAATTTTATCAAGATCGGAATAAAACTGTAGATTTGTATAAAAAACGTACACACAGACCCACCCACAGACAGACCCACAGACCCACAAACATCCTTCTTTATATATATAGATAGATAGATTTGCCATGTGAAAGGGCGCAAAATGACCTAGCTGTCGACGCGCCCATAAAAAAAAACTTAACTAACGAAACTCCAACCGAATTACCAAATACTTCTCTTCAAAGGTTATATATAGCTTACAGATGTAATTAATTTGTTAAATCTCGTTTAAATATGTTCGAACTGGTACTCATATTCTGTTAATGAATATTCTTAATGGAAACCATATTGAACATATTGTGGTCTAATTTAATACAAATTAATGGAAAATGGTTACGTCCAGAAAGTACAAACCAGTATCAGAGGGGGGGGGGGGGTATAGGAAGGGTGGCAGGAAGCAGAAAACATTCCAATTGCTGGAGTCATGGCGAAACGTAGCGATTTATCCGACCGCCAAAAGGGCATGATCATCGGCTTCCGAGCCAAGGGCGGCAGCATTTCCAAAACGGCTAGTTTTGTGAACTGTACGCGTGCCGCTTTGGTGAAAGCGTACCGTGCATGGCAGAATGGCAATACCCAAAATCAGCGACGGGCCAGGTGTGGAACACCAACGGCCATAGATGACAGAGGTTAACAACGGCTTTGGAGATGTGTGCAAGCCAACAGACGTGCAACCGTGGACCAACTGACCTCCCAGATGATCCAGGGGGCTACCAAACGTGTATCCTCATCGGCAGTACCAAACGTGTATCAAGCAAAGGCAATGGAGTATTATCAGAAAAAAACGGAAAGAAAATTCCACGACCTGGATTCGAATTTTTCTGGTGGTTTGGAAAGGAGAAATTCCCGATCTGCGAGCTGGATGCCCACCCTATCATTGGGCCTCCATTTTGACTATCTTGTTCACGATGGCCCAATTTAGTCGAGGCAACGAGCGTGATACACGTGGCTCCTGGTTCGAATCCAAGTCGAGGAATTTTTCCTTCCATTTTTTCTGATAATAACAGTTCCTTTTACACCTATAAATTGGAAGGGTGCAAGTAACTTGATTTGTTGATTTATCTTAGTGTGTTTACTTTCATGTATTTCATTGGAGCTGCTGAAGTTATGAATTTCCAGGAAAGCTGCATTCTTATTTGGCAAAGCGAAAGAATCAAGCATCCATGTACAACTCCTTGCCAAAAAATTAGAATAACGGTATTTTACGTTCTGAAGTTAAATTTGAGTGGAGAGTAATCAACGAACTTTTGTAGCTACACTTTTAGACTTTTTTCCTGGGCAATATACTTATTCCTCTAGCCGACCTCAAAAGGAACATTAATTTATTCAAAAATTAAAATTTATGAGGGGCGATTGATAAATAAGGTCTCCATGGCTGTAACTTTTTTATTTGTTAACCGTTTTTCAAAATTTTTTTTGTATCTTATACTCACATTTGTCCTCTATGTAATGCACTATTCACTTTTCGACATAGTCCCCATTCCTTTCCAAGCATTGCGCCAACGCGTGACTAGTTGGGTGAACCCGTCGGAGAGGAATTCCGGAGTTGTTGTCGACACCAGGATTGAATGGCAGCGTTTACCTCGCCGTCAGAACCAACTCATGTCCCTTAAGGGTCTCTTTCTTCTTTGGGAAGTGGTGAAAGTTGCAATGTGCAAAGTCTTTCATTTTTGAACTGCAATTTTTCATCTTTGAACTGTAGGCGCTGCAACGCCTCTGGTGTGTGGTGACTCGTGTGCGTGGTGACTCGTGTACTCCAGAAGAGGGTCCAAAGCTGCCATTCAGTCCTGGTGTCGACAACAACTCCGGAATTCCTCTCCGACGGGTTGACCCAACTAGTCACGCGTTGGCGCAGTGCGTGGAAAAGGATGGGGACTATGTCGAAAAGTGAATAGTGCATTACATAGAGGACAAATGTAAGTATAAGATACAAAAAGAATTTTGAAAATCGGTTAACATCTAAAAAAGTTACAGCCATGGAGACCTTATTTATCAATCGCCCCTCGTACATTCAACAAATTGAAGATTACAAAATATTAGAATAATTTCCAAAACTGTGCAATTTGGTGAGCAGAAATGTTGCAAGTGATTTAGAGATCTTTTTAATGTTCATTATAAAAGGTATTGCAACTTTTCTTAGCTCAGACTGAGAAACCATGGGTAAAAAATCGGACGTACATGTACGAGGTGCATTCAAGTTCTAAGGCCTCCGATTTTTTTTCTCCGGATTGGAAAGAGATAGAAACATGCGCATTGTTTTAAAATGAGGCCGCGTTCATTGTCAATACATCCCAGAGATGGCAGCACCGTATGGCAGATGGAATTTTACCGCCAGCGGCGAGAATGAGAACTGTTTTAGATACTTAAAATGGCGACGTTTTCCTTACTTGAACAGCGTGCAATCATTCGTTTTCTGAATTTGCGTGGTGTGAAACCAATTGAAATTCATCGACAGTTGAAGGAGACATGTGGTGATGGAGTTATGGATGTGTCGAAAGTGCGTTCTTGGGTGCGACAGTTTAATGAAGGCAGAACATCGTGTGACAACAAACCGAAACAACCTCGGGCTCGCACAAGCCGGTCTGACGACATGATCGAGAAAGTGGAGAGAATTGTTTTGGGGGATCGCCGAATGACTGTTGAACAGATCGCCTCCAGAGTTGGCATTTGTGTGGGTTCTGTGCACACAATCCTGCATGACGACCTGAAAATGCGAAAAGTGTCATCCAGGTGGGTGCCACGAATGCTGACGGACGACCACAAGGCTGCCCGTGTGGCATGTTGCCAAGCAATGTTGATGAGCAACGACAGCATGAATGGGACTTTCTTTTCGTCGGTTGTGACAATGGATGAGACGTGGATACCATTTTTCAATCCAGAAACAAAGCGCCAGTCAGCTCAATGGAAGCACACAGATTCACCGCCACCAAAAAAATTTCGGGTAACTGCCAGTGCTGAAAAAATGATGGTGTCCATGTTCTGGGACAGCGAGGGCGTAATCCTTACCCATTGCGTTCCAAAGGGCACCACGGTAACAGGTGCATCCTACGAAACTGTTTTGAAGAACAAATTCCTTCCTGCACTGCAACAAAAACATCCGGGAAGGGCTGCGCGTGTGCTGTTTCACCAAGACAACGCACCCGCACATCGAGCTAATGTTACGCAACAGTTTCTTCGTGATAACAACTTTCAAGTGATTCCTCATGCTCCCTACTCACCTGATCTGGCTCCTAGTGACTTTTGGCTTTTTCCAACAATGAAAGACACTCTCCGTGGCCGCACATTCACCAGCCGTGCTGCTATTGCCTCAGCGATTTTCCAGTGGTCAAAACAGACTCCTAAAGAAGCCTTCGCCGCTGCCATGGAATCATGGCGTCAGCGTTGTGAAAAATGTGTACGTCTGCAGGGCGATTACGTCGAGAAGTAACGCCAGTTTCATCGATTTCGGGTGAGTAGTTAATTAGAAAAAAAATCGGAGGCCTTAGAACTTGAATGCACCCCGTATATTATGTCACAAAGCGAACAGTATTTGATCTTTATGGAACTGAAAAAACTCAAGCAGAAATGGCGAAAATCATGATGTGCTCACAGTCCACAGTGGCAAAGGTGTTAAATCAGCAAAAGGAGGATCCAACTTTTACATGAAATCGAAAGAGATGTGGATGTAAACGCAAGACTAGTGAGAGGCAGGACAGGCAACTGAAGAGTATTGTGAAGAAACACAGCTTCAAAAGTGTTAAATATATTCATCTTGAGTGAAAAAAGTGTCGAGTAAACTGCATCTAGCAGAACTACAAACAGACGACTACATCATTTTTCATTTCAGCCCAGAATTCACCAAATCTAAACCTCTGATAACGTTGAAGCCCAATCCATGTCTAGGGGTGCAATGAAAGAGTTACTTAGGGAGAGGATGACTGGAATAACAAACTATTTAATGACGTATCCGTGTTTTCTTTGTCTTTTGGTGACCAAGACTCACGCTTGTGGAGACAGACATAATCAGCTTACAACAGGAACTCCCTCAACAGACCAGTGACATTTTCTGCTTCAGTAATGGTAATGAAATCTTATGGAGTAGGAAAGTTATGTGTCCTAAAAGGTGCAGTAAATGCCGCAGTCTATCAAGAAATACTTGACAATTTCATGATTCCATCATCTGGAGATCTTTGCTGTGATTTCTTTCTTTCCAGCAGGATAGTGCGTCTAATCATATTGCTAAATCCAACAAAGAATGTCTTCACCATGAAATATCTCCATTGAAATGTTACATGGCCAATAACTCACCAGACATAAATCCAACTGAAAATTTATGGAAATTGATGAAGGCTAGACTTCAGCAAAGACTTCCACAAACAAAACAGGAGTTGAATTCGGAAATCAAACATTTCGGTCTAATATCAGTCCTGAAGAATGTGCTGAGTTGGTCAACAGGACGCCAAATAGGCAAGTCTTGTAATTTAAGCCAAAGGTGATGCAGTTAGGTATTAATTTGATGAATCGTTTTCGATTAAAGTGATTTGTGTATCTTTTTTCGTCATTATTCTAATTTTTTGTCTCTAGGGATTATTCTATTATTTTGTCATTTTCAATTTATTTAATGTAAATTTTAAATTTTGAATAAATTAGTTTTTCTTTTGAGGTCTACTAGAGGAATAAGTATATCATCCAGGAAAAAAGTCTAAACGTGTAGTTACAAAAGTTCGTTGGTTAATCTCCACTCAAATTTAACTTCAGAATCTAATATGCCGTTATTCTAATTTTTTGGCAAGGAATTGTATTGACGAGCAATCTTTTCTATATATTACTGTTTTATGTTACCTAAATAGATAATATTGTTATTAAACTGTTGTTGTGTTGGAATGTGTCCATGTATTTTGCTGTTCTACATATTCTATTAAACATATTCTTTCTTGATGTCGTCCTTGCTATATCGTTTCATTATCAGTGAGATAAATTAAATCCCAGCAGCAGCAATTATTTGCGTTTAATTATTCGTCTTTAGTCCGTAAGTTATTCTTTTATTCCTTAATTCTTTTTGATTCAGGCAGTGATGTTTTTTAAATAATGTACACTTTTAAATTAATTATCCTTTCTTTCCTTTTTGAATTCTTTTTTTTTTATCAGTTTTTATTTTTTGCCATATTCACTCAATTGTTAACTTAGCAGTTAAAAATCCTAATCCTTTGTAAGGAAAATTGAAAAGGAAATGTAAATGAAAAAAATTCTCCACATTTGAGATGTATTTTTCTATGTACGTTCAATAGAGTTATACACAGAGGGAAAAGTTAAGCGAAATCTGTATTAACGTTTTCCTTTTCAGAGTTTTAATCGAACGTTTTATTCACTACATAATAATAATAATAATAATAATAATAATAATAATAATAATAATAAT
>JAHWFO010067154.1:5486350-5510019 GCA_023313115.1 Rhysida immarginata
ATAATAATAATAATAATAATAATAATAATAATAATAATAATAATAATAAAAAGAAGAATGATGTACGAGTGGCTGACCTATTTGTCCTCTTTTGAACAAGTGTAATTATTTTTCCCCCTTCCATTTTCGCTATTTAAGAAGGTTCAATAGTTGAGGTGTTTTTAATTTGCAGTTGAGTTGCTTTGCCCCCTTTATTATAGTGTTGTTGTTGTTGTTTTATTTTTTTTATCAATATTCTTATTCACAGGCTCGAGAGATGCGCCATTTTTTTATATTCTCTCTCTCGCTCTTTCTCTCCTCCTTTTCTATTAATGGTGGGTTTGTTGTTGTTCGCGGCGGGAGAGCAATGCACTCGGACCGATGGGGAGTCCACACATTTTTTTTAAGTTTATCACATGAGTCAAAGACTTCGTCGACATCTATCTAATTTTTTCCTCCATGATCGATTTTTGTCAAATGTTACTGTAAAGTGAACTGATGCCGCTTTCATTGCTGTAAAAAAACAGTCATCTGACTGTTTGTTCGTTTGAATCATTCGCCACATTTTTTGCTTTGTATTTACATACAGAATAGGGCTTGGCTGACGAATCATTTATATTCTTCCAGGAATATTTTAATTCTTTTTTTTTCTTTTTCAAATTGCCATAGAATATATTATTATTGTGAAGTGCATTTGTGATCACATACTAAATGCAAAAATATTAGTGTAAATATTATTAATATTTATTTATCTTTCACATGGTGCATTTGCGCTAATTAGAATAGTATAAGTAATAATTGTTCTACATTTTCTTGCTATAACATCAGTTTTTTTGTAGGCGATGGAAGTGGGAGATACTTTTTGCGCGGCAATTAATTGAAAGAGGCAAACAAGTTCCAAGCATTTTAGGAGCGTATTCCAGCAAATATTAAATCCAAAATTAAGAACTTCCGAAAAATGATTATGTGAAATAAAATCAGCGCATTTTTCTGTATTCATTTTATTTAAATAACATAGAGAGATTTTCAAATTGTGCTCTCTACACTATTCAGTGATATAAAAAAAAATAGAAACACTATCAAAGCAACACCACCTCTACTCAAAGCCTGAGCGCGAAAACGTCATACCTTGTTACATCCCCTACGGCAGAGTATTGTTAATCATATTTACCAATAATAAGCCCGAATTTGTCCAATGTAACAATGTATTATTTTTCCGTCAGCAGGCTTTCTCTCTAGGCGGTATTGATCAAAATCACTTTTTTGTTCATGTTTACTCACTATTATGTACAAAACATCAAGTTTTATTAACAAAAAGGTAAAAAAATAATTTTTAAGTAAAGAAAAATTAGAAACACTGATGGTATGAAAGTGTTAGGAAGGTTTTAGTAGCCTATTTTTTCCATTTCTTTAAAATAAGTTTAAACATTCTCTCTTTCATTGTTTCTGCTAGTTTGTTCAGTCTTTCATTGGGATTACCTTTCCAGCTGCAGGTTTTTGGCAACTGAATTTCATTGCTTGCCATTGGCATAAACTGACCTCATAAGATCACTCCATAGTTTTTTAATGGGATTTAATCGGGACATGCTGGCCATCTAAGGGTTTGGCAAGAAGCATTATCTTTCTGGAAGAGCAGATACAGATTGAACAGTTGGGAAGACCATGAATGCCACTAGGTATTCGTGGACGATCCCGATGGTTGTAAATTTTATTGGCATGACTTAGGAAGAGAAGATCAGGGTTTTTTGTTTTTTTTAAAGCGGGTTGGTGGAGGAGGTTCTGTTATGGTGGCAAAACCAATTTAGCAGTTGTCATTGGTCGTATTAGTGCTACTAACATTGTAAGTGTAAAGAGCCACTAAAAGTTCACCTTTCATTTATTCTACATAATCTCAGATGACCTGCTCTTCAAGCAAGACAATAGTCGCGTTCACAACCTCTTAACTTTTCTCGCTTTTCTCACTTTTCTTGCTTAAGTCACTTTCAGTGACGTCATTTTCAGGAAAGCGAAGTCTCAAAAGTCACTTTTCTGAAAGCGAGTCAGTACCAACTTTCCCCTCTGCTTTTCTTACTTTTCTGGCTTTACAGCTACTAACTTCCGGTTTAGTGGTAGCCATATTGAATCGCCGCCTTGCTCGTTTCGATGATTGCCCACCGATAAAACTTGTAATTTAAAGGCGTAAGTAACGTATTTAACGTTGTAAATTTTTATGGTTATAAATTAAGGAATAATAAAACCATGGAGAACAATAAAACACATTTTTCACAATCAATAAGTCACTTACTCTTTTTCAAACAATTTCAATATGTTCATCATGCTATTTATGGCTGACCGTAGCCACTGTTCTTATCGGTGGCTAAGGGCTGACCAGTGATGTGTGATGTGTTAGAAGAACTAGATCGGCGACTCCCCACCTCTCCTAATGCTAACGGCTGTCCCAAATTGAAGGTTGAATCTTCCCCTATTCAAAATGGCGGAAAATGCCTCTTGGCCTGTTGCATAAGGTAGATTTCAAACATATTTAATCGAATAAAATTGGAATCGACATAATGAAATGAAATGTTTAATAAAAATTTCTTTATACACC
Source organism: Rhysida immarginata (assembly GCA_023313115.1). Lineage (NCBI taxonomy): Eukaryota > Metazoa > Arthropoda > Chilopoda > Scolopendromorpha > Scolopendridae > Rhysida > Rhysida immarginata. Next base: position 5,488,917 of record JAHWFO010067154.1, read on the forward strand.
AAATAATTTTTAAATTAAAACAGTTTTTATGTATAGCCAATAACATTTTTAACATATAGCCTGATAATAATTTAGGAATAATTTAGACATAATCGTTGAAGTTTTAAAATTTATGAAATTAATCAATTATATGTAGTGTATAAAGGATTGAAAGATTGAATTTTTATTCAGTCGGTTTCCACTGTTGCCAGTTATAATTTTCACCGATGCTTAAACTGAATCTTTTTACTCAGCAGATCCCTTGATGAGGTACCTTGATGCAGCTTTAAACTGTACTTCTTTGCATATATGCTTCTGAAGAGTGCGATACATGTTTTTTTTACCCGCTCGATTCGAACATTTATATGACACGCAAGAATTTACTATATCTCAGCGGAAAGCCAATAAATTATAATACATTATAATATATATCAATTTCGAGTCGAGCCAATTCGCCTTACTGTAGCAGGCAACCTCCGTGCGTGAATCGTGATTCTTGCCCCTAAACAAAATGGCTTCTAATTTGGACGGAAACGGAAGTACAAGACGCCGTTCTAGTTCTTGTAACACATCACTGGGGCTGACGCAGTTTTAGACAACGGCTAAGGTCAAAAACCCTCACCGGTGAGAGAATGATGACGTAATTTCTCACTGGGCTAACCGTCTTTTTCTCGGTGAGGACGGTGAGACTAACCGGTTAGGCATAGCAGCACTAACTGGCGTTGCTGACCGTGTTAAAATGACGTCACAGTTTTCTCACCGGGATTTCTGACCAACCAAACGCTAACTCTTCTCACCGGTGAGAGTTTTTGACCTTAGCCAACGATATGAAATGAGTAGATCGCTTATTTGACTAGGCCGCCATCTTTGGGGCAATTTGAAGGCGGCGAAAAGTGGAATTAATCTCCATTCTTCCATGTTATTACACTGCAGGCGCCATTACTATGGTAGTCTGAACATCGCCAGCCAAAGCGCCATTACTGTATATCCGCTTTGTCGCCAGCTGAGAAAGCACCCCCTCCCCACCAACATCGTGCTTGTAGTCTGAAATTTCTTATGCGATCTCCCAAATTTAGAAGGTTTTTAATAAATGCGGTATATAATTTCATAAATACCTCTAAACAATCATTCTGGTATCACTGAAACGACGATAACAACGTTGGATACATCTAATCAACCAATCACGATATGAAAGACCAGGATTTTTACATGAGAAAAACATTCTTAGACGCAGAAAATAAAAAATACACCTGTGAAAGGTCAGTGGTGAACCTTTAATATATCTTTTATTACAATTTAAAGCTGAACAAGAAATCCGCATTGAGTTTTGGTGTGTTTATCTACGCAAAATTACACATGTAAAGATCGATGAAAGCCATTTTTTGACTACCAAAGCAATGGCCGCCAGGCCTTCAAATGGGGACACGATGGTGGCGCTGAAAGCAGCTCATGAGCGATCTACTCATTTCATATCGTTGATTTTAGATGCAAAAGTAACAACCATAATTTTGCCTTTGTCAGCTTTTGTTATGATTAGATCTTTTTCTTCCAAGTATGTTTTAAATTTCTTTATTTCATTATGCCAATATAAATTTTCGGTTAATTTTAACTATCCGCACAAATCGCGCGATGACTGATTCCGCAAACTGAATTGTCGCGGTTCGTGTAATCGGCCGGGGGGAAACCAACTGCCCTCTGTAACCAAATAGGTTGGGGTATATATCAGTTATTTGCCCGCGGAGGGGGACGTCGTAGACAGAACGCCGAAAGGCTTTCATGAAAACAGTGACCCGCGAGGCCCGCAGCGCCGAGAGTGAGACTTGCGTTTGCGATTTGACTTGCGATTTGACTCGCGATTTGTGCGGATAGTTAAAATTAACCAAATTTTCTTTATTGTGTTTGATTATTGTGGTTATCTTTTCACTTCCGGTTTCATTCACAATGAAAACCTATTTTCTTTGCTTTTCGAAAGCGAAGACAAAGTCACTTTCCCTTAAGTGAAAGGTATTGAATGCGACTACTGCATCTTGTCATGCAGCAAAGACAACAAAAACATGGTTGCTGAACTAAAACATCACAACTTTAGATTGGCTAACATGTCCCGATTTAAACCCCATAGAAAATCTATGGAGTAGTCTTAAGAAGGCAGTTTGTGCCAATGGTAACTACTTCAGTTGCCAGACTACGTGCAGCCTAGGAAGATATTCCCAATAAAAGACTGCACAAACTAGTAGACACAATGAAAGAGAGAATCTTTCAACTTATTTTCAAGAAAGGGAAAAAATAGACTACTAAAACCTTCCTAAAACTTCTGTGTCTTCAGTGTTTCTAATTTTTCTTTACACTTCTGTTTTCAGAAAATGATTTGAAAGTTCATAGTAGATGCTTATCTCCATTTATTCGACGTTTTTATATAAAAATTATTTTTTTACCTTTTGTAATAAAACTTGATGCTTTGTAAATAATAGTGAGCAAACATGAACAAAAAACTCACTTTGATAGTATTTCTAATTTATTTTTACATGACTGTATATTTCTTCTTATTTTTATAACCAAATCTGTCTCATTTACCTTGGAAAAACAGTGATGACTTTATTGATATTGTGTATGTGCATTTTCTGTTTTACTCCAAGTACCTCTATCTGTTGAAGAGTGGATTGCATTTCTATAATTTAATATTTTGAAGTATAAATTTTTTCAGATATTTGCATTATATTTTTCTAAACATTATAACTTAAGACTTGAATTGTCAAAATAACAATAATATTTTTTGTGTAAGATAAAAATTTAGTGGATGGTTTCTCTTAACAACATTTATTATATTATTGATATCATACCCGGTTTCGGCTACATAGCCATCTTCAGTACATTAATGAAATTACAGATACTATAGTGCTATAATACTTACAGTTTAGGAGGTTCTTGATATTGAACAAGTTTGTTTTTTTTAAATTCAATAATGGGAGTGTGTTATTGTTGGTTGTTGTTATTGTTGGTTTTTATATTGTTGTAGATAGTATTATTGTTGCCAGATAGAATTTAGAAATTTGAATGTGTTTTGTTGATTGGATTTATGTATATTCAGGGTGTAACAAAAAAGATACGGCCTTGTAGAGGAAGAAAATGTGTTATATGGAGATGGGTCCGGAAAAGCTTTATTCCCATGTTAGAACTCATTTTCTACGACTCTTCATTAATTACATTACTCATGGGAAACACACAGGAAAGAACGTACCAGCATGCCACATGAAACTCTTTCTTATATGAAATGTTCAAAATGCCCTCCGTTAGCATGGATACAAACATCAACCCGCCGTCGCATTGAATCCCGGATGCGCTGATATATCCCTGGAGATTGCGTATTGTTTCGCAGCCTTCCACAATACGGGCACGAGGACTCTCAATGCGACGGGGAGGATCCAATAAAAACATTATTATTATATTTAATATTCTTTAGATTCCAACTTTCCAAATCATAATGTCTCATTTCGGTAAGTTTATTTGTCTTTTCACCGTTTTCTTTTTTTTTTTTTAAATTAATTTTTATGTTTATTTATAGAAAATTAATTGTTTGTTACCATTTTTATCATATACAAGGGCGTCATCCCGCTTCCTCTCCGGAGACCCTTACGGGTGATTTCGAACAGTCTTCACCCCCCCCCCCCCCACGCCCCCTTCCCTGGTTATTTTAAAAATATTTGATGGATTTCCCGAAATCTTTATATACACTTCCAAAACATCACTTACATTAAAAGATTATTATTACGTATTCAAAAATTAATCTAAACGTTGATACACAGTTAAAGCAGAGATAATCATCACATTTTTGAATTCGTTATAAAAAACAGCTTTCAAAAGGATATTGTTCATGAGTTTTATTGTTGAAATTGACTTTCAGTTACATTTCTTTAAAGATGCCGTGTAGAAGTTGAACATTTATAACTTCTATTTATAAACTTTAGAACCTTCTCTCTCTATCGGTATGTAGATTATTCATATATAATTTATATATCAAGAAATAAAGATGAATTAAATTGAGTCCATCATTTTGAATAACCCTGTATTATAAAGATTGATGAATGTATGTATATTTAAACTCTGCACAGACTGTATTCTTTCAGGATGTTAAATGTTGCAGTCACTGGATCTTCTTTAGTTTTTTTTATTTTATTTTAGCAAGAATAACATGATGACGGGTGAAAGCCTAATAGTCTAGGACGCATTGAACTAATCATGAAGAATAGAATTACATTTTAACATGGCTTTGGATCGCCTTTTTGCAGCTAAGAAAGGCTTTTTAATGAATTGCTTTCCAGTTTACACGAGTTATCGATAATATGAAGCAAATTTTAAATTTCGGTTTAATTTAATGTGGAAGAGACTCGATTATTCACTTTAACGAGGCCATGAGGCGTTCGTCTTTCTTTAGGAGTTAAAGAGAATGAACACGAGATAAACTTTTGACATTAGGAAGGGCGGCCGACGCTCTGCCGCTGGCCACGAAAAATCATTGCTGCGGTGTTTGCGGTGATACTCTTTTAATAGACAAATAGTACTTTTGAGTTGGTGAAAATTTTTAAACATCACTGTCGGTAATCAAAATTAAATTAGGAAGTACAACGAGGAAACAATTTTTTTTTCTTTGTAATTTCTTAAAGTCGAAGTCGGATTCTGATTCCATCCTTAAAAATAATTTATTTATTTTTATTATTTATTAGCAAAACTTTTTTTTTTTAAATATTGTTAGAAACACATCGAGAAATAAGTAAATAAAATGAAAGGATCATTAGAAATAAACAAGTCTTAATCCTCGTCCTTTATTTTTTCTTCTACTCCATCCATTTATTAAAATAGGATCAATATAAACTTGAGCACTCTCCGTCTTGAACTGCTCTATTTTTTTTTTCTCTTGAACTGCTCTCTCTCTCTCTTTTTCTTTCTTTCTTTCTTTCTTTAGTGTATAAATATAGATATACACACGGAGAGAGAGAGAGAAAGAGCAAATCGTTTTGCACATGGGAAACTGTTAATACACACACCCCCGATTAGATGGATTCCCGCAGATTAGACAATTCATTTACCTCTGCATTATGGTCAGAAGAACTCTAAATTGATTTGTGGAAAGCAGTGTTGGCGCCGCGGACCTGCTGACCTGTTGAAAGTTGAAACACATTAAGTGCATTAACTTTATGGATCCTCTTCACCTGCCGCAGCTGGACCACAGATGGCGCCTCGGTCGGTCGCTCGCTCGTTCGCCCGCTTGCTCTCGTTCGCTTCACGAAGATGACGACGACGACAGTTTGCACCGCTTGCACCGCGCAACAACGCACCTCGCGGGGGCTCCCTACCTCTTCCTTCCGTCTCTTGATGCCAGAACCGTCTAAGCTACACTTCCTTCCTTCCACCCCTGCCCTCTCTCATCACCGTTTTATAAATATTTTGTGGATGGCTTATATTCTATAATGTTTGTAATTTTTAATGTTTGTCTATGGAACTGTGATGGAACGAAGAAATGTCTTGGGGCTGCTACTCAACTTTATGATGCTATTCCTTCATTTGTTCCTTTAATTGCATAATTGTTCGCAGATGAAGAGAAAGACAGTTCTTCTTTATTACTGGAGCTTTGCGGGTTTTTCCTTGTTATTAAAGAAGTAAATGCAACGTGACAAACCTTTTCCATTCTTCTCCCTGTCTCATGTCACCTACTGTCACAATAAGTAAAAGGTGGTTCTTCTTTATCGTATTTAACAGGATGGTTCTTCGTAACCAAAGACTTCGAAATGAAATTTAAAGAATGGCCCAATACGCTAACGATACATTTTAAAAAGTGCACATGCAAAATGTGGAGCTTCTGAAGTGCATTAAACAAACAGCAGATTTATAACAAAAAGATTTTGCAAATGATTCAGGTTACCTTAAAATGAAATAAAGGATTAAATTTCCTTAAGAGGAGTACAAATTCCATAACCTTTTAAGTGATAGTTAAATTATAGAATAGAAAATAGAATTATTTCTAATTATGATATTTAATGATTTCCATGAGGGAAAATTATCAACTAAAAATTTACATTCCTTGGGAGTATGGGTTTAATTTGCATTCCTTGGGAGTATGGGTTTAATCTCCGAAGGATTTTTTCAAAAAAAAATTATTTTAACTATTCTATTCCTGTAAGTCTTTACATAATGTTACTGACATCTTTTGAAGTCATACTTTACAAGGCTCACTATGCTTTTGACAGTATCCCTAAATTCAGTTGGCTTTAACGTTGCTTTTACTGACTAAAAGTCATTCAAAGGCAATATCAAAATAACTGGAGAAGGACATGAGCAATTAATTTAAATTTGTGCTGGTGCAGTAGTAAAAGTGATTCTTTCAGTGGAGTTGTGAGGGCAGAGCCAATTCGAGGTAAAGGCAAGACGGGCTGCTATCTACGGCGTCGAAAAGGCATATGATAGAAGGATAATATTACGAGGATTAGCGAATTTGTATTCATCGGGGAATTTTTAAGGACTCCAAAATTTTGACCATCTCTGGCGATTGCCCATGAAGTCTTGCATTAAGGTGGGCTTGGTGCACATACAATAACGTGCCTGGGCCCCAAACAGTTTACTTTTAAACTTTAAAGTAAAGATATTTGGCCTATTTCGTTTTCTTACCCAGAGCGCCAAAAACTTCAACGAAATAACCTCCAAAAGTCTAGGATCATAGTGGATACCTTTTTTCTCTTCTCTTTGCAAACAATGAAGTTGGCTTTGACGAAGAAGAAACGTGCACCGAGATCATTCTGCTAGTTGGCGGCCGAAATCAGAGAGAAATGGTAAGGAGTTCAACCGTTTTTATCCTGACAGAATCAAGAACGCTTCTCAGCAGACCGATCCTACTACCCTTGACGAATGTCCTTGGAATGGTCTGGATCTGTGTCTTGTGGTTACTTCGAACATGTTCTATAAAGGGCCAGTTCGTTATCTACTTTCTCAGCTGAGACTTCTCAACTGAGTGTTCAGCAACAATACAGTGATATTGTTCCAACCAGGTTTCCTCACTTTAACAATGTAAGTCCATTGTTGCTGAAGACTCAATCAGGAAGACAGGAAACCACTGATCCACATAAGATGTTTATTCTGACGTATGCGCATTTCGGCAGCCACGCTGCCTTCTTCAGCGTACACAAAGGATTTGATTAGAACAGACGAAGCTGTTCAGATGAGGTACCTTGAGTTACATCGTCATTATTTATAGTACAGAGTGATATACGTACAAAGAGCCAATTACAAAAATTACAAAAATCCAATTACAAAATTTTTTCTTACGTACATTAACAAGAGTTACATTACATAAACAACATAGATAGAAAGACTATAGTTCATCCTGGGATGTCATTGGTCCGGTTGGATCAATTCGTCTATTGGTCAATTTCGTTAGGTGTAAAAGTTTCCCGATGGCTTTCAGTTGGCTCACGTCCGCAGGGCCTGCGTCGCTGTTCAATAGTCTTGTGGGGTCTGCACTGTTGATCGTGTACGACTCTAGAAAATTTAGTAGACGGGGTTACTAATGCTGTGTACGATGTCAAAGTTTTCCCGTTTGAAGTCATGTCCTTGATCGACTATATGGTCCGCGAACCTTGACACTCCATATTTTCCGTTTTTGATACACTCCAAATGTTCCTTAATTCTGGTATTGACTGCTGTCCGGGATTGTCCGTAGTAGATAGCCTCACATTTGGGACATGGCAATTTATACAGGCCTGGTTTATTTTCAGGGCTAACCTTGTCTTTGGGGTCCCTTAATTGTTTCTAGATATTTCAACAACTTTTGTTTTTTCATATATACGATCCTGTTAGTAAATCCACTTGTCATTTTGACTACTGGATACAACCTCTTTTCGGTCCGCGTTTGCGACCCCACACAATTTTGTTTTTCTTTTCTCCTTAGTTCTTTTTTTTATTTTTTTTGTCCTATTGGTTAATTTTCTTATTGGTTACTTTGTTGTCTTGCGCTGTACCTCCATGCTCATTGGTACATTTGCACCCAAATTTCTGTATATAAAGGCTTGCGAGCCTCTTGTTGTGTATCCTTGAAAAAGCCGGTAATAAATGGCGAAACTAGTCGATAATCCTGTTGTCCATCTCTTATACTGCAAAGCCACCACTTACTTCGTTAGTAATTATGGTAATATCTCCTAATGATAATATCCTTGGTAAGAACCCTAGACTTATGCAAAACTTTATGCTCCTGGAAAAACATTCTGTGTATCATCGTTGGCTTCAGATTACAAACATTCCAGTTCTAAGAAACTCGTTTTTCTGTGGAGACTTTGAGGTAGAAATTATGAATTCTAGGACAGTTGTTTCCTGGACAACTGCCCCCTGGACAATTGCCCCCTAAAATAATTGTTCCCTATAAATTGTTGGCCCTAATTGGCCCTAATTGGAGGCTAGCGTGCGGTCCAGTGTACGACGTGCAGAATGGGCTATTGCTCCATCTTGTTGAAAGTAGCCGTACGTTAGTTCCTCCTTAGTTAATTGATTGATGAATGGGTTAAAGATGTTTGCGATGTAAGGTGCTGCGTTCACCTTTTCATGGAAGATTGGACCAAGAATGCGTCGAACAGAGACTGCACACCATACGGCAACTTTCTGGTCGTGCAAAGGAGTTTGATTATATTCGTGAGGATTAGTGGTCGACCAGTGCCGGGTGTTCTGCGAGTTGACATAGCCAGAGAGATGGAAGCAGGCTTCATCAAAAAGAAAAACAGCTGCATGTCCAGTCTATTCATTGTGATTTATTGAAATAGCCAGTTACAAAACTGAAGACATTGAGGGCAATCCGCTAGTTTCAGTTCATAGACCACGGATACTTTGAATGGCGGCATTTTCAAATCGTCGTGCAGAATGCGTTCACACGATCTTCTTGAAATTCCGGTCTGCTTAGACAAATGGCGCGTTGATTTGCTTGGACTCTGTAACATCATAGTTTGGAGATTTTGGTCATTTTGTGGATTTCTTACTCGTTTTGGAGTGGTTCTATACTCTGTCTCACTATATGAAAAAAGCTGCAGGGTGTATGGGAAAGCACATCACTACTTTTTCACCTCCGCCCCGTAAAGTAGTCTCCGACTGTGCACGCGTAGTGCTCAAAAACATGAAGCACTGTTTCAGTTTCGTTTTAGCCTGTATGGATTCAGTTTCTTTTTTATTGGCTGCGCGTTGATCTGAATGAGATGACAATTGGTAACGTGGCTTTCCCATACTGCCTTCCAGCTTTTTTCATATAGTGAGACAAAGTATACGCTTGTTTAAAACAGAACCTGTGTCCCGCCACTTTTTTATTAAAAGTTGCATCGCACGTTTTGTTGGAATTTTCTCATCTTCAAAGTTTTGAGCAAACAAGTTACTACACTGCTTCCAGGAGTTGGTTTTTGTATAATTCTCATCAATGAAGATTCTCTGCTGCACCGAAAGCACCATTTTTTCAGCTAAGAATCGTTCAAATGATGCGCTTCTCGGTATATACCTGCAGCGCTGATAATGGGACAGCCCAATCATTGCTTACGGCGTTAGGTTGGTTTCTCTGCAATTCATGCGAGGCTACTTGATTTGCACCACTCTGTATTTTGCAATTTATTTGTATTTGTGTAGTTTTTTATTGTTGCTCTTTGACTATGTTGCCTTATGTCGCACTATCATTTACGTTATCGCTGATATCTTTTTTTTTTCTCAATGTCCAAGCTTTTCTATTTAAAAGTTGGTACGAAAACTAAATTCTTTCAAATATGGTAATAGAGAAATCCAGTGACGAAATGCTGCAGAAATTATAGGCAATTTTTATTTTGAACACAAAGCACGTGACTTATTGATTAATCACTCGCATTTGACCGAGGCCTCCAAGAAAGCAGGCCTTGGCACTCAAAAGTCAATACACCCTCGGATTACAATACACCCTAGAAAGAAAGCTTACATACTGAAACATCATATATTGTTACATGATCACAAGAAATCAGTTAACATGAATTTGCACTATCTATGATGATGTAACAATGCATTCAGTTTCATTGCAGAGGCCTTCTCTCTCGGTGGTCACGGTTGGGTATTAGCGACAATCCAACCTTCATTGTCTCCATCTTGAATTTTAATAATGTGTTTTTTCATTTGTTAGAAACAATGAAGGTTGGATTGTTGCTCAGAAGAGCTCCGATGGTCAGGAGTCTTTGAGTGCCAGGGCCTGTCTTTCTCGCAGGACTCGCACATGACATGACTGGCAAGAATAGCTTTTTACCGACTTCAAAAAAGGAGGTTCTCTGTTTGACCCGTATATATATCTGTATGTATGTATGTTTGCGATTTTCTCAAAAACTACTAATCCGATTTGGATGGGGTTTTCGCTATTCGACTGAATATTTTTCTGGGAAGGTTTTTCACCCATGAAGTCGGTTCATTTTTGTTAAGTTCTTGTTTACACACTTTTATTTAACTTCACTTGTTTGTGTGTTTATGCGAAAAGTTTGTAATGAATGTTTTGCCCACTTCCTGATTACCTACAGCTCTGCAACTTTCCCCAACAGCGTCTTATCGATGACAATGCATGTCTCAATCGTTAGTTTCACTCGTCAAGTGATTTACGTTTAATATGCGCACAGGACAATCATGACGTAATGACTGCCTGAATTGTTGTTTATTGTTATCATTGTTAATTGTTGTATGTAATTGTTGTTAATTTGATCATCAATGCTAATGAAGTTGTTGATTGTGACGTCTTTGTGAAGAGAATTCTTTATGATTAGCCAGCGTAATATATTATAAACACTTTACCGAGATGCAAACGTAGCCGACTGGGCAGACTTCCAAGGTTTTTTGGTTTTATAGTTATCATATAAAAGCTTATTTTTTTCAATAAAGACTAAAAATAATAAAATAAAAAGTTAAATATAATTTAAAAAAGGTAAACGTGTGATGGCGCGTTTAATATTAAATTTTAAAAAGAAAATACTACATAATAAACGCGCCACACACTTTTTACCTTTTTTAAAAATTATATTTTTTACATTTTACTGCATTTTTAAGGTGAAAGTGTGTGATTTAAAAGTTTTTGTTTTATTTTTTTTATTTTCTGATATTGTTGGCTTCATTTCTTTCCTAATGCTTATAATTCATGAAGTATTTTATTAAGTAGCGGAAGAATGGAGCACTTATTGGTTTCTGAATGCCCGTCTGTTTGTCTGTCCCCTTCATATTTTTTACATTTTTTTGAGAAAGTTGAAATTCGGTATGCAGGTTCCTCTAGGCAAGATCTGCATTACTATGTAGTTTGAGCCAAATTGTTTTAGGGGGCGGAGTTGTGAGGATGGTAGTTATTTGGGCTTTAAAACTATGGCGATAAATGTCATGTGATATGCCATTCGATCGGAAATGATGAGAAACGAAAAACGATAGAATTCTTTTGTATTTTTTAAATACTATGTTCAAGAAAATCAATTTTTTTAATCAAGTGCAGATAAAGGCGTAAAAATAGATGGCTTCCCTATTTTTCTATACCCTCCTCAGGGGAATAATATCTTGGTTTATTAGTAATTCAGATTTAACCTTCTAATTTCATGATTTAAAAATTGTATTCAGCTCTAATGTTAGAAACAAAACAGGTCAAAATTTTTAAAAAATCTATGGCTTATTTTTTATTTAACTTAATCTAAAGATTATTTAACCTATTTTAAAACTTGCTAGTTTACTATTTAATTTATAAAAAATTAATTAATTTACATCATAAATAGTTTGACATTTTTCATTAATTTGTTCATATAAATAAATTGCGTTTATTTAAAATTTGGGTTTAAAATACAAACATTAGTTATTTCCTGCTAGAAGTTGGCAGTGCTTATGTTGATAATGTTTGACTTGGTTTATTTGAGTTTTACTTTTAATTTTATTGTTTATACTCTGATTTTGTTTGAGGTTTACAATAGTATATAAATTATTGCTTACCGCTTTGCCTAAATAGATTTTTCCTTACTGCGAAATAAGTCTGACAATGATTTGATCTATTACTTACGTGATTTGTGTTCAAAATTAAAGTTCGCCTATATTTTCTTCAACATTATGTCATTGAATTGCCTTGCCAATTGATTTGTTGGAAGGCAATTGTCCTAGGAGCCAGTTGTCCAGAGGGCAATTGTCCACATACCGGAATTATGGCATATCGACTTTTGAGCTAGATCAAAAATATCTACATGTCTAAAAGCCTAAAAGTTTTTTTAGTTTATGAGCATTCGTTAAAACTACCTTATGCAAAGTTATCCAAAATCACCAATATAGATTGCATCTTGTGGAGGTTCATCCACCATATTTTTTGATGGTTTAAAAAACATGTTTTAAAAATTTAAGCTCTCCTTTCTTTATTTCTATTTTGTAATTTTATGTTAGCTACATAATTAACATTTAAAAAATCTTGCTTTATAAATCATAGCGCATACAATAAATAGATTATAATAAAACGTATTTTAGAGACCATTTGATATTTAGTACATGGCTTTAAAGATCTAAAATGGCTGCTAACATATACAATACAGAAAGGCCTCCAGTCATGTAGCCCCGAATTCACGTAAAAGCAAAAAAATTAAAAAATAAAATATTAAAAAAAGAAAGAAGATACTGCGGTGTTTTGAATACTGCACGTAGCCCAATTTTAAAAAAGAAAGCGTGCGAGACTGAAAAAGCAAGTGTTCATTTGGTTTTTGTTGATATCGCATGTGTTAGTTTTTCGTGAACTTTTTTCATGATTTTTGAGCAACATTTCTAATAATTTAATTCAAATAGCTGGCAATAAACATCCTGCTAGTGGCAATAAAAAAGTAAATGGAGGTCGAAAGCGCCTTTATTGGAAATTATTGGAAATACAGTGTATGAAGGATAGCATTACCTCACCCCTATCGCTGATGCGGTTTTTATAATCAGCACGGTCATCAGAGTACATTGTATTTATGACAATACAATGTACTAAGCATACATATAAATTACCAATAAGTATTTATATTATACTTGTATCAAGTTACGTAATTTTCGACTACGCAAGTTACGTAATTTTCGACCACGTTTATATTATATTTGTATCACGTTTATATTATATTTCCCACATACGTTGTTACTTATATAAGCAGCCGGGGCTCCTCTGTACTTATCGTAAAAGTTCAAAATTGAACATAAATATAAGGAACAAAGCGCATAACGGTCAACATCTCGTTTATAAATCGAGATTGCCATGTAATTTAAATTGTTAGGTGTTGACATGATAATTCACTTGCGCTTCGTTTCTGCAGGGAAAGCTTCTGCAGGCCTCTGCAGGGAAGCCTCAGAAGTCGAGCGAAAAAAAAATAGAAATATTAAACGAAATGATTGAACATTCCCTCCAGTTGTAATGATTAATGCTCCAGTTTGAGTAGGTCTTTTGGCTATTGCCAACTTACCTGAACTTGTGGATTTCTAAGTGATTCTGGAAAATAACGAATGCGGGTTTGTTTCATATGATAGATTCTGAAAGCCTCTAGCCTCCTTGGGGCCATAGTTTACTTTGTGTATCGTATAAATCTGAGCTCTTCCTCTCCTCCTAGCTTCTGTTGCATGTACGTAACCTCACGGAGATCAAGTTCTCCTAGAAGAAAATGATCTTGAGAAAGGACTCAAACTCGGCGTCCTAAAGACATCCAAAAGTGGCATAAAGAACCTACTGGCAGGAACTAAATTTTCAGTAATTTGATTTATGGGGTTGTAGTTTCAGCAACTCCAGTTTGGGAATCTAAAATTGATAAAGGGAATAAGGAGTCGAAAAGTGCGGTTGAGTAGAAGTGAATCCACTTATATGGGTACCTCAAATTAGGACACTTAACGTGGAAGTATCAAATTTCTAGCAAAGTCTACTTCAAAGGCCAAGATATTTTCGATCAAAAAAGAATTATCTCATTAGCATTTAAGAAAGTTCACCAGAAGCTGTGGATGAAAAATCCTTTAAAAAAGAATGAACCCACATTTCCACAAAATTGTTTAATAACATACGCAAATGTACGGTACATTTCGATGAAGAAGATGACATAGATATTGAAGCTGTACATTCGGTTATGTTATTTAAAAATTTTGTGGAAAGTGGTATCATACTGATATTAATGGGGAAAAAATGGAAAGAAAAATTTCGCAACCTGGCTTCGAACCAGGAAACAGGAGTATCACGCTCGTTGCCTCTACCAAACTGGGCTATTGCGGACACGGGACAACAAGACTGTCTCCAAGTGTCCTAAAGATTACGATGGTTGTTTTGGTTTATTAGAAATTTTGGCGTCGACTACTAAGACCATTTTGCGCCTTTTATACAAGTTATATCTGTATGCAGCCCGGGACAAACACAAACATCCATGCCCACGGCGGGATTCGAACCCACGACCAGGCGGACTCGAGAACCCACACTCTAGTCCTCTCGGCTACCTGGCCGACAGATTACGAGGTAGTCAAGGGTGAAGCCCAATGATAGGACAGGCATCCGGCTCGCAGATTAGGAATTCTCTTTCCAAATCCGATCTCCGAACCGAGTGGCTGCCCTATCATTGGGCTTCCACCTTGACTACCTTATAGTCTTTAGGACACATGGAGACAACTTTGCTGTCCCCGTCTGCAATAGCCCAGTCGGTAGAGGCAATGAGTGTAATACTCGTGATTCCTGGTTGCAGAATTTTTCTTACAATTTTCCATTAATATCATTACCTTATGCTTGGAGCATTCAGTCCAGTTTTCATTTATTAATTTCTTATGGTATCATCCTTTTTTAAAGGATCTTTGTTGTACAGGTTAAAGGCGAATATTTTTTAAAAATAATAGATTCTTTAATTTACTGTGAGTAAATTCTACATTAGGTCACAGTTTAATGTTCCGTATGAAAGCTAATTATTTCACCTCGATCATCAATTTTTCTGACGACCAATCACAGTAGAAAACATTCGTTAAACGTTATTAAAAAAACAACAACCCAATTTATAAAATATAAGAAATTATATTTCTTTGCTTATTTCCCAAGCAGAATTTAAACTCTTCGAAGAAAGATTAAAAATTATAACAACAACATTTGATTTAATATTTCACTCGTTCTTTCAATATATTCAAGCAATTGGGAAAAAAAAGAACTTAACGTCGATGAAAATTTAGCATCTTTTGCTATTGATAGCGTCGAGGTTTTACGAGCCGAGTGCGATTACATCCTGTACATCATCATCTTTATAGCATGCATAAATAGCAATTCATGCGTCATTCTTACTTTTTTCAAGTTGTAATCAAATTGAATTATACGAAGAATGCGTAAAAAATATTACGGTACCTCTTTAATAAACATACGAGAATTTAACTTAAAACGACCAGTTTCATCCAGGACTGTGAAATAGAGGACAAAATTTTAGCTGTACTAATTTTTATGAGTGCCGACTTCAGGTATGTTTCTTATAATTTAATCTCAGACTCCCTATAATGTTTTAAGGTTAATATACTGCTTTGTGATAACTTTTCGATTATTTATCTGAACATACCAATGATTGTAACTGTTCCTTGATATCTCTCCCTCTTCATTTGTTTAATTTAAAAAATTACAAACTACTCCGAGTCAACTTACATTTGCAATTTCGGCTTTGCTTTACAGCTCTATAAGAACTAAGAGCAGTGAAACTAGGAGGTATAGTGTCATTAAGAATTGGGGGTGATACAATAATTAATCGAATGATATTTATATATTTTTGGAATGATATTTTTAGATAGATTTAACGAAATTATTAGTGTCTGCATCACCGACTAGGATTGCCTGGCAATTAACTAACTATGTTGGTAAATGTTATTTAAGCAAAACTACAATTTAAATAATTATTTAATTTATTATTTCCAATAGAAAAATAAATTTTAATTGTCAAGTATGTAATTATTAGCAGGTGGGGAGGAATTCATCTAATTTGGAAGCCAAGTTCATTTTCTCGTGAAGGGGTTTACAATCAATTTGTAAATATGCAGCTGTGGATTAACGTTCGATTAACATTTGGTTTTGTTTGCTGCTTTGGTTGATTTGACAAAAAAGTGGCATAAAGTGGCTACAAGGTTATTTAAAAAGATTGATCTAGTTTCAAAAATTAAGCAAGAAAATGGAGTACGAAATCTCCAGTTCAAAAAGGAGAGCTCAGAAACCGCATTTAACTGCGGTGGCCAGCGGATTTAATGATAAGAGTATGGGAGAATTCGACTTTCTCTCTTGAATGAGTAGTTATTATGCATAGAATTCACTAACGGCCGTATTCACCATCTCGGGTTAATCTGAGAGTTAGAGTTAAGGCGAGAGATAGTATTTTAACGTTTCTCTATTGGATAACGAGAGTCACGTGCTAAGGTTTAACTCTAGGTTGCCCAACTCGCACTTTAATCCTAGGTGGTGAATACGGCCGGTAGAGTACATAAAGTATCACTAATATTTCTTAAATAGAGAAACAGTTCATTTGAAATAGGGTGATTTGTTTTGAATAAAAGAGGTGATGAAATAGAATCTTAATTTTGGTAAATATACTTTATCGAGTTTGTGCATCTATGCAATAATTATGGGTTAATCCCGTGATAGACTCAATTCAAGAGTTTAAGACTCTGAAACGTATAATTGTCGTCTAACCCATAAATAATTATCTTCACTTCGCTTTTTCGAAACTTTATGCGTCATAATAGGAAAAACATGCCAACAAATACGTAATGACCATAACATATTTTGTTAGGTCACTGGGGACCTGACTAAGCTTTAAGGAGCGATATATGGCGATAAGAATTTCTATTCAAGCTACAATTCTTAAAAATAAAATTTGTGTTCTCAGCTTAAAGTTAATATCTTACAAAATTGTTGATATAAATTTAAGATCACATTTCTTAGAATTTAAAATATTCAAAAATAAACAAACCAACTAATATGCTCATGAATGTTTAAAACAGTCAAGAGTGATCGAACTACTAAAACGTTTCTGTATTAATAGTTTCTAGGTTATCATTGGTTGATTTCACGAATTAGCCCATTAGGCGATGAAACTCTTCGATGCGGTTACTGAATGATGTTTTCGTGTTTTCCAAACAAGAAAACATGATTTCCATGCCTTCGAAAAGAGCGCTTCATCAACTGAATCATTTATGCCGATTAGAAGAATTCCTTGTTCAACTATGAAAACGTCACGTGCACTTGAAACGAAAATTTCAACCCGCACTCCCTTCACCGTGTTCCACTGGCTCCTGCACAAAAGAACAGCTCCCTACTTAGCCCTTTCTCTTTCAATCTTATTCGTGAAACTCATGTCTTGTTTGAGAAACAAAAAGTGATCAGCCTATTGAAATGTTTTTTAATTTTAAAAATTAAGCTCAGTCTACTGGAAGCATCCAGAATTCTTCATTACAAATGTACTTGATTTGCTTTTTTCATTCTTTAGTGTATAATTTATTCACTTGATAATTTGTTCACTTGCTGCTGAATAGCATTAAATTTAGAGGAAAAGTAATTCTTCAGATGATTAAAGTTCAACAGTAAATTATAGAGAAAATATTCTTGAATATTAATAAAATTTATTATTTAAATTTAATCTAATTATCTATTCTACATAAATTGCTCCTCTCAAAAATTTCACGAAAGATGCCAAGAAACGATTCTGACTAATTGCAAACGCTAAATAATTTAAAATAATGTTTTATGCACAAAGAACAGTAATTGTTCTTTATGCATAAAACATGATTAATTATCAAGCTTCGGCAAAGACACTGACGAATTTAATGCTTACAATATTGGATGTTTATTTTTGCTTCCATATAGATCAATAAGATGTGTTGACGGTTAATAATGGCGTTTCCTCGTTTGGCTCAATTAACACCTTTTCTGACATCTCATTTACCTGTTGCATTTTTATCGTCAAATGGGCTTCGCCATTTAAATTTACCGGGTCTGGGCAGTGGCGATGGATCATCAGGTGGTCAGTTTCGAGTCAGTCCCTCGTCCTTTCCCCTCCTCATTCTCTCCTCCACCCCAGCAAAAAAACGCAGAAGCCCCCTTCTGGAAATGGAAAGTGGACGGTGATAGCCTAGTTCCCAAGGTGACAAAAGAGTTGTCCTGGTGGTGGGGGAGGCAGGAAGTGGACCACGTGACCGTGTGGTGGACTTTCCTCTTAGACGAGGGTGCATACTCTTAACCTAATAAAACTTTGCATGGCAAAGAAGCTGATATAGGGAGGGATAAAAAATTCTAACGTTTCAACAAGTAGGGAATATTCAAAATGTTCCTGTGCGTGTTTAGTTTTCTCTGTGCATATTCTTGAGAAAGAAGAGTTTACTTTCTCTGTTTAGGTTACTTTCTCTATACTTTTTTGAATCGTCTGATAATTATTTTCAGTTGATGTTAAATATAAGTGTGCATTATTTTCTACTTAATATTAGGATTATTCTTCTATTTTAATTCTCAAAGAAAAGGAATTCAATATGCGTCTGCAAAAATCAGTCAATGAAATGTTTAAGCTTTTAGAGAATATTTAAGGATATTTACGTATTTTCTTTTCTGCAGAAAATGTTGCATTATTTATGATGAATCCCAGTCAGAAATTCTTGAAACTGAAATTTTAAGTTTGGACAAAATGCATATACGGTAAAAAGTTTTCAAGAGTTGAAGATACTGAATCCTGTTATGTTCATGGATGATTAGATTATATCCTCTTAAGCACTGAGTTTGGATTGTGCCACATAAACATTAGCAAAGCTTTAAATAATGCAAAGTAACTTAGCAATATAAAGCAAAATAATCTGCGGGATTCGTAATATTTAATTGTTCTCAAATTTTTAACAAATTGTTCATTTGAATTTGTGTTTGTATATTTTTGAACAAAAGCCTTTACAGAATTAAAAAAAAAAAAGCAACTCATTAAACTTAATGTAATATCCATAACTCCTCCATAATGTTCAGGAATGTGCAATAGGGTAATGGGAGAAGAGGAGGAGGTTGATGTCTACGAACATTTTCTGCTTAGGATACGATCCCGGAAATCGAAAGCGGTGTCAGTGCAGTTAATCCTTGCGTTTGGCCTTTATACCTAACAAAAAAAAAAAAAGGATAGCGAGATCTCTGGGAAAAATTTACGAAATATCTGGAGCATGGGAAAACGAGTTTTGCCTTCAACCAACCAACCAACCAACAAACAAACAACAAACAAGCGCTCTGAAGGAAGGTAAAAAAGGAGAAGAAGAAAAGATTTTCACTTCTACCGGAGACGGAGGGGCCTCGTCTGTGGACGTTAATCAAACCGTCCGCTTTGAAATGTAACGTTACCACGAATTTTCGCACGCATTCTGCTCTACTGGAGCAAAAGTTGGAGAGAAGATTTTTACTTTTCATAGCATTTAAAGGGCTTTTTTCTCCTTTTCGCCCCTCCTCCTCCTCCTCCTCTCTCTCTCCCCTTTTTCCTCTCCCTTCTCTACTGATCTAACAAATGCAACGGTATTTGACAGATTCTTTAATCTCAAGTGATTGTCTCTTCCGAGTGGTTAAATATTTGAGACGATTCAATGAGAGTGGATCGGTGGGAGATTAAAATGCCCTTTTTCGTTTCTCTTCTTTTGAAATTACAACCAATTTTCATGCAACAGGTTTTATTGAAGAAGGCTGGATCTTTATTTTCAGAAACATGCACCACCATCAAAATTGACGAACCTGCAGAAATGCATCTTTTTTTCACCGTTATCAAATTTGAAAACATGCGTTTATGTATGTAAATATCCATCTAGGTAAAAGATAATTAGAAAAGAGGTTTTTCAAAATATAGGGTATTTAAACATCTGATATCGCTTGAAGATGGTTTTTTGTCATTGGATAAATAAGGAGGGAGGAAGAATCGGTTCCAAAAATGGGCCGGCCTTGACGACTAAAAGAGAGTATTTTATAAATATTCATTTTATGTAATATGCTTTCAGTATTTGTCAAATGTTGATATTGCTTATAAATCCGCCTGAGCTATGAGAAATATTGCAAATGCATCTTGTTCAGATTAGCCAATGAAATCGTAATTCTGTTAATTCCACCACCTTTCCAAAGGAACAAGTAAATACATGTAATTGAAAAAAATAACTTAAGGCATTTATACTTATTTACTTTGAGCTTATTGGAGGAAAAACATTTGTTTAATGATGTCTATACGCAAAATTTGTTTAAGATATCTATACGTGCATCAATGACAATTTTCTTTTAAATTTCTTTTTAAAAATTATAAATAAATAAAATACTCGTATGTTCTCATATATTAACTAAAGAGCTTCATTTCCTTAATTTTTAACATGTTTTGACAGTAACCAGTGCCAAGATTTCAGAAAAATAGGTATCATTAACAAGGTTTGTTAATTGTGGCGAGAAAAATTTTGAAGATTTGACGAGTAAGATCACCTGTAAACTCTACCGAGTATACATAAGTTGTGAAAATTGCGTTAAAAATAATGTAAATAAAAAAAAGTTAAATAAAGATGATGTTTTGGCGGTTTGACAAAATGTGTTTGCTTTCCACTTGTTCTTTGAAGATTCCGTTATTTCGATGACGCGTAGTTTTTTTAGACTTATAAAGCATTGTTGTAAGAGTTTCATGGTTTCTCATGTTGCGATTTCATCTTAAATATCGAGCAGATTAAATCTTATTTTCCAGGAATGGTGTGTTCTCTACATAATTAAATAAATGAAGCATTAACTGCCTTCTGCTCGGCCTTCTGATTGTAATCTTGAAGGTAGTGGCTCGGCACGCTGTTGGAATCACGAAAGGAAGAAAAATTTTCCTAAAGATTTTCTATTTTTTTATTAGCTCATTTTTTCGCTTTTTCTTTTAAAGTTTTGACGTTCATATCACGCTATCAATACGATTTAGGAAATTTTTAATTTCTTTATTTGTTTAGTTATCGTGCATTTTTTTGCTACACAGAAGGAGCCAAATCATATATACACACTTCAACAGAAGAAAAATTTGTATAAAAGCTGGAATAATAAGTCAGACAACCAAAATGCCCAAGACCGGCAGGATTTTAAGAAATTCGAGGTAAAAAAAAAAAAAAAAAAAAAAAAAAAAAAAAAAAAAAA
>JAHWFO010067154.1:5522256-5743758 GCA_023313115.1 Rhysida immarginata
CATCAAAATTGACATATCTGCTTCGGTTCAAAAAATAAAAGGGGGGGGGACAGACTTATGGACCACCCTGTATAAGAAAGGATATTTTTCATGTTGTACAGTGTAATTGCTCAAGAAGGGAACCCTGAATTTTTTTATACATGGTGATTCAGAATTCATTGTACAAACTTCTAGGGGAGGTAGTATGGGTGATTCTAAGCAAAAAAGTTCATATGAACGTAGGTCCGAATTTGAACGCTAACTGAGATATGAACAGAAATAAAAATGCCGCCACCAAGACCAACAAATTAATAACTCAAGTTCTCTAACACCAAGAATGACGAATTTTGGGTACATAAAACTGTGTGTAGCGTTAAAATTTGATCGAATTCCAACAAGTAGTTTCAACGTCGTAAACCGTGCTCACATGCGAGTACTAACCAGAAATTCTGGATGTACCCTGTTGTTTTACCAAAATTCATCATTCTAGATGTTAAAGAACTTGAGTTATTAACTTGTTGATCTTGGTGGGGCATTTTTATTCCTGTTCATATCTCAGTTATCTTTTAAATTCGGACACACGTTCATATGAACTTTTTACTTAGAATCACCCATACCACCTCCCCTAGAAGTTTGTACAATGAATTCTGAATCACCCTACATTGTATTGGAAATGGACGGCACAAACAATGCACAATGAAGACCTTGACGTATCGTACCACATATTGGTACACATTATTCCCATGCTTATTAGGTAAATTTGAAAGTAACTACAGTGAAAATCTTGTCTATAACGACCACCCGCGAGACCTAGCAAAAGTGGTCGTTATAGACAGGTGCAAATAAGAAATAATTACAAATCAACAACATATTTGACAACGTATTTATAAAAGAATCTAAGTTAATTTGTTTGTTCTGTCTCGTCTTTATTTTTTTGAGGATATCCAGTGATTTTAGCAGCATTTGTTGCTCCTTCATATTAAGGGTATCGCATCTGCAAGCGGATCGCCATCTTCTGGATCCTGATCCGTCTCTTCAGCATCCTCAGATTTTCCAGCTGAGGATCGTTATCACTGTAGTGACTTACTTCTTCACCGGCATAAAATTCGTGAATACCCAGCATAGAAACAATTCCTGTCTGGTTGATTAAAGTGAATACTGTAGTTATGTGATTGGGAGTTACTGATTGAACCCTTAGTTGATTCATAAGTAGTTACATTTTCTTATTATAGTATATATGAAGATTGTTCGATAGAAACACGTTTGCACTGCGCAGCCGCGAAAGTATCGACTAGAACGAAAAGCAGTTTTTAATATGCATTGTTTAAGTACTAGTAAGGCGTCTGTCACACAAATTAGCTGTTTGCTTCTTACTAACAAGGGAGCACGAACACGTATCTTACAGATTCCCACCAAATTGAAATATGTTACTCGCATCTAAAGCTACTATTGATTTTTGCAAAATAAGAAAATGCTAAATTTTGTTTCTTTCAAAATAAATCGAGAAAACGGAAAAAAATTGAGCACATATAGCCATAACAAAGACTCCATTGTTAAAGCGATGTGTATGTGTATTATTGAGCTCTCAACTTCTTTCTTTACTACTCAACAATACGCACGAATCCACTTCATATAAAAGCAACGCTATCGCTTCCAAGGTATGCTTGCGCGCCAAAAAAGTACTCGTACATCTACGTGTATGTCCCTTGTAAGGGTTGTGATTAAGTTGGAAGATGGCATTCATGATAGACAATCCAAACAAAGATAATCTGCATGCTGTTATTCAATTTTTGGCCGCTGAAGGAATCTGCTGATCGATTGATGTTTACAATGCTTATGGTGATATGCTTCCGCTGAAGGAATCTGGTGATATGCAGATACCTTACAACGTTACATGTCAGCATCAAGAATAAACGTCCAGGGAAACTCACAAACAGTGTTATCCTTCTGCATGATAATCTCCGCCCTCATGTAGCCCGAAAGTTTCAAGATCTGCTCGCTCGCATACTTCAGGAAGTCTTAGAACATCCACCTTACAGTCCCGACTTGTCCCCGTGCAATTTCCATGTTTTTTGGTCTTCTGAAACAAGCACTTCCAACGAGACGTAGAGTTTGGTGTTACGCAATGGTTCCGCCAATAACCGCAGGAATTTTATCAGATGGGAATCTATAGAATAGTGCACCAATGGGATTCATGCCTTAATGCTCATGGAGATTTCTTTTAAATTCTTTGAATAAAAATTGCTTCCCAGTCTCTAAACGTGTTTTTATTAAACATGTTTTTATATAAAAAATTTTGGTTTGGTCCTATAAGTGGTCGTTATAGACAGGTTTATGGTAGAGATTTATGCAGATACGGGATAGAAAATGCTGACTGCGTTATATAGGTGGTCATTAGAACTGTTTTCACTGTATCATACAACCACAGTTTCAAACTAGAATATTTTTTCCATTGTGATTGATAAAGGGGTACGTTTTCCTGTTACAGCAACGAACAATTTTTAAAGTTTTTTAGGGAAAAAAAGTTTATTTATATGTGAGGCGTTCAATAAGTAATGCAACAGATTTCTTTTTCTCGGCCCTTTAACTTCCATGTCTTTCATCACAAACATTCAGAGACACTTAAATATGTCTATGGAAAGATGTAGTGGATGTTAGTTTTTGTAAGAACGTCAAGGCAGATACAGACTTGCAGAGTAATGCCGCAAGGACCTACGGGTCTGACATCTAGGTGGCGTAAGACCGCAGTTTTCAAAGAGGGGACGTGGAAAAATAGTTTAAGTTGCTCCCAAAAAAAAAACTGGGGAGCAATTTGGTGTATGCGAGATACCTAGCCTGAATGAGGGGGGGGGAAGAATTGCATTACCCCCTCCTATTTTAGAACACTGTAGAAAAAATACCTAAATACGAAAATGATTAATATCACTGAATAGTAATATAAAACTATGCTAATGGTGAAAAAACTGTTACGTAATAAAATTGAACTATTATTATATAAATAAAAATTGGTTTTTCAATGAATAAATTGGGGTACTATATTTAATTCTGAATGTTTATTTGAAAGGATTTTTAATTTGTCCTTTTAAATCTGAAGATTGTGTTATAGTGTATACTTTAAATAAATAAATAAATAAATAAATAAATAAATAAATAAATAAATAAGATTCATTATTTTACACACGTTGTATTGGTTTATTATTCCTTAGTCATATAATCGATTTTCATCCTTTCGGACATCATATGACTAAGGAATAATAAACCAATTGTATTGTAAAATGGACGTTATGAAATTATAACTAAATAAATAAATAAATAAAAATTATTATTCAGATTTATATGCAGTTTCAATTTCCTTAAAAATGTTTTAAACATGCGTAAGAAGATAATATTAAAGAGCAAGAACCACCGGCGAATGGGAGAGAGAAAAGAAAAAGAGGGAAATATCTTGCTCTAAAAGCTTTTATGTTAAAAACACGTCTGATAGATTGATATGATATTTTTTTGTTCATTAGACTAGCTTTAGTGCATAAAAGAGAGAGATCCAATTTTAAATTTTCTTATCCAATAAAAGTTTCAGTTTCAGCAATAAAAGTTTCAGTTTCTAACAATCGTGTATCGAACGCAATTTTTATCAACAATAGGGCACAAAAATTAAGCAAAAACTGTGGAATGGAACAACCAAAATCGGAGGAACGTCTGGATTAGAGGTTCCTTCCGATTTTGGTTCAACAATAGGGAGAACATGTCTAAAGTGGAAAAACAAATGCATCGTTTATCGATGCTAACTCGTAATATAGCTGCAATAAAACAGAGATTAAATTTTTTTCAGGTATACATATTGCATTTGTTTACAAAGAATAACTACAAAACCATGATAACCAAAATTATACCCGGCCCCCGGGAGGGGGGAGTATGCATATGACGACAGGACAGATTTAGTTTTGTCCATGGAACAGTTTCAACTTAGTATTAAAAGGAAAGAATGCTAAACCTTGCGATCAAGACCGTCATGAACATATGATATTCCTGACCTAATTCATATTTCGGGTTCCATTTGCTATCTTATCAGCCACCATCTAGAAATCCTCAAAATCTGGAAACTCTTGTACATATGAAGAGTCAAGTTTATGAGACTCCTTTTAACGCAGATGAGGACTTAGTTTCCAGAATTGCAGTTGCAGCTGGGAATGTACGTAACATGCCAGGCATTTTTCAAACTGTTCGCTAATCAATGTCTCGACGATGTCAGGCATGTGTTACTGCTGTTCGTGGTAGCTCCTTTGACTAATTTTGTTCGTGTTAATAAAATTGTTAACTAATTGCTGGTAACTTTTTTCCCTGTAGCGATTTAATAGTGAACTTTGGACCATCCATTCTTTGGTAAAAATGTTCAGTATGTTATCATCTATTACCCTTTAAAGTTTGTGCACTGAATTCAAAAACGCGCTGTATATGTTTTTTGAATTGGAAAAAGAACCTTTTTTTTTTGGATAGAGTTATTTCATACTGGTTATACTGCATCATAATAAAATATACAAAACTACAAAAAGTAGTTTATTTATATCCATTTATATCTTATAAAAAGATTACATCCACTTATATTTTATATATCTTATAAGAAAAGATTTAAAAAAATATTTTTCTCGCCTGTGCCTCTCCCTCTCAAATAGGCGTGAAATTTTTAATAGATACCCTAGATAAGCCATACACTTTTAAGAGAGTTGTTTTTTAAATAAACACCTACATACATTGCACACTGTAAGTATTTAAAAATTTTTACGCCCTACGTTATCTACTTTACCGAAACGTATTTGAATTGAAAAGAAAACTATAAGAACCCAAACTTTTATAGAGCATTTATTTTTCTCTAGACTGAATTTTTTTTGAAGTTGTCACTTTATTTTGAAACTGATTTACATGCCTTTGCTCTTCTAATATTTGCATAAACAATAAATATATTAGAAAATTAAATTGATCATTTATTTATTCTGGATCCTGTACTTTATCCGTTTTTCTTTAATTATCGAGCCATCTCACTAATCCTTTGAATTAAATTCAAAAAGAAGGTAGCGTTTCTTTAACGTTCTATGTATTTTATTGAAAATACTTTATTTCTCTTAAAAATGCGGAGGGAGGAGGAGTAATCGTGCAAAATGCTATTCACTCATATTTATCCCATCTTTGTTATAAGTTATAAGTCTTAGTGTACACGACAGAAGAGCCAAGACATAAAAAAAGTCAATGGTAATGTTAAGGTTACTGCTTTGGGTCTACCTTGTGTATATGGACGTATCAATGACTCATTAATCAATGTGCGAAAAAGATTGCTGCTTTCCAATGGTAATGTTTGGGCAATACATTTAATGCTTACAATGATAGAAAAGTAGCAAACCTAATAGCTGTAGGATTCAGGATAGAATTATACTCTTAATTATATTTCACGATATATCAGTAATAATAAAAAAAATCTCGTTGACATGGCATCATTAAGCTTATGTCGAAGCCGGAGTCTGAGGCATCAGCATCACCATTGCTGCACCTGGAAGAGAAAAAAACAACAACTTGAGAACGCCTTGGAAGTGAGAAAAATAAAGCGAGATATTTTAAAGACTATTGTCAGTTTTGAAACATTTGTGCACATGTTCATTTATTTAATCTGATTCATATAATAATTTTTTATGTTTAAATCAGATGTACTAATTCATTAAGTGATTATAATTGCACAACTTAGCGATGTATGAAGTACAACTTTTCAATTTTGTTACCTTATTTTAAAATGCTTAAAATCTACTTAATATCATTAAACAATTCCACAATAAAACTTTATTACGGTTCATGAGTCTTTTAATGAGAGCTAATGAATTCTAAATAAATAATGAAATGGATAATAGCGCACCAATTTTCACTCCCAGTGAAATGATTTAAGAGGGCCCAGTACAACAGAATCAGCCACACGGACATGATTGGTGGATGTCTTCGTATACAATTGAGTAGGCCTATTTTAATTTAATGGCTTGAAGCTCAATTTGCCTTTAAAATTTGTAAAGCAAGAATAGTAGTTGAGCCAATGAGGAAGCTAAACGGTAAAGTTTGCCGACTTTCTAATTCTTTAAGCAAATTATAGTTAATAATCTAGAGCTATTAATTCTAAGCTTTAATCTATGCATCAATAATAGTGTCTTCATTCTTAAGAAGTACTGAAAGTTACCTCTAATGTTGCTTCAAATTTTCGATCTGCTTGAAAATGCTCCATTGGATTTTAAAGCTGTTCATAGTTTTCCCTTGATATAATTTAAAACTCCCGGAAAATGATATGGTCAGCCACAAAATGAAATATTCTCTTGGCAGCTGTTTGAAAGTTTAGAAGACACAGGATAAATGTAGGCTTTTAGGGTTTTGATATATTGTTAACGTATATAGTTTTCCGAGTCCCATGCTCATGTTACTTAATCTATACTGTATTTTAAATTCTGTTTATAGTAATAAATTGCCATTCAGTCTTGCATATTATTTTTAGAAATAGATTCCAAACCTAAAATTTTAGGCACCCATTTATTAATTTTACTAAGTTATAATAGTGGGGTCATAGTTTTCAACGATGGCTTGTCTTCATGTATTTATATTATAAAGAAGAACGCATGTTTAGATAAAATTTTTGGTAACACGTAAATCTTTATACAGAACTCGTTTCCCGCAGTGGCATGAATTTTTATGTTCGTTCTTTCTAACCTCTATTAACAGCCCCCAACCCGCATTTGGCCTGCGTGGATGAAAAAAAAAATTAAAAGAGGTGTCATCCTGAAGTGGATAGATGATAGCTGTAAATGATATAGAATTTGAGTTAAAGATGACATTTAAACATCATTTTGATAGTCGTTTGCAGACGGTAAATGGAATCATCTGATATATCCAAATCCTAACCAATCAAGGGAGCTATATCTCTTCGTTTGAAAGAAAGTATCCTCAACGAAAATATCTCTGCATATTCAACAGAGTAGCTGATGTTGGAAAATAAATTCTTTATAAAGGAGAGGAAGAAAGAAAGAAAAAAATTAATTTTTACAATAAATTATTCTCCAAATATGAAAAAGCTTCTAATTACTTCTCCATTTTTTCTAACAATCAAAGTTTTTTTTGTTGAAGTTATCATTAAAAATGAAATCCTGACTAATTTTAAAACACAATTCTAAAAAAAGAAGGTATATTATTATCAACATCTATGTCTACTGACATGAACTGCTAATTGCTATCAACAGCTAACTGAGGCTTTTGAACTCGTAAAAAACGGAACATAATAAAACTCTACTACAAAAGTTAAACTTGTGATATCCGTTCAATAATTTCTGCGAATAAATATTGTAAAAAATAGTGCTAACATTAATTAGCTACTGATACCTTAGCAATTGGCTTAGGCCTCTTGAAATTTTTTTCTTTATCTATTTATGGCTCAAAAGTTAGTTGTCTTAACTTCTCAGCGCTTAAATTAGGGGCGGTGGGAATGCTTTTATTCAATCGGGCAGGGGCACTTTCCGACCAGTAAACCTGACCAGACCTGATTTTATGACTCCAGCACCTTTCGTTCCAAAGTTATTCGACTGTATCGGGAATTTCCTCTATTTTAGTATATAACATCAAAATACTTTTAATACTCATGTATTTTTTTATTTCTATTGCTTACATTCAATAATTTTATAAAATATTTATTCATCTTGTTTAAAATTTTCATTTCGAATCCAATTAATTTTTCTACGCTGAATATAAATCTTAATAGCCTTCTATTATTAAGCCAATTTACATTCGAAGCGAACAAAACTCAACGACGGGAAGGGGGGGTATATTTTTCATCTCTAGTTTATTTATTATTTTTTTACATGTTATAATTTTTAAGAATAACCGAAAACGGTTATTTGTTCCTTTTGAAGAATTATTTCGTTAATTACATTTTGCATATTTATGAAAGTCGTCGTTTCAAGGGTTTGTTATTGTTTCCTTTAATGCTCAAGGGAATGGATTTTTTGAGTCGTAATCCGAACGACAGTTAAAGCTTCGTCTCCCTCCCCAATTCTATTGACTGCGACTTCAGTTTAAGAAAAACTTCTAAGTTTCAGATTGGAAAGACTTTTTAAGTTCATTCTGATCTCATTTAACTTGTTTATTTATTTCCTGTTCGGAGTTTAGCGATCACTTTATGAAATGGCTTTGTGGAGTTAATAAATAATTAGTGATGCAAATAATAATTTGTTTATTTTTGAAGAAATTAGTTTACCGCGATGTTAAATTAATAGGCAGAATGCATCTAATTATGCTCTTCATTTATATATTAATTAAAGTATTATCGACGTTAAATTACTAGGCTTATCTAATCGCATGTAAGTGCATGTTGATGGGCCTCAAAAGTGAAATTACAAATTAAAATGTACTTTAAACTACTCGAATTAAATGTTTCCACATTGAGTATGTATATTTTATTTCCCGTAAAAGCAAATGAATCCTTAACTTATATGTACATGTACATTCTCTATGAAATTTATCTACAAACTCCAACAACTTTCAGATTCTTTTCACAGCTTTTATTTGCATTTGTAATTTTTTAAACAAATTAATAAAGTGCGGAGTAAATTTACTCAAGCTTAAAAGAAAGTAAAAAGTAGAAATATAGCGCTACTTGTCAACACTAAATTTTACAGTAACGCTTACTGATTTAATTGGATGGAGACCGGGTATGTGAAAAAAATGGATAACGTTTTGAGCGGAGACAAATCTTTGCTTTAAAAAAGAATAATCTGCCCGACACGTCAGATCTTTCTCTGTTTCAACCTCGTGTACTCCAGGGGGATAAATTAGCCCCATTTTTTGTCTTTTTTTTGATATTTTGAGTGAGACAATGCAGTTTCAATTTTTATTCTAAAACTCAAAAAACTATTAATAACTGTTTTTAGCACCCCAAAGGTTATAAAGATACCCGGTGGTCGAAAATCATGGGCTAACATGTGGACATTATTCTGAACGGGGAGGGATTATTATATTTTTCATCAGACTATAGTGAGTCCAAAAATAGCATTGCACAAGAACTATTCGAAATAAGTTTAGTGTTCTTTTAATCATCCTTGCCTTATCATATATATTGCCAGAAAAGTAACGGGGAAGGCTGCCCATTGATTGTTTACAAACAACTGCGAATTCAGATTATGTGGAAGCCAGTGTCATCACATTATTTATTATTAAACATTTCAAAAAAAGCTTAAAATGAACAGTCAATTTGCAAATTAGCAATCAATTGGATACTTACGTATATAAAAAGAAATGTAAAACCGCTATCGATAATAAACTTAATGAACCACAAATGTGCATATTTCAGGTGCTAAGTAGCCTTCTTTCAGCATGAGCGTAACCAATAACAATACAATATTTTAAAAGGATAACAAAAGCTTTGAATCACGAAATTTACAACAACTTAAACAATGTATAAGAAATAACCAATTAAGTATACATGGAAGTTATTTAATAAAAAGTTAAATACCGCTACCGAATTTGGTGCTTACGATCTCTTTCTTTATTAATAAAAAACAGAATATGTATTAATGGAAAAAAGTAAGTAAGTCGTTATTGAGGATCCAATAGCAAAAAAAGCCACAAAGGATAGGTACAAAATGAGTTACAGGATGAAGAGCCAAGTGTACAGAGAGTAAATTCAATGAAGCAAATAAAAGCAATGCAACACAGTTAACAAGTAGGATGGGAAAAGATATTAAAACAATATAATCATGTTTAAAATGTTAGCATTTAAAATAACTCGAGAGAGTTTTGGTGTTTGCTATAAATGCATTGGATGCTTTATTGGTTGAAACTGGAAACTCTTTTCTCTGAAATAGCTATTAGGGACACCTAAAGAAATACGTCGCAACAAGTCACTGTTGTACACGTTACCTGAAAAAAGTTTCTTAAGAAACAATATATGTCTTTTTTCGGATAATGATGATAAGGAGAACACAAAGTTTGGAAACTTTCGAGCCATAAATCTAATGTATTCTGGACTCTCTCCAGTAAGACACCTTGTGTCTTTGGATCCCAGACACAGATCAGTGGAAGAAAAGAAGAAACAGGAGCACAGCAATTAATACCTGTTGTCTTAGAAAGCATACCATTAGACAACTTACTATCTTGAATTAAAAAAAATCTGAATAGATGACTGAATATTAAGCTATGGTCTCTTAAGCCTTTATATAGTGTTTTTACTTCTATAAGCGAAATTAGTTAAAAAATTTATATTTCAAAAGGAATAATATCTATTAATGTTAATATATATTTCATATACCTAGTGATTTCAGGGGATCTAATAATATCTAGTCACTAGGTATATGAAAATAAGTCTTTTTACCATTAAGGGTAAGTCCATCAAAAGTCTTGTTTAGTATAAAGGCTCATTCAAGATGATAATCCTTAAGAAGACCCAAAGGAAATGTAATGTTCTTTAGTTGCTAAGTGTAATCGAGGACGGGGTTACCCTGGAGCGGAAGAACACCATATTTGCTGACCAAAGCTGGTTGTTCTGCATCAACTTCTGCAACTGTTGCAATTCAGCACATTAACGTTCTACGTTGTAAAGATGTAAAAAAAAAAGTGGTGAGACGTTTGAAGTCAATTCCGTTGGGGTTGAAGCATCCAAGGGCACGAAAGGCCTTGCGTGTGATCAATGTGAAGGTTTGAATGAAAGCGTAATGTCAAAGAGTACACCCAGATCCGTTTGGCATGGCACAGTTTTAACGTGGACACCTTTAATAGTGTAGGTTGAGGAAAGAGGGCTGGAACTCTTGATAAACTTAATTTTGCCAGATTTGTTTGGGCTTATGGACATTGTTATATCTGCACAATCAGTAAGTTTATTGAGGCTCCTTTGAAGATTGTTGGCATCTCTTAAAGAATTCACGGCCCTAAAGAGCTTGACTTCATCAGCATACATAAGCACGGAAGCGCCAGAGATGTAAAGAGGGAGGTCAGCAGTAAAAGCAGAAAAAAGGAGTGGACCAAGGGCAGAGCCCTAGGGAACTCTTTTGGCAGAGATGAAAGGATTAGAAAGAGCATTAGGGAAAGAAACACGACAGGTCCGATTATGCAAATAAGAGATTCAGAAAGTGCTTAGTAACACCCAATTTGAGAAATTTGTGAACAAGCAGATCGTGCGATACAGAATCGAATGCCTTGGATAGAGCAATATACGGTAGATAGTGTCAAGTTGAGATCTACTAACAAGTGCATCAAAAGCGGTACATGTAAAGTTAGTGAAATTATTAAGGGTAGATCGCCCCTTAATAAAATCCTATGAGAATCTGGTAGAATGGGACAAAGGTGTGAAGAAAGATGCGCTTGCAAAATGCTGTCAAAAAGTTTAGTGACCGTGGGAATAATAGAAATTGGCCTGTAGTTAGCTGAAATTGATACGTGTAAGAGCAATATATTGTTTATTCATCTACTACGATATAAAGCCATTTTAGAAATATATCATTAGAGAATACTCAACTTATAAATTCAAGTGTTGGTTTTGACTAAGCGACGTTATTTAAATGTTCTTCATTTGCAAGGGCTTTAGCATGATTTATGCAGTGAAGCTAACTTTTGTATTCTCGGCGGAGTTTTATACAGTTTGTAAATAATAGTCCGTAGTCTGCTGAATAATAATCCGTAAGCTTAATACCCTCAAAGAGAAAATGCTATACAATGGAATGCTCGAAATGTGACAGAACTTAACAACGAAATAAGTTCTGAAGAAATTATTTTAATTTTGAAAAATTACATGTACCCAGTGACTAATATAAATAGAGAACATGACTGGGGATACATTCGATAACGTTGCGTCACTTGGATTCGATGAGCACGCGAATAGCCTTCTGAAGTCTCGCTAATCATGTGGTATCGACCAAAGTACACAACTTATCCTCATTTCGAGGGGGAGGAGAGAGTTCACTCGACGGTCAATTGTGTCCCACAGATTCTCGATTTAAGAGAGATTTGAGAGTTTTTGCTGGGCAGTGAAATACCTGTACGCCTTGCAAAGTCTGAAGAAATTATCTGAATAAATGTGTGTTTGAGGCCGTGCGTGTTCTTACCAAAAAGATTTTAGTAAGCTATCAAGATACATTCTAGCAGCGAACTGTAGCAGCTAATCAGTGCTTTGTCACGCCGACATCGTACCTGTAAATACTACAAGGAAGCTGTTGTTGATGGACGGACCCCAAACACATAATTCCACGCTGACGAACTGTGTAATGCTCAGCAAAAGAAGCATGATCAATTCCGTTCCCACTTCGCTTCCAGACGCTTACTCGTTGGCTGTTAGGACAGTCCTCGCAAAGGACGGCTCGACTGCAAGTCTTTCTCGGCCAATCTGCGAAAATTCATCTTCATTGATACTGGAACATCCAAAATACTTTACACTTGGCAGATATTGTTGTGGATTGTGAGAACGTTAATGCTGACCTTCACATACGTCGATCTATTAAAAAGATCCCTTAAATATAATAACGGAGTAGACATTATTTCTAATATTTATCAGAAAGATTAATTAATGAACGGTGCTGTAATTTTTTAAAATTGGCAGTTCTTTAATAAAAACCACATAAAATCAATTCTGGTGTCGACAATAACTCCGGAATTCCTCTCCGACGGGTTCACCCAACTAGTCACGCGTTGGCGCAATGCGTGGAAAGGGATGGGGACTATGTCGAAAAGTGAATAGTTCATTACATAGAGGACAAATGTGAGTTTACGATACAAAAAGAATTTTGAAAATCGGTTAACAAATAAAAAAGTTACAGCATGGATACCTTATTCATCAATCGCCCCTCGTATATGAGTGTAGAGTGTGGTCCAAAATCTGATAGGGGGGAGCAGGAAGGTTAGCCTGTATAAATACAGGGCTGTTGGGCATTCACATTAACCACATCTCGTGCAGAAGTGAAGACAAATGGAGGTATCGAAGGAGATGGTTAGGTGTTGTTTGCTTTATGACTTCAAGGTGGGCTTGTCAGCACCAAGCATCAAGTCGCCGAATGTGTCTTGCGTTTGGGGATGATGCTGTGAATGAACGCACCGCAAGGCATTGGTTCCAGAAATTCAGGTCGGAAGAATTTGCCATTTCTGATGAACCCCACAGTGGGCGACCACAAGCCTTAGATGACCAAGCTCTGAAAACGACTATAGTGGAGGACAGCAGTTTAACATGTTTCTGATGAAACAATTAGACGTCAACTGCACAGCCCAGGAAAGACGTACAAGTTGAGCAAATGGGTACCCCACACATTGTCGGAATCCAACAAGAATCAACGAGTGACAGCCTGCATGTCGTTGCTTTCTCGACATCGTAACGCACCCATATTTAATCGGATACTTTCCATTGACGAAAAGTGGGTCCTGTATGACATTTCTAAGCGTTCCAAACATTGGTTGTCACCCCGGGACACCGTGCCTCACACCTCAAAGCCACCCCTACACCCACGCAAGATCCTGTTCTGTGTCTGGTGGACTAGACGCCAAATGGTTCACTACGAGCTGGTATCAACTGGCCAAACCATCACTGTACTCCCAGCAGTTGGAACGTGTGCAACATACATTGCAGCAGAAGGAGCCAGCATTGGTGAATCGCAAAGGGGTACTCTTCCTTCATGATAATGCTTGGCCACATGTGGCGCGGTGGCCAGGGAAACCATAGAGCGGCTTGGCTAGAAAACTTTATGTCATCCACCTTACTCACCAGTTCTTGCTCCAACGGATTATCTTTCCATTCTCTGGAGAACCATCTTCGTGGAAAATCCTACACCAATGAATGATACAGACCTGCGAAAGGCAGTCACGGACTTCTTTGAGTCCAAGACCGGCAAGTTTTACAGCCAGGGGTTTGATCAACTGGAGACACGTTGGCAGAAGGTGCTAAATGCTAATGGAGATTTACTTTGGGAACTAGCGATACGCAATTTTTTGTGTATATCATTTTGTTTTCCGGAATTAAAAACGGCAAGAAATTTTGTGGTTGCCTGGTATAAAGTACAAAGAGATGAAGATAATTTTAAATCTCTGGCTATTGTGATCTTGGTTTATAGGCACCAGCAGCTCGCCCTTTATGACTTAGTTCCAGACGAATCGCCATGGTGCTATAATGGACCCGGTTGCTTGCTGGGAAGCCTCTCGTAGTTGTATAGTATGCCGTTTTTGACGAACCAACTTTGTTAAAAAAGCATGTCAGGTCTCTGTAGGTCAAACTGCGTAGTCGACTACCGCCATTTTTTTAACTGTCAGTGATTACTGCAGTGCTGATTTTCTTTCCTTTCACAATGGAAATTATACCTAATTACACGTTAATTGCAGAAATATTCATTATATTAATGGCCATATCTAATAAAACAAAGTTCCCCTTACTAGACCTGACCAATCCGTTTGGACATTTCGGTTGGTTTCATGAATCCGGCACTATTGTATAAAGTGACTTTAATGACTAGGGAGAATTATAAAGCCCGGTAAAGTGTATATAGAGCTTTACTTCGGATCTCCTTGTAACCCTATCTAACATCGAAATATTACTGGTTGGGACGTCTATTGAACAAAAGATATACAAAACGTAGGTATTTGTATAGAATAGATACGCAGAAAGATTAATAAAATGCAATATTGAAAACTACATAATTTTATCGTAAAATAGCGCACTTAATAATTTTTGGAAAACTATTTTAATAATATGTTGCTTAAAATATGTTCAAAATTTGCTTTAAACTTAGCGACCAGTGCAAACATGTCAACCTAAGCTTTTTACAGATGTTAACTTTTCCTTTCAAATGTTCTACTACCATGCGCTTTACTACGACTACTCTATTCTCTATGCATATACATTGTATGGATAGAATCCAAGCATCCAATATCCAAGTCCAAACGATGTATTATTGGATTGGATTATTAGATGTCGAACAAGATCCAAGCAGAACTATAGCTTAATTATAGTAGTCAATATTAAAAATATGTATAAGAACTCTTTTTAATACAAATACCATGAAAAAAAACAACAATAACAACCCAAACTGAGTAAATTATACTTAATTCAGGTATTCTCTTAGAAATTTAATTCGGCTTATTTTGTGCTATTTCTTTTGATTCGATTTTTTGTTAACTTTTCCATTTTAAAAAATACTTTAAAGCTATCTAGAGGTTCATTGGAGATAAATATTAAGAAAATGCCAAAGAAGGGAAAGAGAAGTGAATGGTGTGAATTACAATTTCTTCCAAAGTCTTCAATGAAAAGAACTGAGGGGCACACTCAGACAGACACATGAATACACAAAGAGAGAGAGAGAGAGAGAGAGACGGACGGACGGACGGCGCATGGCGCATTCTGCAAGTCAAGGCGAAATTCCGTTTGCGGATGATTTATGGGGATGACATTGCGGCGTCACTCTCACCTGTTTCCCAAAAGTGTCTCGATGGGAGCCGATTAGTGGTGGTTAAGCGTTGCGCCGCGTTTTGAGCGGCTAATCGTCGCTAGGTGTCGCTCTCACTCGACGACCCGCTGCGAAAGTTCACGACGATGAATGGCGTGGAAATTGTTTATCGTTTCATTGACGGAATTCATTCGCCCGTTGACTCTGTGCTACAAAAGTAAATAATAACAAATCCTTGGCAATGAATTGGGTCGGGTTCATCCGTTCATTCATTCACTCACTCACTCATTCATTCATTCATGCTCTCGCTCACTCACTTGCCGAACGTCGTCGAATCCTCTAATAACGCCCACCGCTTTACTGTCGTGTTACTTCCTCTTGTTATGAAATACTAATATTTTTTGCCGTTTTCCTCGTTAAAATATAGATAAAATGCTTGTCATGACGATTAATGATATTGAATATATTTTGTGAGGTAAATTTACTTTCGACCCGTGAGAAAATAGAAAGCAATCACAGATTAGATATCGCAATATGTAAACTTATATAGTTATTTATTTTGAAACGAGGATTATTGGAGGTGCTTAAATACATTCGTCATCATTTAGTTACGGGTCCATCGATACATAGCTCACTTCTTCTGCATAATAAGGCTAGGAACAGGAATAATCTTGAGCTATTCATAGTTGGCTACAAAAATAAATATTTATTCCATTCTTTAATTAAAAAAATTATAGGTTTACTTCTTAATAATAATTTAACACTATGTGTGATCTTTTCCTTGTCAAAGGAAGAACTGATTAATTAAGGTTTTTGAGTTCAGAAGTTTCGTATAACCGAAAAAAAAAACAGGATAGTTTTAACTGTTTAAAAGGAGACAATTACAAAAGCTTCTGCAGTTATCAATTAAAACAGCAAATAATGACGAAAACTTCAGCAACTTAAAGCGATTTAAATAGGGTTTTCTACGAGGCATATGATACGTGAACCGTATTGTCGTCTGAAATTTCAGTGAAGCCTTTGAGAAACCTGCTGACGAACTTGTTCGATGCAATTCAAAAGTTGACCAGCAACCTGATCCAGCAGATGACGACATGTGAACATATCGAAGAAGATGTCGAGAAATAAAAGGCTTTGATTAGTATGAATAAAATCGCATCATACTCTCTATACTAACAAAGAAAGCAAGTTCATGAAGAAAACGTTATGCTCTATGATGATCTAAGCTGCACTCGAGATTGAGTCGAAAGAAAAAAAAAATCGAACCGACCGATGTTCCGCTTCTGAAATATTTGAATGAACATATACCATTTCAAAAGCAAAACCAAACAGTTTTTAAAATAAAAATTAATTAAGATACCTTTAGTAGTTTTATAACTCAACCTAATTCAGAAGCAAAGATCATTAATTTTTTTATTATTTTTCTTAAAATAAAATTTTTATTTTATAATAGATTTAATGTAAATTGCGTGATTTATATATTATGATTAATATATATTGTATTCATCTGCCAACGCGTTTTATTTCAGATAGGGATTGGTGAACTGTAGTTAAAATTTTTCGATATTTCCAGTTCACCTGCGTCCGAGTTCCCTCCCAATTAGCAACATTCTACGCTGCAATAAGAAAATTGTTTGGCAAAATTAAACTTTAAGTTGGAAAAAAAAATCAATTCCACATTGAAAATTTAAGCTGTACAAGTCGTAAAATTTATTGCCGTTCAGAAATAAATGGTCATTAGCTTAAAAAATATTATGTCATTTGCAATTTTTTTTTCTTCCGAGCTTTGTGTTCTTGAGAAAAAGTAGTTTATGACGCAGTTACATTCTGAGAATTTAATTAAATGCCAGCTCTTGGAATATCCACTAATTCCTTTTAATCTTCGAGCAAAGCGTTTTTAACCGCAGGCTGTTAAAAGCGCGTAAACTAAGTGGGACTTTAATTGATTTGGAATAAAATTACGACAATTAAAACATTTTATTAGCGATTAAGTGGAAGATGACTTTTTTTTCTTTTTTTAATTCCATGCGGGCGGAAAATTTTTAATAGATATGAAAGAAAAAATTAATTCATTTATTCCTTAGAAACTTGAGAACGGTATCTTTGTATCGCAAACGTCGTAATAATCTCTTCATTTGCAAGTCTACGTCATTAACGAGGAACTAGTATTTAAATTATTTCCGTGGGCGCCTTTATTTTTTGTCGGTTCCTCGTCAAATTTTACTAATGTCTGTATTTTTTGGTCTTATCTCTGTAAACCAGATATGGACAGTGTGCAAGATTCGACACCCGAATGTTTGTTGAAGAGGCCGTTTGTATGCGCTGCACGTCTCCTGTATCGCACAGGTCCATCCGATCTGCCTCCAAAACAGCCTCAACCTCTCTTGCTCACTCACTCAGTCGGCAGTCAGGTTTTCCATGAAGAAACGTATATTCCCCAGCAATTCAGAGAGAACGATCAATGTGGACATTTTATTAAAAATAAGGGAGGAAAGAACAAAAGAGAGAGAGAGAGAGAGAGAGAGAGAGAGAGAGAGAGAGAGAGAGAGAGAGAGAAAACGTTCAGGTACCCCTCGCATCGGTGGCGCTGAATTAGGCTCTTCGTTCTGAATCTCTCCCTCTTTATCCCTCCTCCCTCTTCCTTTCACTCCTACCCCCTCTCTCTCTCTCTCTCTCTCTCCACTTTCTCTCTCTTCCCACTCACTCTCACTCTTTCTCTCCCCGTCTATCTGTCTGTCTGTTTGTTTGTCTCTTACTCCCTTCTCTCTCTCTCTCTCTCTCTCTCTCTGAAAAGTCCTTCTTCCTCTGCTCTTCTCCGTCGTCGAGGCATCGTTGCGAGTATCGTTGGACTCGCGGTGGGCTGCCATCTATGCAAATAACAGATTTCGGTGGCGCATCGGTTCACTTATTATACCGTAAGATCCCGCATCGAAGATCCACGACTCGTGGCTGCGACGGACGGCGGCGTCTCTTCGGCCCTCTTTTCCATTGCCTAATGCATTTGCGAGCAGTGGGCGCCCGAATCGGGTGAAAGGGGTGAAGCACGGCACGTCGATATCCATAAATTATTATGATTGAAAAATCCGAGTGGTGGCGCTCTTAGTGTCTCTCTTTTCTGCCACTCTTCTATTTTAACCCTACCCTTCCACCCATCCACCCACCCACTCTCACTCACTCACTCTACTACTTTACTCCAACTGTGTCTGTGTGTGTGTTGCATCAGCTTTGACAGACACAGACTGAAATCTAATCTAATGTGAATCCTTAAACTCTTTTCGGTTGGGGGTTCGGGACGGAGGAACATTTTGCCCATGCCGCCCACATCGCCTCCACCTGCTGTGCCAATACAAACAAAAATTACATATTCGATTTTGGAATATTACCTTTGTAGAGGGAGACGATATTCATGCTTTTATCCGACATTATTTTCTGAATTATTCATTATT
Source organism: Rhysida immarginata (assembly GCA_023313115.1). Lineage (NCBI taxonomy): Eukaryota > Metazoa > Arthropoda > Chilopoda > Scolopendromorpha > Scolopendridae > Rhysida > Rhysida immarginata. The sequence continues at coordinate 5,541,101 of JAHWFO010067154.1, forward strand.
TTATTTATTTTTCGACCACTAGAACAGTTTCCTCTCTCCCACACTTTTTTTTTTAACTTTCGATTTTTGAGTGGATTTTTATTAAATTTTTTGTTCAGCTCTTGGGGACAAAACGTGTTTGACATTCATTTTCCGTCATCGTTTTTTTCAATTTTATGTGGTAGGAGTGATTGATTTTTTAAAAGTTTTTCTTTTGCAATTTTTTTAGCTTTTGAAGAAAGCCACTTTTATTTATTGAACGAATATTTAGACAAAGCTTTTAATGCGATTTTTCTTTCATCTCAGGCTTATAATTTTTTCATTATCAGTGCACAAGAAAAGGATTAATAATAGAAATGCTTATGAATTTTTTTTCGCTTTCACGGCCTGCCGCAAGCGATTGGAATGGTTCCTTGCTTTATACAGAAAAAAAAGGATTTTTTGTGATTACTTTCTGTCTTTCTTTATTCTCGCTTTAGCTCGAAATAATTTACTAATGTCATTTTCCAATATTGATAGTCACTGTCAAATGAACCTGCAGAAAAGTCAAACATAAAATGCTGCAAAAAAGTTGAACTATCCCTTATCCCTTTTTCCTCAATTACATAAAATTATTTAATTTAAGTATAATGATAATAGTAGCTTTGAAATATTGACCTTCTTTATTTACTACATGCATACACACAAGAAATATTGACACTCTTCCCTTCTCGTGATACTCAAATGCTTTTGAGGCTTCGATTAGGCTGGAAGTTTTAGAATTATGTCTACTTTCTGATATTAAAAGAATACACTCAATCAGAGACGCCTTAGTTTTCGGGAAGCTGAGTGCAATACTCGTAAGCGGAGCTTTGACAGAGAAGCAGGGATAAAAGTAGTGAAACGTAGCTAGATAATTGTTGAATTACAAATGAACAGTTAACAAATGTAAAAAAAATTAAATGAAATAATAAAATGAATAGATTTACTCGCATTCTCGAGGGGGAAGAATTTGGCCGCACTTCATCCACTGACATTCGGCCAGGACAATTATTTTGTATTTACGGCTTGGACACGCACTTCAATGAAAATTTAATAAACCAAATGCGGTAAATGAATTATTGTTAACTGTTCTTGTATGAATGAAACTTCATATTTTCAGATCCTTACAGTTTCTTTTATTTGTATTATACGTGTAGTTCAAAATATAATAATTTTTTCTCCCTTGCAGTACAGTTTTAAAATGCTCTTCTATTAGAAGTTGCTTAAGAAAAAACTTGGTTGTTTAAAGGGCGCCGCCTAATGTAACCACGGTTAATGTTATCAGTCTGTTATTGTTAACACTTTTGCTTGGTACGGAACGATTATATCTAAATACATAGAAAATACGCCGTTTATTGTGATTAAAACTTCGGATATTGTTATCAAATTTTTCCATAAATTGATGCAATTCCATATACGCAATTCCCTAATAATCGCAAATTGAGATGGCTGAAATCGGCGGAGGACGTTTGAATCGGCGTATATGGATGATGCAATTCCATATACGCAATCCACTGATCCGCAAGATTCTTTTATTTATTGATAACTGCACTGCACATGTTGTGAATCCTTCATTAAAAAAATCAAAGTTGTATTCTTACGATATCGTTAACACAGCCATGTGATCAGGGGGATTATAAAAGCAGTAAAAGCTCATTATCGCCGAGAATTTAAACAAAATTGAAGGCCAAAGATATAAGTTCAGATAAGTTGGTAAAAAATAAGCATTCTGGATGCTTTGCATCTTTTAACAAATCATGACAACAAGTTTCAGGCTTAACCATTCAGAATTGTTTTAAGCATGGCAGGTTTGCAAAACTGCTAATTAAACAGAAGTCATTGTTGAAATTCCTGAGCAAACCAAAGGATATGATAGCAAGTGATTTTGAAATCTGAAAAAACGACATGAAAATATGGATGTCGCACTTAGGGTTACTGAAGACGAAATCTGCAAAATTGTTATCTCCAGGGTCTTCATCTGAAGAGCAGAACGGGCTGCCAGAGAGTGAAGAACAATGTTCTATTCCTCCAACTACTATTGAAGTACGCACAGCGCTTGATATTTTAGGAAAAGGCGTTCATCATTTGGCCGAAGACTTTACACGGCACTGTCAGTATGAAAGGCATATCATATTTTTTTATGCATTTCCTGATGAAAACCAGCAGGCAATCAACAATTAATAACTTTTTTTTTTTTAGTTTCGTATATGTAATTCTTTCAAGATATAGTAAATAAAGAAATTTTTTATTGTACTATATTAGTGCATTCTTATTTATTGTAGAGTTATGCAATTCGTTCGGTTATTATTATCAATGTCTCTTTATTTCAAGTTCGGTTATTATTATCAATTTAGCTTGGTCTTAAAATGATCACGTTAAGCGACGCCCACTGTATTATATTTACGGAAACTCCCATGCAATTTTTAAAATTTATCAAGCTGCAGTTTTATCAAGGATCCTCCATAATTACTAATTTGGTTCACTGGTTTCTCAACCGTTAGTACTTGAAAACTCGGTAGAGGCGACCAGGGTTCGAATCCAGGTCGCGGAATTTTTCCTTCTATTTTTTCCATTGATATCTTTCCGACTCCTTTACTAAATTTTTTGACAAAAAATAAAACTGATGATCAAAATTTTATGACATTTTTGAAGGAGAATGTTTTGTATTACTAGAATTTAAATAATTAGGCGATAGTTTTATTAATACTAATTCAATATAGTTCGCCTGATGGCATTATCAAGAGATTTTAAAATTGAGATGGTTAATTAGCAACAAAATTTTGAGATTTTAAAATTGTACAATAGATATGAAATAGCAATGGTCTGGATGGTGTAACAAAGGTTTTGAGATGCAATTTAATGTAATTGGTTTATGATATGATTTTATATTGTCTACCTCAACATTTGAGAGGTAAGAAATAGGTGATAAATTAAGAAATATTTGAATGATAATTAAATGTTAAGCGCTATATGGAGGATTGTTTCCTAAGGCCAAAATAAGATGAAAATATTTCTTGGAAGTTTTTTATTTAATAGATGGCTTAGGTTCCGAGGAAATGACTGCACTGCCGGATATGAATTAAATCCCGAAACTAATGAACGGACATGCGCATAAATTGGAACGATTAACCGGCTATGTACTCCCCGTTAAGCCGTCCAATTTTCGTGGAGATAGCTGGTATAGAAACCGAGTTATTAGCCCATGTGTTGCGAACAAAACTTGATGCCAAAGTAATTTTCTCGAAACCTATGCCGTTTATTAAAAAACCTTTAAGGACACTTTCATCTTATTTTATCCTTAAGAAACGATCCTCCAAGTAGCGCCCAACATTTAATTTATATCCATTATACAGGTTCAATTGGACTTTTATGCCAAATTTGACTAACTGTACAGGGTTTAATTCACCATAGATCACTCATGACTTCTCCTGGGTTATTCCTATGAGAAATCCCGCTGCATGAAAAAAAAAACAAACCGCGCAACCCGCTCTAAAATATTAAAAACCGCTAAAAACTTTATTCACCCGTTTAAGGTAATTTATTTAACTCGGGTTAGTTGAATACGGGGTAAATTTGGGGTAAGTTTTTGAATAATTTTTGAATAATAAGCTTTTATTTACATTGGATTTAATTATTGAAAATGTAAAATGTGACTGCATTACCGATATACACTTAAAAAGCTAATATGCAGTGTTATCTTCGAAGACTCTTTTGTAGACAACATTATCCACCAGGAGCACAGATGAAAAGATGTTCTGGAGATCCTACGCGTGAGCATGCTACAGTTGTCCATGTGAAAAGCACGGACTCCAAATTGACTCCGGCTATTTTTAAGATTGTCCTTCCGCCTTGTGGATCGTCGAAGCAAACTGGATTCGTTTGAATGGAAATGGAGTGCGAGGAATCAACACACCATATTTTTTGAAGATGGTAGTATCGTTTCCGTCTTCGAGGAAAATGGTGTTGTTTTTTAATTTGTAAATAATGCTCAGTGTAATAGTGGATTTTTGGTTGTTATTGTTGGCTTGTCATATTGTTGTAGATAGTATTATTGTTGAATTTAGTAATTCAAATATATTTTGTTGCATGAAAAATGAGTGGGTTTTTCACTCACAAAAACCCGTGCAAGTGGAAGAAAATCCATGGCATAGTAGTGAAAAACCTTTTCCTGACAGCATCATGCAAAGTTTGATGCCCGTTGGTTTCGCGATTGTAGGGATTATCGCGAATATATACACAGATAGAAAGACAGACAGACATACATTGACTCTTATTAATATAGATTAATAATTACAGCAACCAGGACCTTCACTCTGGTAAATGTATCATTAACATTAAATGTAATTTTATTTGTATTTAACATTTAATTTCGTTTTAATGTCTTATTAGGTTTTTAAAGTTTCTGTTTACAATGCTAAATCACTGGTTGACTCTTTAATTACATTAACTATGACTCTCTTTTATCTCTCATGTTTCTTAATTTCTCTACCTTTCAATTGTATTATCATTTGCAACCCCCTCTTGGTCACCGCCTGTGGAGACACTACTGGGGTTATTGGTGTTATATTTTAAAATAAATAAATAAAATGAAAAATATAATTACAAAACTGTAACACATTTGAGAGTAGTTGTGATCGCTGGTGATTTCAATTTTCTGTGAAATAATGTTTTACTTCCTCGATGTGTAAGCATTTGTATAATGCGCTTAAAAGAAGGGCATTATCTACACATTTTATCCATTTCGATATCTTGACGAAAATAATTTGATTCTAGTCCTAGATCTATAATCAAAATTTCATGTCTTTTTTCATGTGTAACAAAAAAGTAAATGGGGCCTCGCCCTTTAATTTTTTTCCACATTTGTAGGATTTGTATATCCTAAATTTTTAAAACGCTTTGAAATGTGTTGAAATTAAAAAGTCGTAGAAAACTTAGCTAAAGCATTTTATTCCAGGATTTTTTTATTATTATTTTTTATTATTTTGTTTTCCACATATAAGCTTAAAATTTCAAACTTGTCATATCATTTACCCTCCTGTTCTCCCAAGGCCTATTAAAACGATGGCGTATATTTATCAGGTGTAGCTGACGCTTAGTATCCCACATATACAATGTAAATCATAATTAATTCGTCAAATAAAACAGCTTTGTTTAGAAATTATGTAATTGAAATGATCATTTATTTTCACTTTATTTTATTTTTATATTAAGATGTCCTAATTCACTGATGATAAACACACAACGATTAGTCAACTGCGGAGTAATTCGTGAGAAATTATTGCAGCTAGTTTGGATTTATGAGTGTTATTTAATTCAGTTGGGAACAGTCCAACAGTAACAAAACCATAACAAAGACAATAAAACACAAAATCTTTACGCTTGATCGTATCTTGACTTATGAAATAATTAGACATGTATTAAAATAATCTATATGACATTTATTGTTATTCATCATTTGAATTTTCGGAAATATTCCTAGACCATTCAAAAATTAATTTAGCGTTTGCAAGCTTAATTGTTATTACAGTGGTGGCATCTTTCAACCTCTGACATTAAGAACAAAAAATGAAATAATTTAGTACTAAATGGTTACTGTCTAGTCCGCGACGGATTAATTCTAATTCGGTGTAATTCGGTGTCCGCAATATGTCGTAATTCTTAATGAATCTAGAATGATCATGCCTCCCGAGTTCACTTGCAAAATAGATAATGGGTACCAAAAGATTGCCTATATTTGGATTACCATTATCATATATCGTAACACGATTTTGTATTTTATGGTTACTGATTTCAATTTTTTTATGAATGATGTTTTGCTTATTCGATGTTTAAACACTTGCTTAAGAGAAGTGCGTTATTGCTTTTCAAGATCTCTGCCTCTGTTATCGTTGTCGATAAAGTCATAGCCGATATACCAATACAGCTGACAAAAAACATGAAAAAAACTCCCATGTTTATCTCACAATAATTCTTTAAATTCTTTACATACAAACATTTTTCTATTTTGGGGTTTTTGATGGTTTCTTTAGCTACTCATGATACATTATTCGAATTAAATTCGGTTTCGTGCACAAAGAGAATAGATGAAGCTATCTAAACTACTGTAGGCAAAGATTTCGTTCAAACTACTAAAAATAAATTCTATTTTAGTTCTCTTTTAGATATCTCGGCATTTTAAGAGTACCTTTAGGAGGGATTCCATTAAAAGTCATTCAGTATGCTGTAAAGGAAGTCACGTAATTCTATCCCCAGTGGAATGGTGGGATATGTTCTATTCATTAATAAAATTTCTTCGATATCGAAGCTTTAAAATATAAGTAGTGTCTAGTGCCTGAGATTTTAGATTGAATTTTTAAATATTTCTTGCTATTGTTCTCATATAATCATCATACGTATTTACGTATGTTTATTTACCCGTAGTTTCCCAGTAATGCATCCTTCATCATTGACCCGTGAAGAAGGCGGATAGCTAGGTAGAAAGTGAAAGGGAAAGAAGGTGAAAGTACAAGAGAGGGGAAGGTGAGGGACATTTTGGAGGGGTCGCGATCACCTACAACCAGTTCCTCTGAATCATCCTCCGATTCATGATCTGAGAAGCGTGCATTGCTTTTTTTGCCTACTTAACATTAGTGTTAGCTCTTAAGGATCCGAAGAAAAATTTTAGCATTATTATGCCTTATTTTTTTTTTTTATAATTTTCTAGAATATTACAAGCATATGCAAATAAAATGAAATAGAATAATATGCGATTTAGTTTAAGAAAATGATTACAAGAATTAGAATTGGAACCCGTCTAAATTTTGTTAAATTAAATGCTTACATGTAATATTATTATATAAAATAGCGATCTTGTATCTGATATAGTAGGTTGCACATAATTTATGTAAAAGATGGACGCACATTAATATTATTTATCTTTAAATTGCCGTAATGAATATCGAATTGCAAGTAATTGACATGTTCTAAAGCATTCAAAGCAAGTTATACATATAGAATTATCCTGTTTTGACAAAGAATAGCCTCTACCCAAAACGTCAGCTTTTTTCAGGGTCTTACCATACTGAGTTCAATTTTTATTTTTATTCCAGGGTTCTTGTGTCTCGTCGTTCTTTTCTTCTACATCCGTCCTGTAATTAAGATGTAGACCTTAACAGTAGATTGAATCGTCATCTCGTCAATATTCGAGCAAATTGCCAAAAATAAATGACCAAAAAAATGGCCAAGTGCAGCAAATAAATGAACATTTCATTGGAATTTCTTTTTAATTTTCGGTGAGTGTATATAGATACACGTATAAGTTCTGTACTTTGAGTCTCATATATTTTTCGGCATGCATTGCATATGAAAAGATAGAATACCGAGAATTAGAATGCAGTAACTTATACGATAAAGGTATCTTAACTCGTATCAATGAACGGTAGATAACGAAAAAATGAACATATGAGATATGGTCTAGCATGCATAAAATAATTTTTTGAATTTAAATAGTAGCCTACGAATAATAAATCTGTTTGACGAGAATCTGATTATTCGGCTACATTAAAGGTGAATGATAAAATAGGAACTGCAGATATTTCACAATGCTTAATTTGCCGATAAAAGTACTTAACTTCGTGAATTGATATTTGGCAAAGGCGATATCGATAAAAAATATGGGTACCTGAGGCCTTGTTTTCGCAGTTTTATAATACACTGCCTCACAGAGAATATCTGCTGCAGAGGTATGCAAATTTACAGCGTAATGATCGGTTTCGAGGTGTTCACGTGATTAGTAAGCGAGATAAATGGAGAAAGAATTCTGTTTCGACTTTTCCATAAAAATTTTTTGCGCTGTTGTTTTTTTCAGAATAAAGTTTTGAATAGGATAAATACTCGCCGAGAAACTTTTCAGCAAACTGATGCGTTTTTGAGGGTTTTATCAGCTAATGTTGAGCTGTTTTGCCTTTATGTTGTATTGAAACAGAGCTCAACGTGTGACAATCTTGGGTAGAATTTGGAAACTCACGAAAGTTGATTTTATTTTTCTAAAGTGGTACGTATTTCGAAAAATGAAAATAAAATGTCATCCACATTCTTTCCTTCCTCGTCATTTCCAATCGAATGACTTATCACATGCTGTGTGTAAATTAATATATACTCAGGGGCGGTGGAGTTGCGAAAAATTATCTACTCAAGTTACATAAAAAATACCTAATTCCCATCATAAAAATACTTTCAGACAAACCCTAATTCTTTCTGTAAGGCTAATAACTAACATTTTTAAAAAGAAATTAATTCTCCTTCTGGTTGAAATACTACGAGTATTTGAGTCAAGAAATTCCAGAATTATAAAATGTATCGGCTTAAAATTTGTCTGCTTTACTATATTTTAATTTTTTCATTATTTCCTTTAAGTTGACAAAATTCTTCCTCAAATATTATTCATTACATTCGATCTGGTTTTATTTTTATATTTTATTTTTTATTTTTTTTACAATTTTTTATGAATCTTAGGTCTTCCTTTGCTGAGCTCACTTCTTCTTTCGCTGGATGTAAAATGGAAATTCGTTGATTTAGACATTTTTTTTTTATTTTTGGTTTATTAAATTTACTCTCTATTATCGTCTTAATAGAGATAACTTTGAAAAACGGATATAATGGCATGACTCTTCTGAATCTACTTTTGGGTGATTAGGATTGTACACACACAAGCACACAGAGGGAGAGAGAGAGAGAGAGAGAGAGAGAGAGAGAGAGAGAGAGAGAGAGAGAGAGACAGACAGAGGGAGAAAGATAAAGATAAGCATTATAAATATACTGTTTTATAATAGCAAAATTCGTTTTACTGTATAATGGGACGAAGAGCATTATGCTGCAACTGCTTTCTTTTCTTTTTTTATTTTATTGTATTTGCTACTGATTAAATAGAACTACTGAATAAGATTGTTAAAGAAAAAAATTCTTCTATCGAGTAAAGGAAGGTTTCTTTTTCGTGTAGAATTGTTATTTTTATAGTAAATGATAATTTGGGTGGCAGTTGCAGCGATATTGCAATACATAGAAGGACTTTAAAAAACAGAGCAATAAAATGTAACCTAAATAGAAAGTGAAAAAAGTAAAAGCAGTAACAATCAATTTTAAAAATATGAAATTGAATATAATGGAAGAAGGGAATTAAGGAAAACTTTCAAAATCATTTTTAAAAAAGCTAGACAATACCATTGTGAAGGTAGTATTAAGTATATGACAATTGTGCTGAACTTGAATTTATCTGAATTCTTCAAAAGATTACATTTGCTGATAGTTTATGGAAATCAGCAAATCCATATTGCATTTATTTCATGTAAATTGCATTTATTATTTTCGCTTTCATTGCTAAATACCAATATAAGAAAATGGATTATATGAGGAAACTAGCAGAGGACCCGGCGTTGCCCGGGATAATTACACTTGTAGGTAAACAGAACAATCTCAAAAAGTTAAATTATAAATCCAAATTGGTTAAATAATAACTCAATTAATACGACACAGAGCGAAGGGACTATCCATTCTACGAAAAAACCGAAAAACAGGAATTCTAGGTGATATATCGGGACTTTATTTAAACTCTTCTTGACTTGCCTCAGATTAAAAAAATGTCCATCGTCACCACTGGGAAACATTGGACCCAACTCTTTTTTTCGCCCTTGACGTAGAAGCTCGTATACCTTCTTGCTCTATTCGAAACCCCCGTTTTCAGATGTTTCCAATGCTTGTATAGCTTTTTATGTTTTAGCTGCAGAGTTTCTCTGAGCAATACTCGTTTTTTCTCTTTCCTTTCCAGACACATAAATTTTTGCAGTCGTCTGGATGTTTGATAAGGAGCTCGAGGGATACACTTGCGACTCCTTTGCCTCCTCATTAGACGCTGCCTTATTTATGTCTTGTCACTGCATCATCACTTTATGCTCATTATTAATCATTCTTGGAAACGAACGTTCAATCAACGCATTATCAGCATCTCAGTTTCCAAAATATACACATTCCCACAGGATATAGTCAAAAAGTATTTTTATGAAATGTTTGGATCTGATGTGCTACCAAATAAGCTAGGTGATAACCCCGGCGTGGCTCTCTTTTTTTTTTTTTTTTTGATTAAATTTTGCAATATCTTAAAAATAAACACATGCAAACGCTTAGAATTGATACAGTAAAATTCATAATGAAAGTTCGAAAAAATTTTTTTTAAATGCTCACAATGGATGGACCTCTCCAAGTATGCCACAGCTAGCCTAAATAATTTCTTAGTCACGTAATCTTACTTTACATGTACACTTGATGTTGTTGCAATTCCCATCCTGCTCTCGATGTCTGGAAGCAAACCTTGGCCATTCATCACTTTGTGTAGTCTAGCGGTTGTCGATTCTTCTATTGACATGCTTACCATTTGCTCAATACAGCACGGAGCTTAAGGAGTGCTTCCTCTGTTGTCTCTCCACTCTTTCTCAATAGTCTGCTAACTTTACATTATCTCCAGTTACTGATCACTTTTAAAGATTTTCAAGAAAATAAGTTAAGTACTAAGAACTCTCAATTCTAAGAAGAGCCTGAATAACAGGAATTCTATGGATTGTACAAATTGAACCTTATGTACTTTGCCTTGCATTGTTGGTCATGACATACTTCTTATTAATATGCCCTGCCATCATCATGAATATCGATTTATTATCGTTAATTATTATTTTTTCGAAATCTGAGGTAGACAGTGACCTTTCTCTTGCTTTGAAGATCAATTGTGAAAAATTTCATCAATATCTGAGTAAAACTGTAGATTTGTATAAGAAACAAACCCACAAACGTTGTTCTTTATATATACAGAAAGGTATGTGGTTAGGTTATATAGAGATATCTAAAATAGGCTATTATTGGTAATAGAGCTCGGAGTTTAATTGACGACAATATTATTTTTTTCATATAAACAATCCAAAAGTTTTGTACTTAAATTATTGCCTATACACGAAGGAGAATTATTTTTTAAAAATCTGTTAGTTATTAGCCTAGGGTTTGCCTGAAAGCATTTTTGTGATTGAAATTAAGTATTTTTTGTATAATTTTTGTAGCTTTATTAAAATTGGAGTGCTGTGCCTGTATTCCGCGAGAAAGAATACAAACTGCGAGTGTAAGAAATTTTTTAATTGATCAAAATTTAAAAAAATGTTCCTTGTCAACGGAAGCTTTCAAAATTTTGCTTTTAAATCTATTTTACGAGAATTCACTTAAGATTTAAAAATCAGAAATATTCTCTAAACAAACCTTGATCTCTAACAGATACTCACAAGGAGATCCACGTACTCACCGATTTTGATAAAAAAATTCTACGAGTAGCTTTCCCCAAATTAAACACCATGCGATGCCATTCGATGCACTACTCAAGATTTTCCGAGAAAAAAAAAATTCGAGACTACAAGTCGGGCATTTATAAAGTGCAGTCAGTGATAACAAAATTTATGAATTTTTTTTCCTCGGAAAATTTTGAGAAGTGCATCGAATGGCTATGCATGGATGTTTAATTTGGTGAAGCTAATCGTAAAAATTTTTATATCAGAATCGTGAGTCCGACGAGTACATGGAATCTCCTTGTCAGATAAACCTACGGGCCTCGCTATTAATAACTCGGTTGGTTTATTGGTTTATTAGAATTTTTGACGTCGACTACGAAGGTCACCTTGCGCCTGTTACATAAGTTATATCTGTACGCAGCCCAGGACAAACACAAACATCCATATCCACGGCGGGATTCGAACCCACGTCCAGGTGGACTTGAGAACTTGAAAGCCCTAGCCCACTCGGCCACCTGACCGGCTATTAATAACTCCGTTCATATTGTTGGAGAGTTAAGAATCTAACACTTTTCAGGTTCACGATTGGTTGCAGACAGCCTAAATATAAAATACGAAACTAAGAATGAAAATTTTGTATTTGATTAGCGAACGATCGATTTAGCAAAATAGTTTCAGCTGTCCCTTATGATTAATTTTAAATTGTTAATATTTATAATGAAAAAAAAGAAGCTAATGACATACATAGCAACGTAGTTTCAATCGTTAATGCATAGATAAGTTTATTACGTGATAAGTAGGATTAAACGAGGAACAAGTTCACATTCTTTACAAACGTTTTGATCCGGTTAAAGTGCTATTTGAAAAAACAATTTATTCAAAGTTTGTTATACAAATTTTAAATGTTAATTGAAAATTTTTTAAATATAATTTCTTAAGAAATAAAAAATAGCTCATATCAAAAAAGTCTGTAATGAAAAAGCTCCGCAGGAAAAGAAATGATCGCGTGGCCTCTTCATTCTCAATTTTCATTTTAACTTAAATTTTAGATTGTTGTTGCATATTGAACAGCATATTGCTCTTTATTCTTCTCGATATCAATCTTGAAATTACGCGCTTGAGCTTTTTAGATTTTTGAGATTACAAATTTCCCTCCTTTTTTAACATTATTAAATAATTATTCCTAATGAACGTTTGAGGTGCCGAATGCTTTTTATTAGGCACGAATAGTATTTAATATATAAATAATTAATTAATTTACGGGTTTCATGTTTATGAGGAGTTCAACTGGCAACAAAAATTTATATTTGATTTGTTGTCTGTAGGCTTCTCTGCAGAGAGTGGTTTCTGATAGTATCTCCCAGTCTCCCTGTATCTTTCTTCTTAGAGTAGTAGCTTTAAAAAGGACATCAGTTTGCTAAAGGACTTTTAACTCCCCACTGCGGTCATACAAATTTGTCGTTTCTGTTTGGACTTTGAGCTAGCTGGAAAACTTTCGGTAAGGAATGGTCCGTGTTTGAATTTAATTTTGCGATTCTCTGAGGATGCTAAAAATTCTTCGGAGATATCTGAATTCTTCATCAGAAGGAAAAGATTGGACCTTAAATGTTAGAAAGGCCTGTATCTTCGAAGAAATTGAAACTCGCCTAAAATTACAGTAAATACATTTAATATAAGCTGCTGTAGGTGAAGGAAAGCACAACACCATTCTTAGACGTTTTCGTATTTGCAAATGTGCTCGGTTTCTAGAATATTTTTTTACTTTCCATTTTAATGTTATGTTTTCGACCAACAAATTTTAAAAACCCGCTTAATCAGCTCGTTAATCAGAAGAATTAACCACTTAAAACTCGTATTGCTCAGACATTTAAAAGCACTTAAGCTTATTTTTCGCGAAATTTTGCGCCGAGGAATTTTTTCTCCCTTATACTATTAGCGTGATCCGAAATCAAATCGTCTTATGAAACAAAACTAAAATAATGTGATCGCTGGCCAATTAACCATGAGAACAGGGACAATTTCTGGATTTTTCCTCGCCGTCGACTCTATAATTGCAGTAAAACGTGAATCGTTAAACGTAATAAAACGGGCTAACCAACTTTTGGAATGGGGGCTCCAATTGCGCAACTTCTAATAAGGGAGAAACGCTTCAAATAATGAAATTCCATCAACAGCACTAAGGGGGTATTAATTACTCGAATACGTAATCAGTTTTAAATTACAAGTAAAGTTTTTAAAAAAAAATTATGGAAGGCAGTTTTTTAATTCTTTTTGTATAGACTTTTCTCGTCTTTTATCATATGATAAAAGCAGGGTTTTTTTTTTTACATGAAAAGTATTGTCAATTCAAAAATGCTCCACAAATATTTTATTAATTTGTTAGAGGTCATAGAATCTGAAGAATTTAAAATTTAATTATTGTGCTAAATAATCTGAAATATATAAAAACATATTTGTCGAAATAAATCTGAATATGTTGCAAAATCTTAATCTGTTCGCTGTGTTTTTTTCTGTATTTAAATTATTTTAAGAAGCAACCGGCCTTGTTAATGGTGTCTGCTTATTCTCTCTTCACTCCTACTTCAGCCTCGTTCCTTTGAGCAAATCTCAATTCTTGAGCATGGATCCTATTGCCTCTCAAAATATACTCAGTGGAAATTACTCGGCCTTTTGCATTTTTTATTAATTCTAATTGAATATCCTGGCACTTAAGTTTAAACTGCGGTAGGAATAATTCGTCTTTTAACTATGTATTAAACCATTAATGGACATTGCATTGGAAGTGTCACATCAGTAAGGAAAACAAATTCAGACCAAGTAATGTCAAACAAATAGTGTCAACAGAAGTGATCGCCTAAATTTTTATACCGTGTTAAGTCTTTGCGTGGATAGGCAAATTTGATGTCAACATTTTTTTCTTCCTTCCTCCCCAATAGAGGCGAGCTTAGGTTTATATAACGAAATAATAGTACTTTAGAACGTGCGCGGTTATGTTTTGAATTGTTTTACGTGTATTCTGTAATAAATGATTTTTCTATTCCACTAAATAACTGATAGCAACTTTTAAGGCGATTTTTCGTAGCAGTCATCATGAAATTAACCCTTTCAGTCCCTATGTCCATTACAATGGACGTGTATGACGTTTTTGTATATAGCTCTTAAATTCATGTCCAAGTATCTTTTACATATTTGTATTATATCTAGGTTTTCTATTTGTTTATTACATTATAAAAATAATTTTTAAAGACACTCATCTCCATTGTGATGGACGTGAGTGGGTGCAATTTTAAATTATTGTATATTTATCATTAGCACATGTTATTTAGTAGTTTTCAAGCAAGGAAAAATTCTGCCATTAAAAGAAAATGGGGCCTGAAAGGGCTACATTTGTAGTAAAAATGAAAACTCGAATTTTTAAGAAACCCTTCTTCTTGAATTTTAAAATGCATTGTAAAAACTGATTCAAAGTGCTGCATTAAAATACGTTCAAAAAGAAAATTGACACGGTTTAAGTTTATAGCACTTGTGTTATAATAATTAGGTGAAAGGATGTAAGGAGAATGAAACTGGCAGACCAAAAAAATTTGTCCAGGCTAATTTTGTGAGTTTAAAATTTATATAAATGGCAAATATATGCAGGGAATTAAATATTAATGATGAAAAGCATATTTCTCCTTCGCAATTGTGAAAAAAACTTAATCACACTAAATTAAAATAAAATTAAGAATAAGTGAATAAATTTTATATCAGAAATAAATTTGAAGAAACATGACATTATTAATTTAATTTTTAGAATTTAAATATTCTCCTTATTACGTTGACATATTTAGTCATATTATCACAATTTTAGATCGTAAATATTCCATACCGTAACAGAATTTCAGTTTGTTCCTTTTATGAATCCGAAAATTCTGTTTAATCTAAACCTTTCAATGAATAAAATGCAGCCTTAAGGGAATATAAAAATGCAAACAATAACAATATGACCAGTGTTTGGAAGTTTTTTCAACATTATGAATACCGACTTTAAAAATTATATTTCATAGATAACTCTTATGGATTTTTTTTTTGCATCGGAATATTAATAAAAAATAAAAGGAAGGAACTATGTAAAGGAAGGAAAAACCTCAAACCACAAACTCATAAAACATCTACTGGAATAGTTGAAAGAACAAGCTGTAAATGGAACTTGGGGAGATCTATGCATAGCAATACAGTAGAAATCATAAAAAAAATCTTGTTTGAATTTACATGTCGTTTATTTAATCTGTGCAGTGATGGATATTTGAATATCTCATTCGAGATTAATTTTATTATATAAAAATTCACGTATATGAACGTTAACTCTTTTTTTCACAAGGAATATCAATCTTTAGAATGTATGCATGTAATTTTATAACACTCTTTATATGTTGAGGATAATTATGTAAGAAATAAGAAAATGAGACCAAAGAAAATGTGGAGAGAACAAGTGCAAGAGCATCTTTGGACGTCTGGTTTGAGAATTTGAATAAAAAAAAATCCTGCCTGAGAAGGAGAACGAGTATTGTGTGAAAGGACAGGGGAGGTTTGGCGTCGTTTGATTGGGATAATTTAACACCCATGTTTGTATTCTATCAGTGAGCTGCCTACGTAGGATTATGGCGTAATGATGATGCTGAGCAGATGCTGATGTGAATACCGTACCGGTGTTGATATTGAATTCCTGGGGGCGCAGAAAATCATTAAGATAAATAAGTCAATATATTTCTGAAAGGCTGTTATAATAATAATTATCTAACCCTTATATTAGTTGATTTTAAGCATGCAAAATTGTTTCTAACACTAAAGTCATCAAAATACATTGTATTTTAATCTAAAAGATATTTTATAAAAAGGTTATAATAACTTTTCAATTTTAATATAATAGATAGGCTGTTTTCAAATTTTGCTATCTAAGATTAATGCAGTTGCATTCGAAAAGCTTAATGGATTTCACATCATGATTTCCTTTGACATTTTATTTTTTAACTTAATTGACAATGATAAGAAGCAGCGATTGCCAAGCAAAATGATTGAGAATGAAAATTGAGGATGATTACATTCTTCGAGGCGTTGTAACGTCTTCACTTACCAATAGTGGATTTTATGAAAGTTGTATAATTTCATTCTCTTTATAAAAAAATTGTTTATGACACTCTTTGGGGAATAATTTGCCACTCTCAATTTCATGTACAACTAATAGTTTTATCTATTTTGAGGATATCTTTTTCTGGGTATATATTTAAAAGCTAGATTAGAGAAGTCGTCTTGCCGAGATGTCAGATTTCTTATATCGTGTATTACTGAATATTTGTGAGAATTTGTTAGCTAACAATTTGTTTTTTTAGATAAGCAATTTTTCATTATCAAAGGCTTGTTCTATTAAATGGAGTATAGAATACTTAAAATTTCTGTATCTCGAAAGTTATTTCCTACTTGCATAAGACATCCTTTCTCATTATAAGCATCTTGTGATGCCTTTCAGATTTCCAAAATACGATTTATTATTCGTTCCACTCCATTTTTCAAATTATTCAATGTCAAAACCACTACAGTATAAAATTATTAATTTAAAATTTAAAGTTCTACAGTGTAGTTCTATATGAAGTTAATTCATCGGCTTCTGTGATTCACTACCTTGATGTTTGACGACCGGATTATTTTTCCAAATCTCAGACTGAATTATATACAATAATCATGAGCAAAAAATAGCCTATTTCACTTAAAAATAAGCTGCATTATCAATGTGTATTTTTAATTAATTTTTTATTTTAATAACAAGGTCCCAATCAATGTCGTATATTGTTTGAATTTTTCTTTTTATTTCATGTAGATTATACGAAAAATTCAATTTATAAAATTCTTTTGAGGAACTGAAATGTCTATTTATTGATCTAGTTTGCGTTTTTATTTTTCAAGTACATTCTTTACATTCGAGGTTCCTATTCTATATTCGACACATATTATTGTTATATTTTGAATTCTATTTTCACTTCCGGAGGATAGTTGTATTAATGTATTATGAAGAAATAAGACGGATTAATAGACGGATAATTTGATAGACGGATGTATTGACGGATAATTTGGTTTTTATACTTATTTTATAAAATATTGAGTTTTTATTAAACTATTAATTTAGCCATCAGTTAAACTATTTCCCCAAGCTATTAGAGCTTTTGTAACATCAGACTATGATGATCAGAATTTTATTACCTTTTTACAATAGGAGTGAAATGCTAGGCTAGTCGTTAATTAAATCTGACTGCTAGGGTTTTAATACGAGTAAAATAATATTATTTAATATTTTTTGTTAGGGGTAAGCTTATTTTTTTGCTGCTTAGTTTGCAATGTACACGTAAAGAACTTCCTTCTATGTCTATTACATGTGCATATCTCCTGATCATTTTGGAAACTGAACCTATGATGATATCACTAAACAGCACTAATCACATAACAGGGTTTCTACGTATATTTTATAGCGTCTACTAACATTGCTCTCAGAATATGAGAATTACAGAAAATATTTAATTCACAAAAACGGTCTAAATAGAGAAAATAATAGTTTCAGATAGGGATTCATTTAATGTCTTTATAGGGATTCATTCATTCTAATGATCTGTGCCTTAAGCTTATATTTAACATTTAAATTTTGTAATTTTATTTGTTATACGTTTGGCAGAAATTGTTATGATAATGATAATTTTAGTGTCTGTAGAGAGTGCAATGCTATGCATTTTTTTTCCATTTTTTACATTTTATAATTATGTGAACGAAGTAAAACAATTTACAAGTATATGCCAGATTCTTATTGAAATTTAAATTAATAGTTTAATAATTTAAAAGCAATTTATCAATTTTTATGCATGATTTCTGCAGATTAATTTTTTTCTGTCACTGTACTTAATATCATTTAGTATTATCAGAATTTTAATGAGTGAAGCTTACAGCTTGTTATTCATATGATGATTATAAAAAAGACCAATTTTGTCGATCGGTAATGGAATACGGTTAATGAAATAAAGTAATGTTACAAAAGTATTTGTAATGTAATGATTTTAAATAGATTCAATAGCAGACTTAGCGAATAATTTATTTTTAGCTTCTATTTTTTACTTTCTCATATATTCAACCTGATTCCAATATTTTTTTAAATTAATAGTTAGCAAAGTGACACTTAGACAAATTTCATATTTTAAAAGATAGGACTACAGGATTATAAGGAACAAAATTTTGGTATTACAATGCAGCTTTAGAGTAGTTTTGGTATTACTAGTTAGTTTTGGCTCAATTAAGAAACTGCCAATGTAAAGCAATTTGGGAGAGTAATAAGCAATTGAAAAAAAATGCGAAAGTGAATGGTGAAGCTTAGATAGTAATTTGAATGTTGTGCTTATTCTTGGGTCCTTTTCTCCCATTCTTCTTAGAAAATACATAATAGAAAATTCTTAAGATATAGACTTTCATAATGAATTTTAAATTTGTAACATCGTTATATTAAACTTTTCTAAAAAGCGAAGCATAGACAGACAAGAAAACACTGATTTTGATTTTATTAAAAAAAAAAATAAAAAAAAAGCAAGACCAAAATAAATAAATTTTTCAGAATTTTTTTTTTTTTATTAAAAACATGTACAGCATACAGCTACAAAAAAAGTTTAAGAATAAGAACAGAAATGAAATGCAAATGTTGAAGACTACAGATTACATTATCCCCAAACATAGTAAAGATCCTGGATAAGTGTGCGTATAACTGTCGTTATTATTCGGTTCCACTTCAGAATGTCTTTGGTATTAACGTGATTTCCTAGCGACAGATGATAGATGACTACACCGCAGTTCTGGCCCGGTCAAATAGGCGATCAAGCGAGAATCTTTATCTCAGTTGGCTTTGGTCGAACTATTTATCTGAAAAAAATTAAAATTCTCATTCTACCACTGTTATAATCTACCGTAAAGTGCAAAAATCGCTGCGCACAAGGTGTGTTCATAAACATACACTTGTTATCAGCTGATGGATTGTCAAAAATGCGATTGTTAAAAGAAAAATTGTTGGTAATAAATGTCATCAATCATCTCTCGTATGCTATGAGCATAGCCATGAAATCTTTTATGTAAAGTTACGTTTTTTTCTGGCAAATAATGTATTAATAGTAAAGATTAGCCGAGGAGATTCGTAGATCTTCATTTCAAGTCAAAAAATAATTCTACAGGTGAAGCACCATCCTTGAGTTTTATCATTTGATTCTTCTGATACATAACCTGTTTAACAATTTTCTTTCCTCTCCCTCTCGCCCTTATCCGTTAACGGATGTAAACAGTGAAGGTGAAGGTGTCTTGCAGGGAAACCAATCTTTGAAGTTTATTTTCGTTTGATTCAATGGGGATTCTGCAAGCAATGTCTTTGGTGCATTGCAGTGAAAGCAATTACCCGAAGCAATTGTTTTGCTCGTCAATAGGCATCAGTAATCACGAACACATAAATATATCATGATTATTGATGATTATACATTTTTATGATTTTTAATAGAATTTTTAAAAATAAAAAAACATTTTCGTAGTAATTGTTTTTTTTTATTAATTTTTTTTTTTAGTAAGAAATGGAAAAATAGTGAACAAATAACTGTTCAGACACATTTCACAGTTTAAAAATATTGTAAAATTGGACTTGCCTCTTTTTAAATACCTATTCAAAAGTAGCAAATGATTTTAAATGTAGTAAACAATATTCAATTTAGTATTTTTTAAATTAAAGTCTTGAAAAAATATATAATAAATTTAAAAAATAGATAATACAAAATGTGAATAATACTATGGTAGATTAGTACTATTTAGACAATTTAATACTATGGTAGATTAGTACTGGATTTTCATTATATGCAATACATATTTGTTAAATTTGAAAATTTCTGTATAATATAGCAGCAATAAACCAAATAGAATCACAACAGATAATTGAAACACTAGATGGTAGCTGCTTCCAAAAAGGCGTTAACCCAAACAGGAATTAATGATAAAAAGGAAAACTAAAAGAAACAACAAACTAAAGACATTGGCATCTAAAAATGTCAAAGTCATTATCACAACAGACAACACGATTAGTAAAGATTTAGTAGGATCGATCCAACAATGATTTATAGGACAATTGACATTCATTAACATTATCGATGCCCTACGTTTAGAATAATTACGCTTTAATCTGTAAAAACTTTCAGAAATTTACATATAAAATGTTCTAATAAAAATTTGTGGATTGCTTATCTAAATTTATAGATTGCTTTCCATTAAATAATAGAAGATTAGTTTAAAACTGATTATTCGTATTAAGAAATGTCTATTGCATGTATTGGTAGTCCAATGTTAATCTGGTTATTTTGTTATTTTTAATACTGAAGTAAAATAAATTTTTAAAATTTATTATTATTTTGCAATGTTCAGTTTCATACAGAGAATTGATAAAATTGAAAATGAAACTGCTCATTAACAGGAACGTGTCTTCTGTACTTATCAGTCTTATTCAGATGATTATTTTTAATGTACGTTTATCGGCTGCGATTAACATTCCGGTGTTAATGCTATATTAGATATTTTGTATTTTTTTTTAAATAATGTAATAGTCGGTGATATGATATTATAATTTCTAATTTTTTTCAGTACCTTGCTGAGCTTTTTCTTTTGTTTAACATAAAACCATTTAGTATGTTGATGTTCGTTAAATATGCTTATTATAGGCTACCTCTCTATATCGAGAAGGGAAAAAAATTACACTTGGTCATCATTCGATTTATATTAACTTTGTATTAATTAATACGAAGAGGACCAACAGTATGATAATTAAATCAAATTCAAATAAATATTTTTTTAAATTTTAAATAACATTTTACTAGTGTCTAATTAATAAATTTAACAAATAAATTTTTTATGTCATTTTATTGAATATCAGGATAATTTCAACGTTACAGAATGAAGATACCTATTCGTACGGCCGATTTGATCCAGCTAATTATTTTAAATTACATTTTCATTGTATATTTAATTTCCACTGAAATTACCATTTGCTGAAAAAAAAAATCTTAATTTCGAGGAAAATTATCTTGCGTGTTCTTTGCTAATTTTTCTGTCCTTAATTGATTTCTTCTTCACTTTAATTTTGCATCATGAAGATAATTCGGATTCATTACCTTCAATTTTTTTCTGCGTTAATTACATTTTATTATGGGATTATTATTATTTTTAGGTGGCTATTGAAATCGATATTACTTATGGAAAACATAGCTCAATTATTTTTATTTTAAACGTTAATTTGGCTTTGTTATAACTAATAGTCTTTTGAAATCTCGATACTGATTTTTTGTTCCTATTTAAATGTCCGAATATATATGAACGATAGTGAAAATTCCGTTAGCCAATGATGAAGGTAGGCCACTTTCTAGTGTTTTGTGTCCCCCTACCCCATTTCCTCCCCCTTAGGTACCCGGTGACACCGTTATCCGTTCCCGTCCCTGAGACCTCTTGAAGTCCACTACTTGGATTGGTCGTTCCTTGGTGGCTAAACAGACATTCTCCGTTTCCATTGACCAAGTCCCATGTGGACGACTGATGACTGATTACCGACGAGCATTGACGGGGAATCTTTTTACCATTGAGACGACCGGCCTGTTAATTTAAATTTCGTTGACAAGAAAAGGCCCTGAAAACCACCGGTCCTGTGGTCATTTCTTTGCTCTCTTTTCTTTCTGGGGATTTTCTTCCCCTCGGTGGTTCGTTGCCTCGGGAGACCGAATACCAGGGCGTTGGACATGGTCACTACCAAACCCTGTCTCAGTGAAAGTAGTCCACTCTCTCTTCTTGGGTCTTTGACAAACTTCTTGAGCCCCACTTGCTCCGACGGGTTCATTGCCCTCGTTTCTTTTGACTGTCCCACCAAACTCTCCCCCTTTCCTCTCCCAGCCAAACCATGCCTCTATCCCACCTTCCTATTCGACTATAGGGGTCAGGGGTCACGAGGGCTTCCACGGCGGTCTGACTGACCCTCCCTGCCCGTGACCGAACCCGTCCGACCCGTCTGAGGCGTCGCAAGGCCGACCCACCCCTTCCCCCCCCCCTCCTTCTGTGGGGACTCCGACAGGAACCTGTCTCGTCCGTCGAGGCCGTCGGCCATTCCGTCCCACGCAGAGGTATTAGCGTCAACGACTCCAATCCACACCGACGACTAAGGTAGGTGCTTTCCGTTTTTACTCTTTTTCGCGTCATTTCTGTCCTTTTTTCGTCCCCGAAACTTCATCCGAACCAATTTCCGTAAAGTTCGATACTTAACTGTTGCGCACCATGTGGCTCAGGTGAAAATTCACCAAAGTTATTTGCATTGGCGCTTCTGTCCACTCTAGGGCGTTGAACTCACGTTGGCTGCCATGTGGAGCTTCCGTAGACGATTCTTCTCAGAAGTGTTACGGCTGCAAATATTGATATTGACAGATAAAAAAAAGCATTTGACAAGGAAAAATTGTGTTGTTATTCGCGTTTTAAAAGTTATGGCCAAGTGGAGGTACTTTTTTAAGTGTGCCAAGTTAAGGCCAATTTTTAAATTTGCTAAGTTTGTGTACATTTTTTTTCTTTGCTTATCACATAGCATATGCTTATCTGAATGTTGACACCAATCTTATCCAAACTATTCGTTTTGCATTTATTTTATTTTTAAAAATTGTAACATCGGATTTTAGTCAATGTTCCTTTTTCCACATTAAGCGTTTTATACGACGTTTTCTTAGTTACCTATATTTTTTATTTTTTTTTTAAGATTAAGTCTATTTCTTTAGGCTTTATTTTAAATATATAAAGCTTCATTCTTGCTTACCTTATATGAAGGGAAAATGTTTTACCACAAAAAAGAACCGATATATGCAACTCCGTTTTCATATCTTGAATTTTTTTTTATAGTAAGATGTTTTTCCTTCATATACAGGTAATTCCACACTATAGTTCCTTCATATTTTTTCACCTATTCTGTTAGATCGAGTACGTTGACAAACTTACTATACGGTAGTAGCAAAGTCTTGATTTATCTTATTTTATGGTAATACCAAAAGAAGGCGTGGTCCTGTAATGAACTGAAAAGTTATCGAGCTCGGCCCGGAAGCGAACCCATGACTTCGCTTTTATTCATACTTAACTAAATCAGAGGGTCAAAGCCTTTCAATTGTATGAAGGCATTTAGAGGAGGAATTTCAGTAGTACATTGTTTTTCTTTAGGGGGCTGCGTTTAATTAACACTCTTCATCGATGTTAGTGAGGATAATTGAAGAGCAAGGTTAAGAGAGAAGGGAAGGGAGGGGGTAAGAAGAAAAGGTGAAAACAATAGAAAAATGGAACAGCTATTGTTGAACAATTTTTATTTCCTTTTCTTTTCATTTTTTTAGAATTCTTGCTCTTCCTTGAAAATTTTCTCCTTTTCTTGAAACTTCAATTTTCTCCTTTGTTGTCGTTCCGCGAGCGGTCGTAATTAATTAGGCGTTAGGCCGTTGGTCGATCCCTCCCCCTGGATGAAGGGTGGCCGAGATAGCAGCACTCCTCCCGCAGGAGTCGGAAAGCGCCCTCGTCATTGGTTGCACGGAACTCGTCCAAGACGCGGAGGGAAGAAAACCCTTGGCTGAGGGGGACCGGGCGAACGAGGGGGATCGGCTGCTCGACGCCCTTAAGATTTGGGTCGACGAGGCACGCGGGTGGCGTCACCCATTGGCTGCAGCCAGCGCTCTGTCTCCGCCCACCCTCACCCACCTCCGACCGCCATTTGAGCACTCAGTCACGTGACCCCGTCGGGCTCTTCTCCCCATCGCCAAGACGCAAGAGGGTTGGCGGCTCACCAACAGGGGAAGGAGAAAAGGAAGCGGCGCAGACGGCGTGCGCACAAGACACCACAACACGCGTTCCTTCGAGCGGAAGCACGTGAAATGAGCGCCCTCTTACGACACACTTGCGAATTATAGACCTACTCATCCTTCCTTCTGCTCATCACCCTACCTCCTCCATCCATATTTTTTTAAAACTTCGTTTGTAGTGTGGATATCTGAAGTATGACTTTTAAGATTCCTTGACTCTTTCAGCTTTAACGTTTTAACGCGTAAGGAAGGGTTTACTCAAAACTTAGTTAGTTGCTTGTCTTATACGTAATAGAGTTCAAAAACGTGTCAAGTACGGATACCTGAGGAATGTTGATTTCTTGTATAGTACCAATTCACATGAATTATAGCTTTCTCAATTGCTCTTTTATTAACATAACTTTGCCTTAAGCATCTCAAGAGATGTCATTTTTGAGACCTATCTGAAGCTGATTTTTTTTTCTCCTTCAGAGATCATAAAATAATAAACTATTGAGGGATGAATTTTTAATAGCTTTAGATTAAGCCTTTGTAAAATATTTTTTAATACAGTCTCGTTTTCAAAATTCATTTGTGGCATACTTTTTTTTTTTTTTTGGCAATTTTCTTTTTTACGCATTTCGGAAAACAGCAAAAAAAAAGTAAAAAGTAGTCCACTTATGTTAAATTTTCTTGTTGCTACCTTTATTCCCTTCCAAACACGCGTTTTCTTTTCTTTTTTAATCTATCAGAAATTACGGTAATGTGACGATAAATGTCCTTTAAAGGGCGATTTTATTTAATTATTTTTACATTTTGCTTCCTCTTCCCTTTTCGCCCCGTCTATCGCGACCGTTGATTCTAAATCTCGAAATTATACATTTCATGACGAGTGTTGGATTTTTCAAACCCATTTCATGCTAATCTTAAGACAAATACGAAATTAAATGTAAATGAATTGCTCATTTTAATTCACTCGAGAGCCGGCAGGGGGTTTGCGTCGTTAGGCCAACCAGTTTCCCAGTTAATTATATAGACTCCCTGCGCCAAAGTAAATGCACGAATTTTAAACAAGGACCGCTCGGATCGTGGCTTCACTAGAACGAAATCGTTTTAGAGGGGGGGGGGGGGGGGGGGAGGAGAATATACCGGCAGTCAAATCGATTTTCTTGTATTTGTACCTTTTATGATTTTTTTTTTGTTTAATAGTTCTCAACCTGGAAAGTAATTAACAAATTAATTAATTAATTATTTTTATATTGATTAATTAATTTTTATTAATGATTTTTCTTTCCATTCTATGCTGCCTTTTTTTAATTGTTATTATTTTGTTTGTATATTTTTCTTCTTTTCTTTTCCCCCCCTTTGCCCCCTTATTCTTATTGGCGTAATGAATAGCCGGTCCCTGAGTGAGTGAGTGAGTGAGTCCCTTCACCATTCCCTTCCCGATCGCTTCTTTGTTCGGGAGCCGAAAGGGTTAAAATCCCGTAGCGTTCGTTGTTCCTGTTCCTGCGAGGTGGTGGTAGTGGTGGTTGGAGAGGGGAAAAGGCTTTTTCTTTGGCGAGACGAATTTTCGTCGCTCGAGAATCTTCGCCGCGTCTCCAGATTGCCCTCGACCCGTAACCTACCGAAAATGAGGGGTCATCACCACTGACCCCGAGCTTCCGGTGCACGTGATTTTCGGCACGCATTCACGCGTCCCGCATCCGCGACTGCGCACATTTCTCGACTGAAAGTTTGGCGCCGCGAACATTTAATCGGTTCGTCTCGTCTAGCATGCATCGCACGCAGTCCTTCAACCCTTTGAGCCCCTACGAAATGGAAGGCTAAAGGGGGGAGGAGGGAAGGAAAGCACGCACTCAGAATGGAACGGACGATTCCACTTTTATGTCGCGCACTCCTAAAGAATCAAACACAGGTGGACGGCAGAGAGCCCCGTGAGTTGCGGTGCAGTCTACGGCGGAAGACTCTTTCTCTCTCTTCTTTTTCTCCCCCTTTCTTAATACCTCTTGCCTCTCTTTCTTCCTTGCTTCACGTGAGGGTTGCAAAAGAACGGGTCCCATGTCGTTCAACCCTTCCAATACTGAAAGGACTCGCTCACGGCCTCATGAATCGACAGCTTAGCAAGTTCTGCACGAACAGAGCGAGAGAAGCAATCTATCGTAAATCTCTGGGGCTTGGATTATAGACATGAAAAAAAAAGCGGAAAAAATTGATTTTTTTTCCCTATGCTGATTTGTGTAGCGAAATTTTAGTATTAAAAAAAATCTGTAAATAACCTGCCTCACTTGAAATTCGATAGAAAATTTGTTAAACTTTTATTTTTTTTAAACTTACAAGGTATAATTGGTAGGCTAAGCGAATTCTGTTATAAGGAAATGGATTTTATATAACCCTTACCTTTTTTGCTAACTTATAAAATGCAGCATATCAAGTCTTTTCCCTACCTCTTAAAAAGTGGCGTTCTTTGTATATAACTTGCTTTAAAGCAATTTATAGTGTAAGCAAATAGAGCGATATTACAATTTATTTAAAAATTAAAATTGTAATTAAGAGAGATTTAAGAGCAAAGTCTTTTAAAAGTTAGGAAGTAGTTTGAAACTCTCCTCAGGTGTGTTGCAAGGAGTTTCGATCAGTAGTTTTAAACACTTAAAGGTAACAAACTTTGCTCATTTGTGGGATACTATCTGCTAAAAACATCACAAGAAGGGAAAAGCGTTATTTACGTTCGGGGAAAAACTATGTTTCACTGTCAAAACGCCGCCGTTGTAAATCCATTTGTAAAATGGTGGAGGATGGATTGCTCCCACTCGCCTAGATTGCTGGTGTAATATGGCCCTACCTGCAGTTCGTTTTAGGAGGAAGGATGAAGCAGTTCGCTTTTCGTGCCTTGGGGCAACAGTTTAATTATTCGCGCCTTTTCCGCCCGACGATTTCACGGCTGAAGCATGGCACCGAGGCAGAACGAGCGACGGCCGTCGAGGAGGCGCTTTTCTCTTTTCATTTCGGGCGGTGCGATTGTCGTCGGCCGTCGGCGTATGCTTCGGTCCCCGCGGGACTTTAACAAGACTTGGGCATCACTTGGCCGAGATTGGCCGAGGTCCGTTCGTTTCTTTTTACCGTCGTGTATTGGGGTCATCGGTTAAACCTGTGGCCGCAACGCCGTTTGGAGGTTAACCTCGGCGGCGAAAACCACACGAACTAACAAATAGTGGCGTTAGGGTTATTTGGCCTCGGTGCGCTTGCTTGCTTGTTTGCATCGTCACACTTTTACGTTCGCACGTCGATGGATTCCACGCGCGTCACACTCCACTCTGTCCGATTGGATCATTGATTGCCAACTCCCACGCTTATTATTCAAACGAGATTTATGAATTAGGTCATTCGTTGCTCTCGCCGACATATTAGCTTTAACAGATCCGTCAATGCACTCACTTGTCGCACACCTACCAGCATCGTCGTGCTGTCGAAACGCACTAGGATACTCCATGCGAACGATTTTTTATTTTTAATTTTTTGTCGTTCATCACTTAGGAATGAAGTTGGAGATTCATTTCTCAAATATTTTGCAATATTAAGACACTTGAATTTTATTGAAGACTATTTTTTTAATTTAATTTTTTTAATAGTTAACAAAATGGCAAAGTTTAAGATTAAAAAAAAAAATTTTTTTTTGGGGGGGGGGGTATGAAGGAACTCTATTTCTTGCCTCAAATGATCTTAACTAGTCAAACCAAAAAATCAGAAAATCATTTTGGCCAACTTTTTTTTTCGCCATTTCTGAAAAAATAATACAAAGCCCCCTGATTTACAAAAACTGAAAGCGATCTATTATTTACTCTTTGTAAAAGAAAAAAAAAAAATTAAATTAGATTTTAAAAATAAATTCTATAAAAATAGACATTTTTAAACTTACCTGAAGACTTTCATGTCATTACCCCATTATTTAAGAAAGAGTTGTTGACAATTGAAATGGTTTTAACAATCCGAAGTGACATTGGTGTATTGACCTATGAATTTGTTTAAAGAGAGTAAAGAGAAAGAGAACGTATAGTAAAGAGAAAGGCACCTTGTTAATATTTCGTTCTTGGCGAGGCGTGACCGTGAAAAGTGTCCCCCTCCCCATAATAAGCTAATGAATCGCGGAAACGTGTCCCCAAAAACGGCGTCCGTCCGCCAAGGTGGCTTCCGCAAATGAGCAGCGGACGCCGTTGGCGTGGTTGTTTTAAAGCGGCGCTCGACGATCGCTCTTTCGCTCGGACGGGCGGGCGGCGGCGGCACGAGGAAACGCGCTTGCGAGCCCAAAGTGTGTGTATATTGGGTTGACCTCAATGTGTTCTGCCGGAAATGATCGTTTTCCGTTTCGTGTAAATTATTCGTGGTTATGGACGCAACTGACAAATGATGGGCGTTCAATTGTAAGTGTGGCCGCGGTGTCAAGTTGCTTCGGCGCACGGGATCTCGGCGTCGGATCTCTACAACGCGCGCGCATGGGCCTTCATTAATGCCGACTCGCGAGAGAACGTGCATGCATCATCACGGGCTATAGATTGGTGTCGATAAGCGACAGACAGACAAACAAACAGAAAGAGAGACAGAGAGAGAAACACCGTTTGATTGCCGCATCCAAACGGCAAAGTCCCCCCGCCCGCCCGTTCAGGAAGTTATGAATCTTTCACAATTAATTTGTAAACCATTCATTCAGTGTTGCGACATTTACACAAAATGCAGTGCCAATTCAACTCTGTCGTTACATAAATCAATGAAATGACTAATGAGCGCTCAAATAAAGAGGGCAAAAGGGATTTAAAAAATTTAAAGGCATTCGAGCAATTTTTTAAAACAATTTAAAACTCTTGAAATGTTTATAGGATCCATAAAATTAATTAACATTCCCCTCCCACCAACTCCATCAACAATATAAAAGTCGTAAAACTATAAGAAAAGTTTAAAAAAATCAGGAAATTTTTAATTGTCATTTATTAAACAACTAACGTATAATAAAATCCAACTTTTTTTTATAGAATTTGGTGATTTAAAATAAAATTGTTAAAAAAAATGTTTTAATTATATTTATATAGCGTTTTTATGTGAATGCCATAAATATAATTACGTGCATGACATTGAAGCTCAGAAGAAGGCCTCTTAGGTCATGGTCTCCGAAATCTTTAAATATTTTGTAATTGATCGACGATTTTATAGGTTTTAAAAAATTTACAAAAATATATAAGATTTTTCTTCTTTTTACTTGAGGTAAACATCTCGTTTGGTTTTTTTTAAAAAATTTGTTTTCTGGTAGTGTCTGTTTAATCCTGGAAACATTTCAAATTTTAAAAAGAAAATTGGATGATGATCCAGGTCTTCACATAAAAAATTAAAAATTTTTTAACCTGAAGATGTTTACACGAGAGAAGGAAAGAAACAATATCCCTAAACCAGTACATAAAATCAACTTTTATAAACTTAAGTAATGATGCTTATTAATTTCGCAAGGAAAAACTTTTGCTCACATAAAACATGAATTATTGCCAATAATTTCAGGTTTAACTACTTAAGCTTAATAGAATCAACCGATTTCCACAAAGATATTTTGAGATATGAGAATATTAAATTTGCTTAAATATTTTTTAAAATAATTGCCGAAAAAGTGGTAATTTAGTCCTTGAACACTAATTAACAGCAGGAAGGGTAATAAAACTTGTTTTATAAATTGAATTATAGATTGAAAAATAAGATTAAATTTTGTAATAATAGTAATCACAGGAGTAAAAATAGTTATTTCCTACTAAGTTTCTTATACACACAT
Source organism: Rhysida immarginata (assembly GCA_023313115.1). Lineage (NCBI taxonomy): Eukaryota > Metazoa > Arthropoda > Chilopoda > Scolopendromorpha > Scolopendridae > Rhysida > Rhysida immarginata. The sequence continues at coordinate 5,571,076 of JAHWFO010067154.1, forward strand.
TGTATAAATTTAGGTTTTTTTTTTCTCTTTATAAACTTTTTGTTTTTCCACTTATTCCCTTCAAAATAGAAGCATTTAAACCGCACATCATAGCAGTTGCCTTAGAAAAATAACATTTGCATTAATTAATTACCCTCATCCTCCACTGAGAGGGAAGAAAAACAAGGGCGGAGGCGGATCCCTCACAATCTGCCCCCTCACGACCAGAAACGGAATTTTTATTCTCACCCACGGAAAACCTGCAAATAGGGATTTCAATGTCGTACAACTATAAATTCCAATATGTATACGTAGAAGGTTCATAGCAGTGATTGATAATTTGATACGATTTGTTGACAATTGGGAAGTGTAAGTGGTCAATCAACTTTTTGAAGTTTCGGGGAAAAAAATTAAAATCACATGTCAATCAACAATTATTAATTAAAATTTAATGTGAAATGCTACTGTATCAGGAATATTTACTTATCAACTGATCAAAAATTTGATTAGGATTTTTGATACCATTAGCAATACCTAGCCTTGTCCCTTATATTTCTGTAGGATATTTTCAAAATTCTCAATTTATATGAAAGAAAAACGGAGACGTTATCAGTTTTATAAAGAGTAATAGACTAAAATTTATTTTTTAATTTTGCATTTAATTTTCTTTGCATTTATTACAAGGTTGACTATCCTGAAAGTATTGTTTATTAAAAATATATTGGGCTGTTTCATAAGTATTTATTGACCAAATTTGATGGAAAGAAAAAGACACCAAAAACAAGCCACCAGAATACATTTTATTAAGAAGATATTTGTCCTCAGCAGCTATACATTGTGCCCAATGTGTTGGCAGTAATGCTGAAAACTCCCCGATACACATTATTGCAAAAAAAACAGTGATGTTAGGATTACGTTAGAAATTAGCAAAGTCAATCAATGCACTAACTAGTCCCGTTGACTTCCCAGCACCAATAATTAAGGACATATTAGATGAGTTGAAGGGACGGCAATACTTCACTGTTATTGAAAAAATGCCACGATGTCAAAAATCGACATTACAATGTTCCAAAAAACTGGTAACAGCAGTGGTGATAGCATCTCGATCAGTGGACCATTTATCTCGCAAGAAATTGTCTATATGACGAAACATAAGGAAATCGATTGGGGCCAAGTCTGGCGAATACGCAGCATGAAGGAGAACCTTGTACCCCAAAGCATTATTTTTTTGCAGGGTTGCAACAGAGATATGTGGACGAGCACCACCTTGGAGGAATATTGGACCTGCACGATTCACTAGTGACGGTTGTATTGTTCGCAATTTCTGGCAGCATTCATCAGAAATTGCGTCAACAGCAACGATGCGATGCAGAGATTGTGTTAGAGCCTCACGATGTTTGAGGGCAAGACATATTTCCAAGTGTTGCAATTTCTGCTGTTCGGTGAAGGCATGTGGAACCCAAGTGTCCAGCTTTTTCGACTTGCCCATTTTTGTCAGCAAGTTACGGTTACCGGTGATACATTAAGCTCGTGGGACAGCTTACGTACAGTGGAAGTCGGTTTTTGTTCCACTTTCTGCCGTAACTGTTCGGTATCGCACTTTACACGCTTTACCAGACACTCTTCTACTGGATTACGATTAATGTCCATATCATCAGCGTCAAACTTTGCAAATAATCTACGGACAGTTCTGTTCACTCGTCGTGCCCACACTTCATGCTCCAATAACGTTAGCAACGGTTTCCCCGCACATGCCGTCCAAGTTTGTATTCGTGCAAAATCACTAGTCTGCCATCGCACTGCTCCATGATGTTAATGTATGCATCGCCACACGTGCAACTACTGGAGAAACTTATACACCCAGTCCTACATATTTTGTTGGGGGTTGTCGTAGATCCTCCTATAATGTTATGCACAGTAGCGTTCATGTTAAGTAGCCTAAGCGAAATCGGCTAATACTTATTAAACAACCCAATATTTCACTCTTTAAACAATATGCATAAAATGCATATGGAAATTTGTATAGTACTATATTTTCTAAGCACCAAATATTTAAATTAATAAATTATAACATGAAAAATGTATTATGGATCTACTATTTAGCGAAGCAGTACAGTCGTTGTGACGCATCTTTTTTTTTTTTCTTTTGAAAATGCTAAACTAATTATATATTGTTATTTCCCAGTTGTTAAGAGTATTGCAGTTTAATTGCTTTTCGAAATTGATGATTTTTTCCTAGCATGATATATGCATGTTCTTAACACCAGGAAGTAGAAGTGAACACTTAAAAGCTGATCATAAATCTAGAAAGATCGCAATTACAAACCAGGCTAGTGTTCACCTGGGAGATTACGCTGCATTTATCTATAAATCCCTATGATTTTTCCCTGTGTCTTTCAGAGATGTAATTTTATAAACGAATAAATGATTTAAAGGCATTTTTTCAGTTTTGCATCTAAAAAAGATGAGAAAAAAAGACGAGAAGGTGAATTATAAAATTAATGTCCTGCTCGTTTTATTCTTATCTTCCTCATCCGAAAACAAGGGGAAAGGCCGACGAATGGTAAAGACTTATGAATTAGATTTTACAGTAAATTGAATTAGCGATGCAATTTGAATGTTTTTAAATGAGGTGAAATTTTTGTCATAATCATTAAGTAATTGAAGATGATGTTTATTTTTCCCCCTACTGAAAAATATTGTTACATCAAATTGACATTTAAAAAAATCGAGAACGGAGACAGTGTACAAAAGGTGGTTGTCATTGGATTTGACGTATTCTTTTGGCATATTAAAGTCGGATTTATTTGGGGTTCTCTAATTTGTTTTTTTTATATTAATTTTTTTAAATAATTTATATTCAAATGGAGAATTAAGGATAGAATACAAGGAGAATTGGGAGGGGGGTGGTGTTATCGGTTCTGCGTTCGTCTAATTGTTGTTGATAGTTAAAAAAAAATTAAAGTGGTTTTTGAAATTCACTCTGGAAAGTTAGATGGTGCAGCTTAAAATTCAACTATTCTAGCATATTACTTGAATGATTAATTGAATTTGTAACCTTAAGACTGTGTTTCTTAAAGAAACTATCTTGATTTAATTTTAATATTACGCCCAACTGTCAAATAAATAGTCTTAGATTAACGTAAGTAACATTTATTCTGTAAACTGTGTTTTATGATAGCTGCTTGCATTTCTTAAAAAAAAAACAGATTTATATGACTAATTGTGAAAAAATGAAATATGTTGTGGCCACATACAACATCTTTAAAATTTATTTATATAACTAACCTTCCTAACAAGAACCTAGATAGATTTAAGTCGATAATATGATTTTTTTTTTAAAATTATGTTTACTGAACTTCCATCATAAATTTAATCGTCGTTACTCCTGTCTGTTTTTTTTTCTTTTTTAAATTGTGTCTAAATGAAGTGTTGGTGCTGGAGATATCGATTCGGTGACCTGTCTACACGGAAACGCTTTTCAAACTGTTTGTGAACCAGACAACGCGGATTGATTTCAAAGGCAACACGAGAGGGGGAGAAAATCTCAAGGAAAAAAAAATTAGTTAACAAGAGACTACAGGTTGTCATGTCATTTTGAATTTAAAGATTACGGTGTTATAATTATTATGTCACGACCGTTTAATTTTTCTTTGAGGTTTCCATTTTCTCGATTTCTATAGTCTTTGTTTGGATTCGTAGACGCGACAGATCTAACGGAAATTATTTGGAGTTACTGTGAATATTCATTAAAAATTGATTCTACACTGGGTTATATCTGAAGTTCTTTTTTCTAGAAATGCATAAATTTATTAAAACTCCTAGTTCGATTTGAATTACCTGTAATATTTGTTCGGTGATGATGTCATATGTGAATGCTCTGCGATCGTGTCATCCTGAGATGAACTAGAATTTGACATAATGTACTACTACTATACGAGGATAACGTCAAATATGAGATTTTCTTTTCTTTTTTTAGAACGCATATTTATTCAATGAGATTAACAGTTATTATTTCCCGAAGATGACAGTCAAAAAAACTTTATCGAAAAAAGTCCGATGGCAATGGCTTTAGCTTACTTTTCCACTGAGCTCCTTTCCGTTTGGAGGTTGGAGTCACTGCGCATGTCCTCATTTCGCATGCGACGCACGCTTATGGAGCTAAAGGGTTGGAGGCAATGAGCCCAGAAGAGCCATGGATACTGCGCATTTTTTGTTCTTCACCGTTGCTCGAGTGATGAAGAACCCGCCATCTTGGATGAATCGAGGCCTGGGTTGCCGGGTCCCCCGGAATCCGTGGCTCTAAGAAGAAATGGGAAGAAAGCAGCTTATCAGTCGACTAAAAATATTATCGAAAACGAAAGGAAATAAGTGAGGGAGGGGGGTAATCGGCCACAACTCAACGAAAACTCCAAAAACAAATAAAAAGAAGCAGAAAAACATCAGTTAAAAAAAAAAGAACTGAGTCAGAGGATGAGGGTGGGAGAGAGAGAGTGGGAGGAAGCTAACAAAACAAAGAACAAAAAATAAATATAAAAACTACATATCGGAGCAAACTACAATTACAATTTCAGTACTATCGCGTGTGTTCTCCGATTCTATTTTTTGACCTTTCTAATTTAAAAAAAAAAAAAAAATTGTTTAAATTTAACACGTACTATCCAGTTAAATTTTTAGAGGAATTTAAAACAAAACCCAAATTTGAATAATATTGACATTTCATTATCGTCCCCCAGCTAGACCCTCCTCGGTGACATAAACGTTCCTTCCGCCTGATGAGATGTCGATTTTTATTGGGAGAAACACGAGTGGCGACGGTGGAAAGTTTCCCGTCCCGGCCGCGATGTGGCGCTTCATTGCCGTTGTCGGCGGGTTTTTCCTTCCTTTTGTGTGTGGTGATCCTCTACGAGGCAGCGACGCCCAGCGCCATTTTCTTTCTTTACAATCTATCGATTTCTTAGAGGAGACGGGAAATGAATTGAAGGCCCAAAATGGCCATAATGTGTACGGAGGGGACGATTTTCTCATTACAGCTGATAGTTTAGCTCGGCGATTACGTTCACCCGTTACGCACGACTAAATCCGTAATCATACGTTGCCAACAAGTTTAAGTTTTTAATTATGAAAAAATTAGTGGCAATTTTCCTACAGTAAGGAAAAATTGAAAAAAAAAAGTATATGCCTGATTATTATGATGGGATTAACGATTAAAAAAAATAACAAAAAAAAACTTGCAATTTTTTTCATTTTTTTCTTTTTAATGCAAAGGTGTGCTGATTTTCTTTTAGCTTTAAGAAAAAAAAACATGAGACTTTAGTATACAAAATGGAATTATTTACATGTACGAGTATCTGTAATGATTTGTGATTAGCTTACAGAAAAAAAAAACAAAAAAAAAAAAAACGCAAAAGGACGAGAAGAGAAAAACTGCTCATAAAATTCAAAATTTGTATATCTGAATATGGCGCGTTTATTACTTTTGGATTTGTGTTATATTAACTGTGAGACTAAAATAAAAAAAATTACTGGAGAAAAGGATAAAAGAGAAGAAGCGGTTGGAAAAAAAAAACAAGTGGGAATAAAACTAAAGTTTCATCTTGTGACCCTTTCCTTAGTTGCCGAGGCGTTTCCATCGAACGTTCGATTCGACCAGTGCGCGAAACTCTCGCTGAAAGAGAATTATCGAAGCAGGAGAGGAAGGAAAAGTTGTAAACCTTGTTTTTCGAAGGCTCAGCCGACCCACCAGTCTTCATCATGTTAGAGAGCGAGAGAGAGGAGCGAATTAATCGATCGCAGTGCCACCGGTGATATTTTATTGTTGTTGGAGGGTCTCGGGGGAGAGAAGGCTCCTCCTCGTCCCTGCGCTCGAGCGGCAGCGGCAAACCCTCTTCCCCCCGACCAGAAACGATGACACCCAAGAAAAATGCACGGGTGCTTTGACAGGCAAATTATTCCGAGATTGATATAAACAAATAACAAGTAACGCATTTCGAGGCCCGGCTGTCAATTCAGTTGCAAGCAGCCTTTGCTCGTTAGAACTAATGCAAAACGAACCTCTAATTCTCTCTCTCTGTCTCTCTTCTCTCTCTCTCTCTCCCTATCCACCCACCCACCCACGCACTTCCAATCTATTCCATACCGACTGATTACTGAAGCGAGAGATACACAGCTCCCTGTCAGTCCCTACCCCCACCCTTACTCCGTTCTCATTTTCCTTTACCTTTATCGGTTGGAGCTTGGAATTCGATGCTGGATTTTTTTCCCTCTGTTCCCCCCTCCCCCTCCTTCTCTTTTCCTCGGAACCTACCTTGGCCAATCAATGCAGCCGAACGAACAGCATCGAACCAAACACTGGAGGAAATTTAAAACCCAAAAGAAAAAATATGTTCGGGGGGGGGGGGGGAATTAATAAAAATAAAGAGGAAGCGACATAAGGTTGAGAGACAGACAGAAAGAACAGACTCGACGCTTAAAAAATATGACGAGAATAAAAAAAAAATTCATGATATCATATCACCACTATCGTTGGTTATTATTTACACGAATGAGAGAGTGAGCGGTTTGGATATATGCGGCGAGAGAGAGAGAGATTCCGTTTATTCTTGTACGTGTGCTGAGTTAGGTAGGTTGTGAGTGAGTGACGTTCGCCTCGTCATCATTACTTACTAATGATGTCAACGAAATTCGCTCAGATGAGTTTTGTGGTTTTGTGCTTTGAAGCACACGGGCGGGAAATGTGTTTGAATAAATTATTTTTATTTCTATGAGACCGAAACAAGTTGATGAAAATTTAGTATTTTAATTTTACCGTTTCATAAGAATTAAAGAAATACTTCTAATTTCAAATTTATATGCTTGTCAACTATTGGGCTCCAACTCTTTGATCCCTTAAATGTACATTTTTTAAAGGTATCCGAAATAAATTATTTTATAAATGTTAATAAAAATAACATGAAATAATTTTAACTTTCTCGATGACATTTTGTACGTTTTCTTCAAGCACATTATAGAACGCATATTATTCTTATCAGATGATTAGAACCTCTTTTCTTCATTAACCAAAAAAAAAAAAAAAAAAAAAAAAAAGCGGAAAAGCAACTAAATTAGCGTTGTAGAATTATTAAGTGGAGATTACTCGAGAAAAATGAGAAGGCTACTGTAATGCAATTATGTTTGCTCTCCAAACAGTTGACCAGTTGGCAATTGTTTTAATATTTTTATTGCTGAAGCCACTGGAATTTTCTGAGTGTAAATTAGAGTTTTATTGCATATTCTGCATATTCCCTTGGGCAGCGAGAGAAGTAGCTATTTCTTTTTGTACTTATTAACATAAAAAAAAATCGAAATCACGAATTTAAATTCCAAAAACATTGCGCTTCCTCCCTTCCTCATGATTTTTTCCCCTCTACAATAACTGATTGCGGATCAATAGCCTCGTTTACTCTTCGTCTGTTTCACTGTTCGAAAAATTAAAAAGTCGTAAATGTTAATAAAGAAACGAAATTGCTTTTCCTATTACTATTATTATTTTTTTTTCAACAACTTTGATATTCACTCAGTTTGTTTTCCATGTAGGAGAGAGGGGTTCGATGAATCGATTTTCCGAAAAAGAAATTGTGTTAAACGTGATTATATTCTTTATTTTATCGAATAAAGAGCAATACTACTAATTACACCTTTGAGAATAACACTGTTTCATTTCTAAAGAGAAATATTTATTGTAATTCATGAGTTATCTTCAAAAAATCTTCAGCCTAGGTAGAAATAAACTGAATACTTTTTCTGAATATTTCGTTTGCTTTGCATTTTTTAAAAATAGATTTTGGAAAGCGTTATATATGTAGGCTATATATGATATATAAAAATTGACTTTCTTTAAAAATATCGAAGTTGTACGCGTTTAAGTTACTGAAAAACAAAATTCAGAGACAAAAAACACTTTTAATATCTATTACTTTTCCAAGAAGTTTGGTTTAATATGAATTCATTTAGTTTTAGTTTTACTTTAATGTTTTTAAGGTAAACTTTCTTTCAGTGAGAATAAAAAAACTCTTTTTTATTTTTATTTATTTATTTATTTATTTATTTTATCCCCCCTCCCCTCTTTTGTAGTGGTTAATCGCTGATTCATTGGAGAGGGTTAACCAGTGTGAAGGTTTGCTATCAAGTGTTGGACGAGTGAATGAAGGGGGACATTTTGCCGAGCATTGATTAATTGACCTACATCCAGTTTCCCTTTAAGAGACGGGACGGTTGTTGGCGCGCCGTGTCGTCCTTTATCTCATTATATCAATAACAGGATTAGTAAAGGCAATCGGGCGTTGCGCAAATAGAAAAACAAGAGGGCGAGACGTGTCCAACGACGACTCCGGGACACTTATAAGTCTGTCTTTTTTTTTCTTTCCTTTTTTTAAAATTTGTCTAGCTACTATAGCGAATAGCATTTTTGAAAATTGATATCGGTCGACCCTGTTTGTAAACGCTTTCGATAAATGACTTTCTGTATAGAGTTTCTGGTCACTGATCAGATTGTTTTCACCCATCAAGCTGTGGCAGAGTTAAGGCCATTTCCATGAGTTCGGAATAAGATTTATGGTTGTTGTATTTGTACTCTTAAAGGAAAATAATTTTATGATAATTATGATAATTCTAGCAAGCTACATTTGGACACATGTTGATTCAATGTTAGAATGAGCAAATACAACTAAAAACAAAAAAATAAAAAACGCATACAGATAAAAATAAGATGACCGACTTCTGATTTATGTTTTAAATATAGGAACATAGCAAATTATGATTCAACAGAAGGAGCAACTAACTGTTAAACGGTGAAACCTACAAATTAGAAGCGCATCTGCTATTAAACATAAAAAAATGAATCCTAACAGAAATTGCTATTATAGCAAATAGGAGTTAAATGTATTGTTATAAATTTTTCCTCGTTTTTTTAATGAAATTATGGAAATTAAAATTTATAAAATTAATAAAGAAATATGCTTATTAAAATATTTTCACCATTCTAAAATTGTCTTTTTTATATTGATCAATGTTCTTGTTGATATTTAGAACCTTCAGTTCTTGCTGAAAGTCTTCGATATTGTAATGAACTCCTATTGGTGTTGAAATTCAAGTTATGTTGCTTTTATTGATGTTAAGTCTAGCTGTTTTTCTCGATGTTAGTTTTCTTATGAAGTTTTTTTCCGTCTGGTGAATTGTCACTGGTGTTTGGTAAATTGTAAAACGCTATATACTACAAAGCCTCCATCAACTTCATCAAGAAAGACAGTACAGAGAACTCTCCGTTTCATAAATCCATAATTTCATTAAAAAAAGGAAAATTCAACAATACATTTAGCTTAAAATGTTTAATTACCTCTTCAAAATCTCTACATAATTTTTAACCGACTTCAAAAAATGGAGGTTATCAATTCGACTCGTATGTATGTAATATTGTTGGAAATGCACAATATTGGTATATGTTAGTTTATGTGGGCTTCTAAACAGCTGTGCCAATTTTCATAACTGTGTGTTTGTATGTATGTTTGTCCACGCATTTCTCAGAACTAGAAATCGAATTGCAATAATTCTTTTTTTAATGGATTGAGTATCTTTCAACTTAGGGAACAGTCCAAGTCTCATCAAAATCGGTTCAGTTGTTTTCAAGATATGGACTGATATAGCTAGACGATAGTGAAAGTTTCATCAAAGTCGGTTTTTTATACTCTGTTTAATCTTATAGCAACTCTTTCTAATGAAAAGGCATATTCATTTAAATGTTACGTTTTACGATTTATAATGCAGTTGGAATGAATGAGAAAAGCTTAGTATTAGAAGAAAGCACTAACGGAAATATTATTTTAAATTTTTTTACAAAGTGAAATACGTTGAATCTTTTTCATTCTCTGCACGTGTTGATAAATATTATGTGATAACCTGTAATAAAACTTTTAATCATTTTCGCTTGAGGTTGCAATGTTTAGAGCAACTGCACAAATTTTTATGAGAATGGATTATCGTTAACAAGCGGCTATTGTTAATCGCGTATTTCTACCAATAATAAGCCCTAAATTTGGCCGCTTGATGATGATGTAACAATGTATACACCTTTTGTCCGCAGGGCTTCTCTCTATACTCTATCCAACGAAAGTTGGAGTGGGCGTGTCCAGTTAAATTTCCTATATCAATTGTTAGACATTGTTGATTCTACTTTGGCAACAATGTCTAACAATTGAAATAGGAAGTTTAACTGGACACGCCCACTCCAACGTTCGTTGGACAGAGTATAGGAGGTTTAGCCTAGGCACTGAGAAGTCACCTGATCATCTTAGTCCAAGCAACAATGTAACCTTCATTATTTTCAACAAACAAAAAAATACTGATTGTTAAGATCCAAGTTGGAAACCATGAAGTTAAATTGTTGCTTGGATTAAGATGATCAAGTGACCTTTCAGTGTCAGGGCAACACCTCTTTCTAAATGTTGACCAGGGCCTGTCTCTTTCGTCGGCTACGGCTATAGTCCATCCTAAGGCACTGTATAAAGAAAGTATGGACAATTCATTGTTGCAGGCAGTCATTTTGACCTCCTATTTCATAAGATAATTGGTCTTGTTTTGCAGCAAGCTCAAACTTCAGAGACACATTCTCCTCTAACTTTTGTCAAAAAGGAATTGTTCAATCTGCATGTTTGAATTTACTGCAAAACAAGACGCAATCATCATAAAAAATAGGAACGAAATAGAAGTCAAAACGGCTGCCTCCAATGTCTATACTTTCTTTATACAGTATAGTGCTTTATATTCCATCCAGCCTTAGTTTGCGCGAAATATGATGGACATATAAATTGTTATGTATTGTTTAATTTTTGTTGTAACAATGTTCAACAATTGAAACGGTCCATAGTCCATCCAACCTTAGTTTACGCGATATGTGATGGCCGTTTCAATTGTTGGAGATTGTTACAACAAAAATCAAACAATACATAACAATTGACATGTCCATCACATTTCGCGCAAACTAAGGCTGGATGGAGTATAGAATACATAAGAAATTCCATTGTTTTAATTGACGACCGGCATTTAAGATTGTTTACCCAATCATATTGTTTAAGCATTCATATTGTTCTTTGCTCTCTTTGAAATTATTTCTTTCTACCTATAATTGAAAAAAAAATCTTTGGACGCCAAATTGAAACCGGATCAAATCGAAACACAAGAATTTGGATATTTTATTCCATATGGTTAAGAATTTCCATTGAGAAGGAAATAAGATTTTGCTGAAGAATTAATGGCACTCTTATAATACGGCTTAAATCCAAATCAATTAACCAGTTACTTAAATATAAAGTTTATTTCTAACCAAATATTGGTTTTTGTTTCTCATCTGCAGCGCATATGCTTCTTAATAATTCGTTATTATTTCTCCCCCACCCCGAGTACTGTTGCTTTGAATTTTAGAACCGGTTTATTCTACTTAATATTTATGATTCGGATTCTACGGATGAAACATAATTGGGCGCACTTTTACCATTTACTTCCGAGTCCTGGACAGGGAAAAACAACTTACAAAAAGAAAACTAAAAATTCCTCCTTCGTTCGGAAAACGACTTTGTTGAGGTTTTGCCTACTCGAATTAATCCATGCCAAATGAGAAACTTATTAGCTTTTTTGGGCTTTCTCCCTTCCTCTTCTATTGTATAACCTAGCAAAACACCATTAACTTGTCTTGATTTGGAAAGTTGTACTTGAGAATTAGGGTTAAAACATCCTTCGTCTGGACTGCTTGACCATCTCAGCGTAATTCCATCGTTTCTTGGTAGGATAATGGTTTATAACGACCGAGAGGGAAGTAGAAGTATGGTGATGGTGGTGGGGAGGGGGATATGATGAGGGATTCATGGGACAGGCATTCTTGTATCCGTTGCCAATTGATGCGTGGCCGGGTCCACTTGTGCAGATGCGACACTCGCCGATTTCCCGCTCAGCTGAGCGAGCGTTTATGGCTCTGGTCCCTCCTCTTCTCTCTCTCTCTCTCTCTCTCTCTCTCTCTCTCTCTCTTTCGCTCTCTCTTTCTCTTGTGACGTAACAAACCTTTATTCAAAGGAATAAACAGTAAGCAGACGGAAGCGCAGCTTTAGTCGAGCCGTGAATACAGCCTATAAAAGGCGGCCATTACAACTGTCAGTCATGACGGGCACGCGTCCTCTGTCGTCATTGTCCAGGCGATGACCGCATGGGCGAAGCTGACTGGCACCGCCAAGGTCCTATTGGTCGGCGCGACCTCCCCGGCACACGGCGCTTCCACGCTCTCTCTCTCCTTCTCTCTCTCTCTCTCTCACACGCACACATACACTTACACACACCATGCGAAAGCCTCCTTTTATGAACACTCAGCCCAGAATTAGAGTTGGAGATACGTTTTTAATTCTGGAGACGCAAATTTTAACGTGACATGAAAATTTACAAGCGGAAAAGTTTCCTTCCATTTGCGGCCGCGTTTTATGGTGTCTCCCTCTGAAAGCACAGGAGATAACGGAGGAACCTACAAATAATGTACAAATCTTGAGCATCAAGAGGGGGATGAGGATTAAAAAAATGGAAAGGAAGAAAGAAAGAGAAAGAAAACGAGATGAGGGGAAAAAAATTAAGAACACTCCAAAGCGACGATTAGTTGGCTATAATTATAGCTTGCGTTGGAATCATTCTATTCAAAAATGTTATTGCTATTTTTAAAACACAAATTTCTAAAGGAAGTAGCATTTTTCATAATGGAAAAAAAAAAAGAAAATGATAGAAAATTGGGCATAAACGTTTATTTTTATAGCGAACCTTTCCCTGTTTCATCTTGTGTGGAACGATATAGTGGTTGAAGAAAAGACTTAATGCAGAAATACCGCCTTGTTATTACGAAAACTTATTCGTTTTGAAAGATCGAGTACAATCAAGCTGCGGCATTACATAAAAATAGAATCTACCGGTGAAGGAAATGGAAATAATATTTGGAAAACAAGGCTGTTTACGAACAGTTTCCGTGGAGATACCATGCTTTCCCCTCACGGAATTTAATTTCGTTTTTATAAAACTTGTGCCTATTTAAAATCTTTAAAAAATAAGTCGACATTTTAAATCTTTAAAAAAAAAGTCGACATTCTAATAAGTGGCTTACAGCATCTTATTTTTTAAGTAAATTTTTTTTTTATTAATTTCTTCCCTTTGAGTAATTTTTGATGATGCCGTTCTGTTCGCTGTGATTTTTAAAAGCCGCAGAAGGAAAAATCTCGTTAAAACATGACCCCAAAAAAAAAAAATCTTCTTAAACCAAATAACTTTTATTGGCAAATATATCACAATGATAATGAGTAAATGAAAGTGAGTTTACGCTTCTAGCAAAATAAGAAAAATGTATAAAAAGAAAAAATGCTTTTGAATTTTTTTCTCTTTTTTTTCTGTCACTCTAAGCTTTAATACTCAAACCTGTGCTACATACATTTGCTATTATTGTTATTATGAAAAAGGACGGTGAACATAACAAGGCGATCGATTTCCAGCCTCGCTTAGGGTATATTTATTTTTCTAACCTCATTTCTTGAACAGTTCCTGTTTACCAGCTCTGACTCCACAGTTTCGGTTGTGAATTCACCCTCGGTTCACCTCCTGTCTGAGATGTTGCAATCCTTTAGGCACGATTGGAGCCCCCTGCCGTCGGCCCCCCCAAGACCCCTCAAGCCAGAACTTGAGATCAAGATCCACCCATAGGAATGAATCCTCCTCACGACACCGCCTGCAATCAAAAAGCATCTTAAGGGTGAAAAACACCATGTACTAGCGTTTGATGTGCATTACATATATAAAAAAAATCAGGGAACCAGCGCCTCCATGATGTACCCAGCCCGTCTCCCACGCCACTCACGCACCGCCGGCAGGAGTTGAGGGTCGTTTTTGCGGAGGTGGAAACGTGCAGGAACCCCGTTCGGCGCTCCGGGAGAACTTTCTTCGCAGCGGGACATGAAAAACACACGGCCGCACCGAGACGGTTTGATCGGCAAAAACTTCCGACAAATCTATCTGTCTCAAGGGTGGCTTTTTTTTTATTATTATTTCAAATAAAACTTTCCTGAGGGTTGATGTTGAGTTGGCTCCGGCTGTTGCACGTGAAGAGAAAGGGGTAAGGAAAGGAAGGAAGGAAGGACCTGGCCCAGGTGTGGAAGGGGTCAACGGGGCCGGATGACCTTTTCCCATCACCAACCCAATGGATGACAGTTGTTGCACGCGTGAGGATAACCGGATGAGGAAGATGGAAAATAATCACGAATGGAGGAAAATGTAGGACATGGGAAGATGAAAGGGGGAAAATAGAAAAGGGAAAAAAATAACGCACAATAGGGTATAGGAAAAAAAACAACCTTTTTTATATCAAAAATAATCTCCCTCTCCAACGTCGAGATATACGCCGTTAAATATTTCTTAATTATAGATATTAATGTAGCTTGTGTGTTTACAATAAGGGATTTCAAGGCCAAGAAGGTGATTTCCATCAGATGAGAGCACTGTTTTTCCCCACTGTTATTTTAATGAAAATTTATCACCATTAAGAAACTTTCATTAAAGATAAATGTGCGCTCGTCAAATTTTGTTCTTTTTTAAAGGTTATTTTAAATAACGTATATTTTACCCCCCTTCTTTTAAGAAACATAAATCATAAAAAGCAGAATTAGATCATCCTTTTAATAACTCACGAAACAAAATTCAACATGTATGGAAGGGTTGCATGCATTACTTTTGTTTAAATCAAGATAACCATTTCGTATTATGCATTTATCTTTGTTTGTTTATGTCGAGGAATGTGTTTATCTCTAATAATTGCTGATCTTTCTTAATTTTAAATTTGAAATTTCGAAAATAAAGAAACTTAAAGAGCCCGCGTTCCATTATTAATAACGAAAGACAGACTCTTTTGTTTGGCGTGTGCAGAAGCGTCAATGTCGCGATTGTTTGTGTTCCCGTTTTAGAACTCGACTTTTATGAATTAATGAATGCATTTTCCGTACAAACCACAATCTCTAAGATCGTGTTTACGTCGGAAATGCCTAATACGAGAAGGCGAGGAACACTGTGGGAGAGCACCAAACGACAGCAAATTATTATTATTTTTTTTAATATACTGATAATCAGGAGATTAAAAAATTCACTTTGAATATTGAAAATGATACGTATATAGGTAATAACGGAATATTAAATTTTCTAAATTATTCACATTTATTGACGTGAGTTTATGTTTAAAGAGTTAAAAGTGTGCTATCTATTATTCTAATAGAGCTTCATAGTATTATTCTTAATATTCATTATTCTCCTTCGTCTTTAATTTGATATCATTTCTCTATTAGCTACTACGATTTTTGGTTATCTGAATTAATATATTAATGTTGCACATTAAAGACATAATTTGTTTATTATTAAGAGATAAGATTATAAATAAAATATAAACATTTAATTTCTTGTATTTTTAGGTATAATATATCTTTTTAATAACAGCTTTTAATAAGTAAAAATGCAAAGTTTTTTATGAATTTATTTATATCAACTAAATTTCCTAATGTTAGAAATAACATGTTAAGAAATGTCGCGCACAAAGGCGGATTCTTACGATAATGCATATAACAAAAAATATGAAAAAATAATTAATCTTACCTGCATTTGCAAAAATAAAAATAAAAAACAAACCCAACTTCCTTCTGCTAATTAAATATGAACTGTACTATATAAATATCTGATGTATTTCGTAGATATATCTATAGGAGATTTTTTCCGTCACCTTGGAAACCGTGCTCTCCTTTTTTAGAAACCATGAAGGAAAAAATGGGGAAGAAAACCATGAAAGATGAAACCGCGGCAATCATAACGATGGTTTCTCTCGTTCGAGTGCAGATAATTTGCAAGGAACAAATAATTAAGAAATTGTAATCACGGGAATGCAATTTTCAACGAGAAAGGAGATAGAGGGAAAAAAAAAGTGAGAGCGAAAGAGAGACGAAATGTGGCGGGCGGGCGGTGCGTCGCGTAGGCCTAAGCTTTGTTTGACGCTCCCTCACTTAAGCCTTGCACAGTTTTTGGTTTTTCTCATTCAACAACATCAAGAACAACAACAACAACTGAGCATCGAAACCAACACCTACACCTCAACGAAATGAATCTTTTAAAGGTGGGCAACTAAGCTCCTCTGCGAATTCTTTGAAAACGAGAAAGCTATCATTTTTTATTCCCTCATTGCTTGTTTTTTTGCTCGGAAAAATTCTAATATATTCATTCATAGCTATTTCTAGGTTATTTTTTTATAATATTCAAATACAAATATTCTTATAATTATGAGATATTGTATTCTTACAATATTAAACGCTGTTATTCTCTAAAAGTGGAGTTTTTACTGGTCATGCACATTTCTTGGGTACAGATTTGAAATTCTTTGCCATTAAGAAACACATTAAAAAATCATGATCATAAATATGGAAGCATAAACCACTTTCCTATAGATCCTTTATTAAATGACATAACTTGTTTAAGATATGAATGACTTTTCTTCCAGTCTTTCTTTCTCTCTCGCTCTCTCTCCATTTCTCAGATAACACTTGAGCAAAAAATGTTTTTTTTTAATTTTTTTTTATTTATTTTATTTATCCGTAAAAGGTTATATTAAAATGAATAGCATATAACATTCATGAATGTTATTAAAATTTATATGATAATAAATCCATGGGCAAGGAGAATAAAGCTTAAACAGGATGAGACAAAAAACTCGTAACATCACCACAACCAAGAGAGCCTCCCACGATTATTTACAGATCGCTTTGTTTGCATAGTTCCTCTCTTGTAGTTCACCGTATGCCATAAACTTTCATTTTCTATAATTAAAAAATGTTTTATAATATCGTGCATCCTATGTAAGCTCTATTTTTTTTTTTTTTTTTTTGTTGGTGAAAGCCGAAACCATCAGTTTCCTTAGAAACCTTTTATCACGTTTACTCTCTGGGCACATTTCATGATACTAAATACTGAATAGAGTCTGATTTTTTTTAAATCTAGGTATGATTTTGATAAAAAATGTATTTCCTCCATTTTTAAAGCTATACAGCTTGTATAAAATAACATAGAGGATTGTGTTCCTCATTCAATTTCGTTGCCATCTCGTTTCCTCTCTTTACCGCCTGTTTGTTATCACGCGTTTTTATTCATAATTTGAAGTATTTTTTAAACCAATTTTCTTTCTGTATATATGCATTTTTTTAATTTTATCTTTTCATGAAATATGTAATTCCCGTGTGAACAGAAAATCTCAAATAAAAACTTCAAAATTAAAAAACGTTGTTTGAACAGGGAGGGTTGAGGGGAAAAAATAAGTAAAATGAAGCTTTATGTATTTCTTTAGTAGAGTATGAAATTTTACCGAGATTTTATGATGCAAATGCATATATATGGAATCTTGTCTATTGCTTTTATTTTTCTTTATCAGTTTCATGTAAGGTATTAAATAATATTAAAAAAAATTATTAAAAAACCCATTGAATGATTCTGAACAAAGCCATTTTCTGTAGGGAAATTTCAATTATATAAGATGCATAAAGAGTTCTATAGATTTTAGAAGAGATAAATAACATTTCGAATTTTCCAGCTCTTCATTAGTTTTTTTCCCCCTTTCCTTTCCTCCTTCAGGTCATCATTATGTTTTCTTTGTCTTCTAATTACAACCACGGAGAAACCAAAAACTTGTCTCAGCCTTAATTAGACAGGGCGACCTTCTTTTCTCCTCCAAACACCCCAGGAAAAAATGTTTATAAGATTGGAAAAAAATAAATTGTGCTTGTAAGAAAAACTAGACCCGTACATAAAAAATTTTTCAAGCTCTAACTTAGTCTTTGTTGTTTTTTTTAATGTTCCTAATTTTAACCCATGACCACGAACATCTTCGCAATTTAAAGTGCACTCTTACATAACAACCAGTTGTTTTGAGATATTTTTTTTCCTTTTTAACTTAATCTTAATATCATTTTTATTATTAAGCATCTGTAATTTTTTTTTAAAGTTTAAATTAATTTTTTCCAATCCTATAAAAATAAAGAAAAATACTCTGGAGTTATGGAGCTGGGCCGTTAATCAAACGTTCTCACAAGAAACCAATTGTATGCACAACTGCTTATTATATAACACGGATTTTTTCATAACAAATTCGCTGTTAATTTTAATCCAGAAAAAAAAAATAGTAAACCAGATCTTCAGGACCCGAAGGGTAAAAGCTAGTTAAAAACCGCGAAGGTGGTGTTTATCTAAAAATTGTCGACTAAACAGAGGAGGAAAAAAAATGCTCCTTAATGTTTCCTAAATGGAGTGTTTATTCAACTGGAATACAATTGGTTTTATTTTCAAAATTCTTGTATGCCTCTTAAATAATTCTCTTTATAAGCAGGAGCACAGAAAAATGCTAGTAGATAGCTCATGTGTTTCGTAAGAAGTTTAAAAATCTTGTATTCAAATAAAGAATCTTTAAAGCTGCATGTGCAGTTACTTTATATTAACTTGGGCAGATTAAATTTTGGGGCATTAATGTAAAATTCATCCAATTTTGCACTACATGTTTAAGGATAGCTCCATATTGCTTAGGACAAAGAGACAAAATGGAATGTTTGTTTTTAACGTTTTTTCTTCTGCTGTTTTTGAAAAGATTTCAAATTAAATGTACCTACGAGTTTTTCTGAATAACTCTAGGCGATAAAAATCAGACGATCCCGAAGGGCTCAGAAATCTGAATTGAAAATTTTTTTCTACCACTAATTTTCAGTCCATCTTAAAATAAGGAATTTTCAATACTTAACGCTTTATGTTGAAAAAAAAAACCCTACTCGCTGAAATGATTATTATTCGAGCTTAAATAATAGATTGCAATCTGTACCGTGTTTACTCCTGAGGACGAAAAACCTGTAATTATTTCCCTTCAGAATAAAAATAAAGATTCACATCAATAATGAGAAGAAAAAAAGAGACTGCATTGAAAATGTTTTTACTGTGCTTAGGTATATCGTATTTATTTTATATATTAATTTTCTTTACTTTTTTTTCCATGTAATAAATTCGCTTTTATCCTCTCCTTATTTTAAATAGGAACCTTTAAAGGTGATAATTGGAGAGAAGACTCCACCTCAATCTAGCTGTTGACAATTGTGATACATGTGGAAGAGTGTTTTGAATTTTGCTCTGAAGGAGCCGAGTTAAAGAGTAGAGTTACAGGAAGAGATTGGAGATAAAAATCTGAACATGCACAACTCACATTTTGTACGGTTTTGAGCAAATACAGAGGCCTAGGAGGGTCTCTTGTAAAATTCGCTTACACGGAGAGGCACACAGTAAACTGTTCAACCTGAGGAGGGCAATGAGTTTATACACCTAAGAAGATCGACTGCTTGTTTAATTTGACTTGGCAGCGGAGAGATCCCATGAAAAATACATTGGCGCAGCAGTCAGAGTGTTTCAGCCTTAAGCTTTTCTCGCTACTCTGCTGCTTCTTTTCTATTCGAGGCTCCGAGCACTGAGTGAGGATTAGGGATTTCCTAAAATTTTCGATGATATGTTTTTTTTTCTTTTTCTTTCTGATCCGCACAGATGATAATTACGTCATTTGCATACAGAGAAACCCGTTCCTTAGCAGCTGACAACCGAAGTGGTTATTAATAATAGATCTTCTTCCTCTTCCTCCTATTCTCCTTCGATGCTGGCATTTAATTCGGTTGCTCTTCCGAATGTGTTTCATTGCTACGTAAATAAATTCCGAAGAACGTTTTCGATGAAGATTTTCAATTGCTAATGTAAAGCAACAAAGGATCGCTTATTGCTTTTTTCCCGTCCTTTTTTGAAATGAAAACATAAAAATAAAAAAAATCAAAAGAAAAATTCTTTCTCTTGAAATGTAATGATTTCCTCTCCTCGGCGCCTTCTTGTTGCCCTTTGAACGAAGATGGCGATCAGTTGGCAGGTCTTTTTCTTTGCTTGAAAAATGAGGGAAGGAAATCGAGACAATCCTTCCTTCCTTATCCAGTGGACACTTTGCCTCGGTCTAGCCCAGCCCGTCAACCTGACCCTCGGCTGGGCTTTGACCGGCAGCGTCTCCTCTCACTCATTGTCTTTTGGCCGAGCATTTTCCTTTCCCTCTCTCTTTCTCTCTCTCTCTTTCTCTCTCTCTCTCTCTCTCTCTCTCTCTCTCTCTCTCTCTCTCTCGAATCTTTCTTTCTTGGGAGCTACAGTCGATTACGCACGCTTTGCATCGTCTATTGGACCGAGCAGTGCCGGTTATGCGGCCCTTGTCAGGTCGACGGCAGATTCCCGAACAAAGAAGGCCGCTACGACGTGACCGGCGTGGCAAAAGAGGCAGCCAACCGGAAGCCTGACCAGGGCCGGGTGTCCTCAGCGAGGAAGTGACCATTGACACCGGGCAGGCGAGTCGACCGGTGGCCGCGTCGGTGCGGTGCACGTCCCTCTCGGGTTCGGATGGTGGACGGTCGAGTCGCCCACCGTCATTAGTCACTGGTCGTATGAAAACCCGGCGAGCCACCGAGACAGGCCGCCGTTGTCACAATGTGGAATGTGAACCTCGCTCGCTTGTCCTTCCCTTTCTCTCTATTTATTTTTTTTTATATCCGCACAGGGCTATAAAGGATTGGCATTTGAATAGTGCAGAGCAAGTTGCTTTTATTCTACGAGTTTTGTGACGCCCGGATACTGACCCCACTTCGGACGCTGTCCACCACTCCCTGGTCACCATTCTTTCATCGGGGACCAATGACCAAGCGATTATCTATTGAATGTGATTCAGAGAAATCTCTCCCACCTGAATCTCATTAGAAACGTGCTTACGAGTGAAAGAAGCTGAAACGTTTGAGACAATTAAACGTGTTAAAATAACAGCCAATGAAATGTTCACGTTCTCTATTAAATTATAAACGCATTAAAAATGTAAAAAAAAGAAGAAAAAAAAAGCTGTGTTAAAATGATGGACAGCAGAAAACGTCTGCCAGATATATTTAAGTTCTCTTAAAATATTGATTCCCGCCTTTTTTTAAACTGTACATAGTAACGTATGTGCACATAAATATTAATTTATGTTTAGAAATTTTTTTCATGTTGAAATTAAATAAATTCTAATATGAATCGTTAGACATGACAAGCTCAAATTAAAATATTTTCCTTTTAACAGTACTGCTTTTTAATATATATTGACATATTAAAAAAAATTACCTTGTGTAGATGTAATTGGAAATAATATTTATTGGCATTGGCAGTGACTGTGGTGTTTATTATCGTCATTCATATGGTCGTTGTTGACGATGATGCTACATTTTCTCTAATTCAAGTGGAAAATGCCAACGTAATAATACGAATCTAATGATTGGGATTACGTTGGATTATGTTTAATTTTTCTGTGCAGTTGAGGGAGTCTAGTCTTGTGCCTCACCCACAAATCAGGGTCGCGTTTAATGGAACCGCTGCGCCGAGTGCGGGTGAACGTGATGGGCAACGAGCGGTTTTTCGCCAGTTGGATGCGGCGACGGTCACGATGTTCGCAGCCGACGGAGGGGAGCTTTCTTTTCAAAACACTTCCCTTACCCCCCCCCCCCCCCACCACCCTCTACTCCCTTCGTCCGCCGCCATCGCAATCGACTGCCCCCCATTCGTTTTCGTTTAGCCGCCGCCGTCGAAAGGAACGCCCACACCCAGGCGCGCCTTCGCTCAAACGAAAATTGATAACTGCTGGGCATCAAAATAAGGCATCGAGGGAGAACGGCGCCCGCTTTTGGCCACTTGGACGATTAGCACGGGAAATAAGGAGAAGGTGAAAAATAGATGGAACGGGAGAGACCGAGTTCGGGATTAATGAGGAGCTGAAATTTCTCCGAGGGATTAGTTGGAAACAACCCGTCCAGCTTCCGATTGCTATTCGTTACTACAGAAGACGAGGAGGAGGAGGAGGATTGTTGCCTCTTTTTTTTTCTTTTCTCTCTTCCTTTCCTTTCCCCTTTTCTCTTTTTTCTCCTTTTTGTTTTAACAGAGCCCCCTTTCCTAAACAGCGCTCGTCTGAAATCAACTCCACGATTTGTATTCATCTGAAATTTTGCTTTCAATGTCTAAAGAGAGACAGCTGGAATTTTATCTTTGAGTTTAGAACTGTTCGACTTTCATTATTTCTCCTCCTCTTCAGCTTTAAAAGATACTACTTCCCTACAGAGTGAATTATAACTAGTTCTCTTGAAAAATTTAATATGCTCATTTAAGGGACTCTTTTTTAACGATTAAAGCAATCGACAGAAACTGTTCATTAAGTAAACTTAAGTTATGTTTTTTCTTAATTGAAACGAAAGATCTTGAACGTATAATCAATGAGTACTTTTTTATCTATTCATTTTCATTTTAAGAAACTAAATATCTACAACAATAGAAGGAAATCCAACTTAAAAAAAAGTTATTGTGAAATTAAAGTTTGATGTTCTTAAAGATGCTTCTGTTGCTCGCAGCCAACATATAGTTAAAACAGATGAATCTAAGTCAATTGAAGAATGACAACTTAATAACTAGTATTTTACACTACATAAAATGACTAATATTATAACTTTTAAGGAAACAAATAAATTGCACATTATAATTTAGGGTTACAACTTGAATTGGCTACTTTTAAGTTTAATCCTGCTTGATTTCTAACAGGAAACAGTAATAACGTGCGCTAAATTCAAATATGAAATTATAGAAAAATAATGTTAATTTTTTTTCTTCCAAAATTCGGTACGCTTGTTGTGTACTCCAACAGTTACAAGTACTACAGAAATTCGACCTACAGGCATGAGTGGCCAATTTCGATTTTAATAAAGCTCCTGAAAGTCCTTCATGTTTCCTCGCTAAAATGTGCTCATTCTGTTAACTGGTCAGTGAATATTAGGAAAAGTGGTACAGTATATAATTTTTTATGGAGTTTGTAAAAGCCTATTTAGATAACTTTTTCTTCCATTCATGAAACTTTACTGTCTCTTTTGGCGACATTTCTAAAGTCATTATTGCAAATAATAAATAAATACAGTCGAACTTCGATATCTCGAAAACCTCGATATCTCGAAACAATTTTTAATTCCCTGCATTTCCACTATTAATTCAATTAATTTTTCCTCGTTATCTCAAAACATTTTCTCGGAAAAATTTGCTATGTCGAATTTTGACTTCATGTGCTCGTAATTGCAAAGCATTTAAAAACATTAGAGTTAAGAATTTTTCATTATGAGAAATTTTCGTACGAAAACGAAGAAATTTGACGTCACTTCCGTTAACGTGAGACGATTCTCGTGCATTACGAAAAAAAATTTACGAAAACTTTTTCGATCTTCTTGGCAAGTCTCCGTTGTGTATGAGATGGTTGAGCATGCGCAGTCTGTATGTTTCTGACGTTAGTGGCGCCACTTATACATGGCGTAACTATATACACGAACCATTTAATCTCTTATTGTTTTTTGTAGTCTCACAGTAATTTATTAACCTAAAAATTTTGATTTAAAAGAACCCCCCCCCCCCAATATCTCGAATTTTTTTCTGTTCCCGTGAAATTCGAGATATCGAGGTTCGACTGTAAATAAATAAATAAATAAATAAATAAATAAATAGAAAACGCTTGACTCTTATTTTTTAAATACGAAGGCGAAGAATGGTCGAAATTACGTAAGGACTGTAATACCAAAGCTGCCAAGCTCTAACTACTCTAGTCCTTTCCGAAATATCCCAATACATTCTTTAAAGTTATAGAACAAAAAAGAAAAAAATTAGTACAATAATTCAGTGTGAAAATTCTAAATTTATTCTTTCCCTCCATTCTAAAGGCATTTCATTATATGAAAGAATTCATTTAAAATACAAGCAAGATTTGTGTAGAAATATACAAGATGTTGCAAAAATATACAGAACAGTACTGCTGGGTAGCCTATCCTCTCGTTTCAGGGGCTGCTTCATAAAAAAATTACATCTATGGACGACAGCATATAATTTTAAATAAAATCTAAGTTTGGAATCGCTAGGTAACGGGCCAGGAACTGAAGTCACTACTTAGTTTTCTTGTTAAGTGAATCAAAAGTAAAAATTAAAAATTAAAATTAATTTTTATTTTAATTTTTATTTTTAAGTTATCATGGAGCATGTTTAATTTTTAAATATAATGAAATAATTGGCTATTTATTGGACTGCATTTTCATTTCATCGAAATTTTTTTTGTGAAATTTTCGGACCTTAATTTAAAAATTCAAATTATTCAAGACCTTCAAAATTCAAAATTTTTTCATCGTTATCATTTCATATTGTCACCTTTTAAACAAATGCCGAGTCAACAATGAATTCCTTTTTTCGAGGTGTGAAAATTATTGCCAGGACAGTGGACTTGAGATTACATGGACTGTTAGAAGCTTTGTTATTTAGTAATCTTTTAAATTTTATTAGTTTTAAGTCACTTTTTAATTATATTCTTGTAATTTTATTTATGTCTTTGTAAATTATTTTTTATGTCTTTACATGCTACAGAATATAAATTTAAGATATAGAGTCTCAATTTCCATTTTTACCAATTTCGGCGTAAATGGGTTAACAAAATAAAATTTCCCAATTATCATTTTATGAAACGGCCCCTGAAGCGAGAGCATAGGCTATTCAGCAGTACTGTCCTGTATATTTTTGCAACACCCTGTACACGAAAAGGAAAATCCAAAATTTTTTCAAGATTTATTATATAAACAGTATTTCAGAAATATGATAAATCTCTGGAGAAAATCCTAAAGGAAACCATAACTATTAACAATTCATAAAACCCATATTGCAGATGTTTGTATTTTTAAAAGTTCTGACGTTATAGCTATTCAATATGCAAAATAAGCAGGCGTGATAATTATTTATAGTATAAAATTTAATATTTTTGAATTTTGGAAGAATATGTAAATATAAAAAACTAGAATTCCAGCCGTCATACTCCGGGTGTCAACCGTACAGGTTGAAGGGTAAAGAAATGAACGTAGAGCATCAATAGTTTTTAAACTTAATATTCTACAACAATATACTGTTTATTTTTCAACACTAAACATTTTTCAATTCATTTATTTAATTCTCAATAATCCCTGATTATGGACAGACCAAGAGAATTATTATTATTTTTTTCAGTTTATTTATTTAATTAATAACGATGGCTGAGTATTGGCTTTTGACGGATTGTTGTAACTTTCTTTGTTGGCCTCAAAAATTCGGACATGCAGACGGATAAGAGAATTATAGTATTAGATACTTTTAACTTTTAAAGGACGTTGAATAAAGCACTTCAAAATATTTCAAAAGAATCCTAAGATGAATTATTTTTATCTAATGTTTAAGGTAGGTCTATTCACGTGCATAAGGAAATAACTTGAGGGGTAAAGGTATCTAGAAAAAAAATGAAGAAAATTCCGCGATCTGAAGTCGAGCCAGGAGTATCAGGCTCGTTGCCTCTAACAACTGGCTATTGCAAACATAGTACAGCAAGGCTATCTCCGAGTTTCCTAAAGACTACAAGATAGTCAAGATGGACTCCGAATGATAAGGCAGGCACCCGGCTTGCAGATCAAGAATTCTTCCTTTCCAAACCATCAAAAGGCTGATGAGTACTCATAATAAATTAAAACATGAAAAATTAGAATTAATGCTCCAAGCATAAGGTAAAGACATCGAGGAAAACATGGAAGGAAAAATTCCATTAGATAAGCCCAGTTAGTAGAGGCAACGAGCGTGATACTCGTGTCTCTGGTTCGAATCCAGGTCGCGGAATTTTTCCTTCCATTTTTGACTTGATATCCTTATCTTATGCTTGGAGCATTAACTTCAGTTTTTCATTTATTAATTTATTATAATCCAAGGGGAGTTAAACTAAAATCACGCAAAGCAATTTGTAATCCCTCTGTCCGAAAGTATGGTATATATTTTCAATACATAAATAATGTTGAAATGTATACCATATTTTTGGGCAGGGGGAGTATTTTCTTCTGAACAAAATTAATCTCATTAGACGGGGGTGATATCTCGAACTAATAGGAAAGTAAATTTGAAAATTTCTGTTTCTTTTATTTATTAGTCTATATTTGAAGACATAGTTGACGGTAGATGAACCATTGCATTGTGACTCCTTTTTTTCTATTTTATTTCTTTTGCACTCTACTTCGTGTTCCTGCCCCCTGACTGCCTTCCTTCTTCTTTCCTTCTTTCTTTCCTTCTTATCGTCGTTGCACAGCTTTGGGGGATAACATTGACGAATGAAATATTTCCACTCCATTAGCCTTTTATAACCTACACATGTTTATTTACTAGGTAACGACAAAAGTTCTTGCCGTTTTTAATTCCCGAAAACGATGTACACAAAAAGTAGCGTATCGCTAGTCCCCAAAGTAATCCCCATTGGCATCTACCACTTTCTGCCAACTTGTCTTCAGTTGATCAATCCCCTGGCTGTAAAACTTGCCGGTCTTGGACTCAAAGAACTCCGTGAGTGCCTTTCGCAGGTCCGTATCATTGGTGTAGGATTTTCTACGAAGATGGTAATCCAGAGAATGGAAAAGGTGATAATCCGTTGGAGCAAGAACTGGTGAGTAGGGTGGATGACACAAAGTTTCCCAACCAAGCCGCTCTATGGTTTCTCTGACCACCCGCGCCACATGTGGCCAGGCATTGGCATGAAGGAAGAGTACCCCTTTGCGATTCACCAATGCTGGCTCCTGCTGCAATGCCTGTTGCACACGTTCCAACTACTGGGAGTACAGGTCCCCAGTGATGGTTTGGCCAGTTGATAGCAGCTCGTAGTGAACTATTTGGCGTCTAGTCATCACGGTTGATAGCAGCTCGTAGGCAAATTCTCCCGACCTGAATTTCTGGAACCAATGCCTTGTGGTGCGTTCATTCACAGCATCATCCCCAAACGCAAGACACATTCGGGGACTTGATGCTGCTGCTGACAAGCCCACTTTGAAGTCATAAAGGAAACAACACTTAACCATCTCCTTCGATACCCCCATTTGTCTTCACTTCAGCACGAGATGTGATTGATGTGAATGCCCAACAGCCCTGTATTTATACAGACTAAACTTCCTGCTCCCCCTGACAGATTTTGGACCACACTGTACACTCATTTGCATATCTTCTATCACTTCCTTTTATGGCAAGATAAAAACGGCAAAAACTTTTGTGGTTACCTAGTATTACAAAGTTCAGGTGTAAATCATGCTACATACAATATGTACGTGTTAATGTTACCTAAATATTTTTTCCCTTAAAGAACATATTTGATATCACAGGTTAATAACAGAACTATAGTCCAGAGACGGAAACTTTATAGAATCTCTATAAGGCAAGATAATATTGTTCGGAGTAACTTAACGGTTACATAAAGGGCTTTTTTCCAGCAGCATTTCATTTCGATATTTAATTTTGTGAAGTAAAGTAGATCTCATTTATTAATAAAAAATATATTTAAAATCCCTGAAAAATGCAATTAGAAATGAGAAAATGTATTTTAAAAACCCACAGCATTATCTTATGTTTTTTCTACAGAAACCTGAAGTTTGTTAGTGAGGATAAAACGAGTTCAAATTGAATATTTCAAAACATTTTTTGGATTGCCATTTTATGCATATTAAAAGAAGGAAAAATTGCAATAAAAATTTTATGAAATCTTTTACAACAAAAGTTTTAATAAAATTTGATCGTGTATTATTCGTAAAGTCGTTCTAATTAACTAGCTTCATTTAATTGAAAATTGTTTGTACTTCTCGAGCAAATTAAATAAACAGTCTGAGCGGAAAATAATTAGACTTAATTTGTCTCTTATGGCTCAGGTAAGTTTTTGCCCACCGTGTTTCACTTGGAAATTAATTATTACGACGAAGGGAAAACTTTTGAGCTGTCGCAGCGCCACAACAACGTTTCGATTTCGGTATCCTTCCAAAAATTCACTTTCTCTACTATGCACTATTTTCTTGCTAGCTGAGGATTCTTCCATCCCCCGGAAGTTTAATATTTACTATTATTATGGCATTTTTTTAAAGTTACCAACGCCTATTTAGCTTAACTATGTTGGAAAGGTAGATAATTAATATACTTATTTAATAAATAACATCCGAGATTCTGTTTTTCTGTTAAGTTTACTTGATTTGATTAACACTATAGATTAGAAAAATTGAAAATATTGAAAATTTTATTTAGTCTATGTTCTTTCTAAAAATTTCCTGAAATTTTTTTTAGACGTAAAAAATTGGTCACATTTAAAATGCCAATGCCATCCAAATTGTTTTTGCAATGATTAAAAAAATACTTTGGATTTGGATCGCAATCAAATTGGCAAGG
The DNA here is from genome assembly GCA_023313115.1 of Rhysida immarginata. Lineage (NCBI taxonomy): Eukaryota > Metazoa > Arthropoda > Chilopoda > Scolopendromorpha > Scolopendridae > Rhysida > Rhysida immarginata. Next base: position 5,599,465 of record JAHWFO010067154.1, read on the forward strand.
TGACATGTTTTCTCAATGACTCTTGTTTTTCATTCGACACTTGCAGCAGATCACATTCAAGTTAAAGGCAATAACCCCCTCCCACCTCTTCCAGTGCCCCTGGTTTCCCCACTCCTCTTCTTGTTTTTTAAATTTGTGGCTGAAACTTTTATTTAAAAATCTTTTTCACGTACACGTTTTTTTCGGGTTTGATTTCTTTTTAAACTCGGTTCTTGTAATTTTTTAAGAAATAAGGAAATTAATAAAAAAGAATTGGAAATATCAACACAGTTATGTGAGAACACCTAAACTGGGCATCTTCCAGTTAATGGTTTTTTAATTTAATTTTTGTATAAGTTAATGCTTTAATTTCTTTTAATTTGTGCAATGAAATCACTGTATCCAAGCGGTGAAAAATGGACTTATCTAACTTAAGTAGTGGAATTCAGTGAAGTGTTTAACTTTTGAAGTCCATGGGTGGGATGAAATGCAGAACGACGGAAAAAAAGACAAATTGTCTTTCAGAAAGGTTTCAAGAATAAATAATTCCTTCTGTGAGGGGAAAATCGGAAATTAATATGTAGGCCTATAGTAGCATAAAATAGGAAAAAAATTTTATACAGACGAGGGCCAAAGTTCCCATTTAGAAATTCTATCGATGTACTAGGGCATTTCAATAAGTAACGCACAATTTTTTTTTAATAAAACTTTACTATACATGTATATCCAAACCAAAAATACTTACAATGAAACTATTTTTCAACGTAAGAACCTAGTCGCTCAACACATTTCTCCTATCGTCGCACCTATTTCATTAGAACATCTGCGTAAAAGTCTGTTTTCTAGTTGTGAAGCCAATTCCAGGCAGCCGATTTTACGTCCTCGTCAGAATCAACCGTTATCCGGCCATGAAACTTATCATGGGACCAAACAGATGAAAGCCAGAGGGAGCAAAGTCTGGACTGTAGGACGGTGGGTGCAGAAAAACTTCCCAGCTATATTCAGCATTTTTTTTCTGTGATTCGTTTTGCAGCAACTCTCTGTTCTTCAAATTTTACTCCATTTTTTAAGCAGTTCACAATTTTACTTCTAAGGAAATAGCAACGCTGAGCGTGCCTTTCTGTGGCGTGATATTTAAACGTTGTTTTAGACAAACGTTGTTTTAGACAAACGTATTCAATGCATAACAAATAATTGTGTGTTACTTATTAAAATGCCCTCGTATAAGACCATAGAATTGAACGGAACTAATCGTCCATCTTCTATATATGAACCTCATTCTTGGGTAGAATGCTATAAAAACTAGAACTTGAAATTTTTAATGCATATTAAAGTTTGTTTAGCTGTTAGAAAATTTAATATATGTTTACGGTTAGTAAACATGGCTTTTGTTTTTATTAAATGCAGCTGTTAGTATTGTATTTATTAATATTTTAGATAAAAAAATTGTCATATGAAACAGTTGATACAAGTAGCCTATGTCATCAAAACAGGGATTTTAGTAATATCATACATTTATTATTGTTGTTGTTTTGGAAAGACCAAACTTGGAGCAAGTCCGGAAGCAAAGCCCCAATTCTAACTCAGTCATGTGTATGCAAAATTAATTTTTTAATCTGGTAATATCCTCGATTTTGTTCATTATTTTTTTTTCTGCGAATGGAATGTTATGATCTTTCAAAATTTTTTTTTGTTGCTGTAGATTTTCAGCATTAGAGAATGCATTTTTCGAATTTACCCTTTTAATATGTCGAAATGATATAATGCTGTGGTTAGCCTTATTTGGTCTATACACCTTTTCTATGATCCTACATCGTTTCAAGTGTTGAAAAGATCCTGATCTATCTCCTTTTGAAAGCTCTTCCATATTAAACACTGCCAGAGTGGGTGCTGCTGAGAAGGCGAAGTTTCCAAAGCGAGAGGAACATTCGCGTCTACCACGAGGACTTGAGATAAACACAAGGGAGGAACAAAAACAATTTCAGTTTAGGAAGCGAAGCGGTGTCCAGAATTTCATAAATATGTATACAGTTTGCACTAAGTAGACAAGAATTAAAAAAAAAATAAGAAAGAAACCCGAGGAAGCGTAGGCTGAGAGGAGCGGGGCATGTAGGGGTTGGGTGAGGTATGGAAAAAAAAATTAAAGGAGGGGGTAAATAAGCGCATTTTGATGGAGCTTTGGAGTGGCAGAAACCCTTTGGACCCAAATGACGCTGCTGGTGGAGAAACAGGAGAAGGAAAAGCGTCGTTTGCCTTTGTCGCCTCACCGTCCATGCAAATTTAATTTCCGTGCGTTTATTCGTTTAGAAAAGAGATTCTGAATTTGAAATGAAGAAGACTTCTCCAGATTAAACTTTGTTAGAAAAACAGAGAGAAGAAAGAGAGATGAGAGAGAGAAAGAGAGAGAGAGAGAGAAAAGTTGGTTTCACCATTCCTCTCATCCATGTTCTCCCTGACAAGAGACATTTATCTAGGAGAGGCAAGCAGAAGAGCAGAAGGGCTCGGGTTTCCTCGCTCTTGAAACATATCAATAGAGTGGGCGGGACTTTGGACAATAATTTATGACAAGGGCTTCTAGTCCAGACTAAGGTATGAAAAACTAGTGCCAAAATTAAGATAAATGATTCAACAAATCTGTTAGGCACTAGAATGATTAGAGAAGGAATAAAAAAAAAGGCAACAGCCAACCTAACAACAAACAACAAGAAAGAGCCAGATGAAGCTTTAATGTGAATTTTACAGTTTCTACATTTTTTTTTCATTATGAGTTTTTCTCTCCCTCGCGTTGTTTTTATTAAAAGTAGCAGACGTGTAACTATATGTAATAAATCAGCCGTATTTTTTTTTTAAATTTAATTTTGATGGTGAACATTCTTAACCAAATTGCGAAATATTGCTGTTTTTTGAAAATTTATTTATTAAAAAAAAAAACAACTTTCATACCCTCTTTTTTTATGCAACGAAGGCTTCGGCTCGTTTAATTTTTAAGCCACCAATCCATGTTGCGTAAAAATTTTTTAGAGCCTGTAAATTTCTCCAAGGCAACCGTTTTTCCCGCGTCAATGTCACATTATCAATTATCGTCGTCGTAAGGCTCTTGGTTGCCTGTCACGAGAGCTGCATAAATTTTGAGCGCGAGGCCTAAGCACAGCCGACCCCCCCCCCCCCTCCCCCCTCCCCCGCTGAGTTGCCGGTCTTTCCGGAAGAAAAACGGAGGCTGTCGGCGAATCGCGTGCTTAGCCTGGCCGGACGCCGAACCTGTGGCGGGGGAGGGGGTAAAGGGGGGGGGGGTAGAGAAACGTGGGTGGGGAGGGGGGGGGGGAAAAGGCGGGGATGAAAAGGGGGGGGGGTAATGTGGAATTGAAACCAAGGCGAGATGCATGCGCGCGCACGCAGCAGAGAGGCGAAGCCGCGTGGCCGAATTCAAAACTCGTTTCTCTGTCGTGAGCTCCGACCGCGGCGTTTTCGACAGCGTCATTAAAAGGACATTGGGCGGCGGATGCGACTTCTACAGCAGGAAACCGACGGACGACGGAGGCGGAGGGACACCAACGGACCATCAACTTCCGTCTCGAAATCCAACGTTTTCTCTCTCGCCTTTTTTTTTCTTTTCCTTCCTCCTACATCCATTTCCTCCATCCTCCCTCCCCCGACATTTTCGATTCTTCTTCTTTTCTCTTTTGCCTTTTCCTATTATTCTTCTTCTTCTCTTATTATGTTTTTTTTCTCGCCATTCGTAAACCTCCCTCCGTGGGCGCAATGCGGCAATTTTACTTTTGCAATTACACTTATGCAAATTGCTTGTGAAATCAATAGAGCACTTTGGTGAATCGATACGTCAGTTGCGTACTTATAGACGAAATCCGACTGATTTTCCAAGAGAGAAAGAGAGAGAGATAGAGAGAGAGAGAGGTTTCGTTTGTTCGTTCGTTCGTTCGTTCTTGGCTGACTGCTCCTAATGGGTAAATGGCGTTTTCCTTCGGCGTCGCCAGCCTCGGCCGCTTCACGTGTGCGTCACACGCCGCTGAATTAGTGAAGATGTCACTGCATTAGGCATCCAAGAAATTTTTAGCTGAAACTTGAAACATATTCACTCGTAATAGGTTTCGAGAAAAATCTCGGTTCCATTTTACGAGAATCAAAGTCTTCTGAATGAAATAAAGGCTCCGGTTTAATGGACTGACTGACGTCTTGTGAGCCACGAAACCGCCGCCTTCCCTACAACCCCCGCCACCCGCTCACGTTTTATCTTCCTAGGCTCACTCCTAACTAGGAAACTCAAACGACACCGATTTAAAACCAAATTACTTTCTGTTGGAAGACTGACAAAGCTTAGAGCCAACAATTAAGCAGGACAACGGCCGCGATTAGAAATGCTCAACTTGTTTAACAGAGAAAAAAAATCTCCCCACAAGGAACAATAACGAGAGCGCTATATCAGCATCCTGGAGATAAAAGAAAAACTTCATAAAAGTTAGCAAACGATCAAAGTTTTTCTCGAGTACGAAAGAAATAATTCATTGTAAACCGAACCTTAATTTTGATCCCTATAATGTATATAAAATTTTTTAGGAAGTAAGCTCGTATAATTTCTTTTGCGGCATTCAATTATAAGAACAAGTGATAAATACATTAATGTGCAAAATTAAGTTAAATATAATAATAAATAAATGTTTACATCTTTGTAAAACTGTAAGCCAGAGAAGTAAAGAAATGTGGGGACTGACAGAATGACAGTTTCATTTTAAACAAAATGCAAATAAATACGTGAGACTTTCCAACTCTCAGGTTTGGAAAATATACCGTAATTAAATTTTATAATTCGTAAACATTCACTGTTTAGAGAGAGATGGGATCTCCTAATAGGAAAGGTAAATTCATTCATAATAAGCTTAATTGAGTCGAGCTTAGATAATAACACTCTTTTTGATAACATTTTATAGATCTCTAAAATACGCGAGATCTATAAAATACCCTAAAAAGAATAAGTCTATAGACTTTCTGTCGGTTTTACTTCAATAAACATTTTTTACTTAATTGTACAATAGGTGTGGATTCAGTGAAGACTGACAAGGAACCCCTTTGTTCTTTTCCTTTGTTATTGGTTCAGAAAAAAGGGAAAAAGCGCCCAGCGGAAATTCTTTTCATTATCGAATTGCACAAGCATTTAAATATATCCGAAAAAAAAAATTAATAGATACATCCCATGTTTTTTAATTATGAATGAATCCATTGCTTGTTTAATTTTACTACGTTCAAGGCTGGCTTGAAAGCACGAAGCTAACCACAATCAGCTTCATAAAATATTAACCCTTTCATTTCATAATGAAAAGCGATCCTTTTACTTCCGTAATAAGGAGTGCATTGTAAATCCGTCAGAGCAATACAGATCGGAAGCAGGAGAGTAGTGGACGACGACTCACCTCTTAAGTGTAACTGGAGTTATAGGATTTTTCGAACGGTGTAACGATCAGAGTGACCTCTTCCTCCCCCGCCTTCATTTCATTTCCACACACCCCTCTCTTCCTCCCCCTCCACCCCCCCCCCGCCCTATTCAACTCCCGTTTCATTTGGAAAAGGCCTTGAGAGCATTGGCGTCATTCCAAACTGTGTTACAACCCAAACGCAATCGCACTCCGGCGATGACAAATTGCGGCGGCGGCGGCGATCCCTATCTCGGGGTCCTACGGAGTCCGTGTGCGATGCGGCCAACGCCCTTACAGCCTCTCGACGGCGGCGGCGGACACAAGCTGCCATCGGCCGTCCGCCCGTTGTAGTAGCCCTTGCGACCCACGGCTCGAAAACCGTTTAACATCCCAGTCGACAAAGCAGCGCATACAGTATCACACTCTATCGGTTTGCCTTTTTTTTGGTTTCCAATATATCAACTTGATAGGTTAGAACTGTTCTGTCTCTCATTTACTCTTATTCGTTCTTCGTTTGTCTTCCGCTGATCTGCATTCGTTTGTGATTCATGGGAATAGTGATTTTTCTTCATGTTTTTTTTTTCACATCTGCAGCTGTTTAAGGTTGTTTTTTTTCTTTTAAATTAATTTCAACTTTCTTTATCTGTTCGTAATTAATGACCGAAGGCCCGTTATAATTTAATTGAGCTTTAATATATTTAATATCTGTGGGGGGAAAACCACAGAATTTAAAAACTAAACTTCGTGTTCTCGGCCATGCAATATAAATATTCACGGTTACTGTCGCTGCTCATTCACAAACCCGGAAGAAGTTATTCAGGAGAATTTTTCTGTATTTTCTTTCGCAATTAATCTTCGACGTTTTCTTCTTTAATTTATCGTTTTTAATCTTTCTTTAGTTATTTTGTTGAGAAATTTTTCACGTTTACATATCACTGGACGCGCAAACTAGGCCTATAAAATATTACCGAGATGAAACGGATGGATTCTTTCTCCTTTCAATATTCTTTTCCTTTCTCTAAAATTGGAAAAAAATTTTTTTTACTTAAAATATTGAATATCTATGTATCCACGTATACACTTAATAAATAAAAGAAAATGAACACGAGGCATAGCATTACCGTTAGAAACTGAAAGGAGGAAATGAAGCGAAACAATGGAAACAAAGATTTGGCGGCAATTCCGCGAGGGTTTTATATCAACACACATAATATTAGCATAGAAAAAAAAATATGTACTTAAATTTGATATTTGTTTTTTCAATATTGCCCAAAAAAATAACCATCTAGAAGATTGACAAAGGAAGAAATGCATTTTTTAAGGCTTAGAAGAAAGGACTGCCGGACAATGAACTTCGTCGCGTTTTGTGTTGAATGTTTCATTTCATATAATGTCTATTTGGTTATTCTTTAATAATGTAAACAGTTTCAATTTAGATGTTCCTCTAATTTAGAAGTATTTATTATAATTAAAAAAACTTGCGTCCTAATATGTTAGGTATATTTTCCGCGAAACGTGATTTGGCGCTGTGATTAATTTTAATTTTCGATTGCCTTCTCCTGTCTTTATGGTAAACATTTAATAAGCTCTGTTACATATTAAAATGGGTTTGATATAGAAAATAGAATACTCTGAGGGATGTGCTCCGTGTTTCTTTTATTTGCGGGATTACCCGATTTAAAAGCTGTCCATTGCAAAGCTTCTTTTCCTGTTCAGTAGCTGTGTGTCTTCAGAAGATGAAATGACATCAGGTGTTCTCCATCAGAATGTTGTAGTCGATCCCTGCAGTGCGGTCACTCACTACTATTCCTCGTTGTTCCATTTGTAAAAGAGCCGACAAGCGTCTGTAGTGAAAGGGAAGAAGGATGGAAAGGGGAGGGGTGACTTTTGAAGGTAAAGGGAAAAAGAAAAAAAAATACACAGAGAAACCCACCCGGAGTTCGTTGAACCCGCAAGGAGGACCGCTAGGCCAACCGGTATATACACCTCGTCCGAAGGGAAACAGGCTACCGCTGCGCCGAGGGAACGTGTCACCGGTGCCGGCTCGGCTTGCGGCTGCCTCCGTCAACGGATGACGATCGTGTTAAGATCCGATCCCCCATTCGAGAAGGGGGAGAAAGAAGTTGCTTGCCGCTATGCAAGACGATGATAATGATGATGGTGAAACACGGGCAGAGAATGAGGCGATAATGCAGTGAATGTGAAGGCAAGACTCGGGTCCTGCGGGCGACGAGATGACAAGCCGATAGGAAAGGGAAGGCGAACGGAGAACACCTTGGCGGTAAATGAGGCCAGGCAAAAGGGGGAGGAGGACAGGGCTCTTCTTCCTTCTCCTCTCATAAGGTTGCCCCAGAGGATGATTAAGGAATAGGATTTATCTCAGACCCGCTCATTTCAGGGATTAATAAAAAAAAATTATAAGGGAAAAAATATTTGGAGTGTAAATGGCAAAGAAACGCACACAAGAATTGAACAAATAAATCAAGACCGCTCTTCTACTAATGTTATAGTTGGTTGCACCTTGATCCAGTGACTTCCTCGGTCAAAGATTCAATGGAAGAATCTATAGTAGTGATGTTTACATGGAGAAGATTTCGTAAAGTCATCGAAAATTAAACAAAGAGAAGAAGAAAAAATGCAGTAAATATTTCTCATCAAGCAAAGCAAACTGGAGCGGGTATAAAGCTAATAAAACAGAAACGATAACATTCAAAATAAAAGTATTGCAAAGCACTGTTTTGATGATAAAAAAAATTACACTTGAACAAAAAAAAAATCATTTTCTTAACCTACTGAACTCTCTTTTATTTTATATACACATATTATCGCATACACGTGTTTCACGCAGGATCCAGTTCCTTTAACTAAGACTAAACCAAACAAAAAACAAACTCTAAAAACTGATTAAATAAAAAGTTTATCTTCATAAATATGACCTAATATTATTTATGAAAAGTATTTCTTGAAAATAAAAGTTTGAGTTCTAAAACACTTTTTTTGTATACATATTTTTTCAATAATACTTTCAGATTTATATAAATAAAATAGTAACATAAGCAGACACAACACTTCTATGCAGTGTCTATAATGTAATGTTTATGGTTATTCGGAAAGAATGTTGGCATGTGTTAAAAGGCAGAGGTGGAAGCAGTGCCCCTTCAATGTGATGCAACTGAACAAGGAGCTTAGCTTAATGAACACGGTTTTGACGCTTTAATTCAATTCTTCACAACTGAAGTAATTGGAGCAGCACCAAGCACTGCAACACTCCATAGCATATGGCAAAAGAACTAAATAATTAAAGGAATCTTTACAATTTTAAAACTCAACTTCTCTAGGGTCATGTATTAATAAAGATCGATACTTATATTTAAAAATGACTAGTAAAAGAAATCGTTGTCGAAAAATAGTAGATTTTTGCTGAGAATATATAGAAGATATTTTAAAGCGGGATGGTAAAAGGAACCTGTTATCGAGGAATCTATCATCAGGATAATGACGAAGCATGTAAATTTCCAACTATTTAATAATGTAGCTTTAGAGCCGAGTTCAAAAGCATATACAGCATGTACAGTTTTCTTGCTTTTCCCATTTCAACGTTATAAAGCTGTTTTAATAAATGTAATCTATACTCTATATAGCGAAAGAAAAACTGGGCATGTCTAATTATCCAATTTCAACTGTTAATTATGATTGCAATAAAGCCCTAATAATTTAGAATTTAATAGGTGACTCCCAGCTTTTATTTCGTTGGCTAGACTTTAGAGTTGATAACGCTTATCATTGCTGCTACGGGTCTCAATAATTCTTTAATAATTCAAACAATCTTATTATTTGACATTTAACTATTAGCTAATACAAAACTGTTAATCTTGAACATGACATAAGACACGGCCTTCTAGAAACTACCAGGCCTGAACCAACGCCTTCTAAAAAGAAAGCCTGTGCACAGAAAATTCATACATTGTTACATCATCATAAAAAGGCATCGTTAAATGTATTTCTACCAATAATAAGCCCTAAATTATGACTTCTTATGATCATGTAACAATGTCTGAATTTTCAATATGCAGGCTTTCTTTCTAGGAGGCGTTGCCTGAACATGGAAAAGATAAAACATTGTTACATCGTTCTGGTGGTCCTATTACAGAAGTAAGTTTAACCTCACAATCTTAGTGCTTCAACAATACATTATTGATGTCATGTTCAGGCCTAGTAGTTTCTAGAAGGCCGTGCACAAGACTACCTGTTTTAAAAATCGTAAGTCGTTTAAAATCTTTTAAAAAGTTTAGTAACCTTATGTTTCTCAGCGTTCTACTTGTATCTCTATTTATGAAAGCTGTTGCCAGCTTCATTAGTATAAGACCTACGATAATGAAGAACGAAATGGAAACCTATTAAAGAAAAAAAAACAAGCATAGCAAATAGGACGAGGCTGCAACAGTCCATTTTTACATAACTCTTAAAATGCTTTTGTAATTTCTTTCTAAATTATTAATAGACAAACAAAATATTAGTTTTACTTTTCCTCCCTCCCCTATCTTCTCTCGCTTGTCAAGAAGAAATTAATCTTCCACATAAAAAGTATATATGTGGATGTGATTTCACAACGGGAAACTTGTAAATTTAAGCTTACATTTTATGTCATCTTTCAATTGTATTAAAAGAGAATGCATGTGGAAAAAGGAAATATATAGTTTATAGCAATCTAAAAGTAAATATATGCTTCTATTAAATTAATAATTAATTACACTTGTAATTAATTATTGTTCTAATAAAAGAATTTCATAGGAAAAATGTACACAATATGTCGAAAATGCATTTTATAAAGCAGGCTGCGATATTACTTCTTTAATTTAATGAACTGACTGTTTAAAAAGATTTCAAATTACAGTATATAAAGAAAAAAATGTGATTTATTTTTAAACCTTAACCTTATTAAAAATGAAGTAAATAAGTGAAATGTTACTTAAAAGAACTAAAATTGCATATTAAATTCAATAATAATTTGTTTGAGCTTTATTTAAATTGTTTACTTGTTTAAATATCATTAATATATATGTGAAAATTTAAACTTTTATTGATATTATTAAGTTCGGTTAGATTAAATAAAATTCGTTTAACTTGTTTATTATTTTCTAAAGCTTTGAAATGTTTTATGAAAATATTGGTGGCTTTAATATAGCTTTTGAAGTATTTTCTTTTAACACTTTCCAAAAGAACTTTAGAGATTCTATTTAACGATCAAAACTAAAATTAAGTGGGAAAAATTAGTAGCACTCCTTGTTAAATTTTGCGTGAGAAAATATGGCCCAGTAAAATGCTGTAGGATATTTATAACTTTCAGGTTTCTTATTTAGGGCAACAACTTTTTATCAGGATCGATATACAATGGGCCAAAGAATTTACTTAGTAGATTCTGAAAGGGAAAGTTGTAACTAGCGAAAACACCGTTATTAAAGCCGCTGATATTGTCCAAATACATAAAGAATAATAAATTTATATAGTGCCTTAAGATCATATATATATATATGCGTGTTACTAATACATTATCTTTAAGATTTTATTTTTAAATTTTCAAGTTAATTTTTGAAAATGAGGGAAATGATTTTATTGAAATTGGGATGCTATGGAGACGTCCCATTGGAAGTGAAAGGGTTGTCTGTCTGGACATTGAGGGTTGGGTGTCCTGCTTGGCGACTTGACCCGCTGGCGATGAAAGGGAAATGGGGGAGAGGGAAAGGGAAATAGGGTGGGAGGAAGGAGTGGACGCCGGACAACTAAGCCCTCCCCCCCCCAAAAACCTGCTGGCCCTTAGCGTGAAAGGTCCCCGGTGCTACCGGCCACTGACCATTCAATGTCCGAGAAGCGTCCAGGGGATTGCTTTACTACGGTGGCCACCAGAATGGTCATCCAACGAGTGGGATATCGGTGCGGATTGTGTGTGCTTTCGGTAACTTCAGCCTGTGTTTGTCTCTCTTTCTGCCGGTGTTTAGGAGGACGAGAGATCGACGCTCGGAAACTCCAGGAAGAACCTGATGGAAATCGGATGCTGGACGACGGCGGTAACAACAACTACAACGACGACGACTGGTAAAGAACAACAACTCGGAGGATAACAACAACTGATTCCGACAACAAACGAACGAAATCGGACGTCGACGACCACCGTTGCATCCTTAAAAAAGATGGGCGACAATCAGTCCGACGACAGAAATCGGCAACAGATCTCACATCAGAGCTGAGGTATTCATTTCGTTTTCTCTCATTCTAGTCCCCTATCCATACCCCTTTTCCCTCCTCCACCCTCCCTTTTGTTGCCACTGTCTGGATCAGTCCTTTGTCTGTGTTTAATTCCCCCTCCCTCACCTTCAATTCCTCCCACTCTCCCCAGCCTTAGTCTGTTCCAATTCCTACGCTCGGGGATTCTTTACGATAATAAATTATAGTTATGTATTTGCAACCGATTGAAATTTATCACTTAAAATAATGCACGAAAGCACAGACGTTGTTGTAAGAAAGAGGAAACATAGTATGCATATAGCGCATGAATTTGGTTTTGAAGTTTGTGTTTTGTTTCATATTATAGCATGATATATAAGGTATAGAAATGATCTATTCTTGCTCTTGGGAAAAAATAAGTTTTAAAGCAGAAAATTCTATTATTTTTAAGATTGTTTTAATTGAAATGCCAATATAATACACCAAGTATCGTGCAAATATCTTGCATTAAAGGATCATTTCTTCTTTTAATATTTGCAATTTTTATTAAACAATAATGAAAAGAATTCTAAAGAAAAGTTTAAAAATTGCATTGAATGTATTAATTTCCTAAGATCTTTCCTACCCAAACAAACGTTTAACATGAATATGCTATTATTTATACTTGAAATTAAAATTGAGGGAAATGCCAATGATTAATGTCATATATAACATTTTTATATTCTCGTGCATCTAAACAATTATTTTATTTTCCACAATCAGTGTGATGTTCGTTTTTCCTGCTTGTTTTATTTATTTTCATATATAATTTCTTTTCGTATAAAATAGAAATTTCTTTTTCTTTTTTCTTCATCTGTTTTCACACGTTTAAGGCTGAAGCACGAAGAATGGTTCCTTGCACGACCTCTTTAACTGCGCTCTCGCTTTAAAATCGGTTAAATTTTCATCTGTAATAAAATTTTCAAGGTTTAGACGTAATGTCACCCAGTAACAATTATTCCGCCTGCATTATGAATTAGATTTTCGATTGATTCAGAAAGCACACGTTTGCCTACAACCAGCATGATTCCATAAAATTCGTGCATGCTCTGTCCACCGACGTGCCCTTCTGTTATGATTTCTTATTCATTTATTTTATTTTGTTTATGGAGAGAAAACGAAGATATACGAGGGTACTTAAACAATATATAAAAAGAAAATCAATAATAATCATGGATTAAAGTTTTATTGAGTTAATATAAGATGAGAGACTACAGAAGTGAAGCTTTGAGACAAAGAACTGAATGAAGGATCGAATGCCTTGGATGATAAAATTTGATTTTTGACTGTGGAAATGCTAAACGCTTTCTTACTGTTTATCCTCGGAAAGAAATTTAGTATAAAAAACTATCTTAATGCTTGAATACCTGTAACTATTTCTTAGCGAATGCTGAAATGGTCGTATAAAAACCAAAGATGTGGGATGAAATTGTATTTCATTTCCAATCCAATTTTCTTTGTGATTGATGTAATTCTTTGGAAATAAATTTTTATTTTTTAAATCATCATCATCATTTTTTTATTATTACTTTGCAATCCATTTGGACCTTTTACTTTAAGACTGCTTTACGATGCACTTTTTTCTCCACATCTGGCAAGCTTCACTTGCTTAACTCATCTGTAATTCTATGGAATATTCACCATTTTTTTAATATTAATAAACATTTTCATTGTCTACTTCTATTTCTGTGACGGCTTATTGTAGTAGCAGTCTGCTTATTGCCCACTGGCTAGTCTCTAGCTGTTAATGGAAGACGCTTCTCATTATTGTTTGCCTTTTTTTCTCTTTTTTATTTTGCTTTGAATGTTTGCTTCTGCTTTTATTTTAAAACTCGTTTAAGTATTTGTAATCTCTTGCTCTTAAAATGATACATAATTATGAAGCGTTTTTTGCGTTAAATATCGTCCAGATTTTAATTTTTAATTTTTTAATTCCAATGCGTGTTTTTCTTTGCTGCAAATATTAATGCTTAGGCAAATTTAGTCTCATACACCGCATACAGAATTTGCTATCAAATTAGGTTAGGTTGCCCAAAAACGTTAAGACTCATTCGACCTAGGTGATATCGCAAGCTTTTATCTTTTGTTATGTTTTTTGAAGGATTTATCAGTTTATGTCAAATGTGGATTTTTTTTGCCGTGTTTGATTCTTATTTGTGCGAGGAATACAAAATATTTACACGCTGGAAAACAAAGGAATCTCATCATATGGTATCAGTCGTGAGATACCTCATTGCATTTTCAAATTTTATGGGACCCAAATTCTGGTGATGAACCAATAGTACGTTAAGGTCTTTTTTGAAATATTCTCGAACTTTTTATATAGCTCTGCTGTGTTGAAAAAGCAAATAATTTTAAATAAAAAAAATTAATACTTCATTTTAAATAATTTTTAATTGTTTTAAATTCGATAATTTGATATAAATTTTTACTAACCCCCTTATTAATTTTGTTGCTTCATTCAAGTTTTCAGTTAGTCTTTTTATTTGAGGAAAAGTTGAATCTACTGTTAAAAAATACGTTAGGTTAGGATGGGATACTCTTTTTTTGGATTGATGCAACTATTGCAAAATTTTCTGTTTTTCTAAAAAAAAGGCTGTTAATTTTTATTATTTAACTTTGTAAATGAATCAATATTATTAATATAGTATAAATTAAAAGTTCAGTTCAATCGCCATTAAGTGGTTTATAAGTGCTTTTAATTTTTCCATAAGTGTTGGCCCTGCTATATGTATTGCATTAGAATGAGGACTACATCATGCCAATTTTTCAGATATGATAAGTACTAAAAATGAAAAAAATATATATAAAAAATGCTACGTGTTCATTAATTATTCAAGTGAAGACGATAGCAGATGTTTCAAATAAAATGTCCGAAGTTAGCACAAAATAAAAATAGATTAAAGAGCCGACGTTGTTTATCTCTTTCTCTCTCTTTTTTTTTCTTGCTGCTCGAGAGAACTACAGAAATTCAGCATATCACAGACAACCTTTCTGTGTATTGAAAATTAAAAATATATTTTATCTTCATAAACATGCTTATAAAAAGTGTGTAAATATTACAGTTATACAAGATGATTCAAATTGTGTGTAAAACAATTTAAGGGGGTATTACAGAGGTCAAGGTAAACACAAAAAGTCCTATTAACATGGGTCCAATTTTTATTTCTTTTCAAATTACAAGAAATGTTCAAAGTGGCCTCCTTGAGCCTGAATGCAGACATTGCATCGTCGAATAAGTGATTCGTATACGTTTGTCATTACCTCATGATCACGTCTAATTTCGTCAGCCGATGCTATTATTCTGGCCACTAATTGTACCCGTGTGTCTATCTGGACACTGTTCACCATTTGTTTCAAATCCCCACAGAAAGTAATCCAGTGGATTAAGGTCCGGTGAGCGAGGTGGCCATGCTATGGGCACATTGCGCCCAATCCATTTGTTAGGGAAGTGCATGAGCAACTCTACCAAAATGATGAGGGGCCCCATCGTGTTGTAATCACATCTGTTAACGGATTCATTAACTAACCACTGAATTGCAATTTCCTATTTTTAGGAGCAGAAGTTTGTTATAAGGTGCAGTCAATGGTAATAAACTTTATGAATTTGTTTCTCGGAAAATTTTGAGAAGTGTATCGAATGGCTTTGCATGAGTGCTTAATTTGGTGAAAGCTACGCGTAGAATTTTTTTTCCCATCAAAATCGGTGAGTCCAAGTACGTGGAATCTCCTTGTTAGTTTGTGTGATGGCTTCAGAATTTCAAAAAGAAATTCAAGTATTCGAAAAATTAATTTTCAATATTCAATTTACCTGTAATTCTATGGCATTTTGCTTGCACATAGTTATTCAATATTCATTTGGGTTATTGTGATTCTTAAGGCTGGGTACGTCTTTTTGGGATTGAGGCGTGAAGATACAACAATAATAAATGCAAACAAGAGCATTAGCAAAATAAAGTGTTTGTTAAATTCAGACAATATGTTAAAACCAAGAGAAAATTGCACCCCCCTCCACCAAAAAAAACCAAAAAACCCAACAAAACTACATAAACATAAACAATAAAAACAACAACAAAAAAGCACTTCAAAGATTGTATTTCCAGGCTGATTTAAAGCCATGAAACATGCTCAAGAACGGTATCTCGAATTTTAGTAGCAATAAAGAAGCCAACAGAAAAAACTTTTATGGAAGGTCTATAACGGATTTACAGCTTTTTGCAATTGGTAAAATGTAGTTTGCAGTTGGCTCTGATGCCCGAGAACGCGGGTTCGACCCCGGCCGAGGACGACGAGGATTTTTTCAGGGGGAAAATCCTGAGATCACGCCCTTACTTTTCATGAAGTAAAGCCGTTGGTCCCGTGTAGTCGTTTGCCGGCTGCATGTTAAAGAACCCTTGCGAGGCAAAATTTGCGGCCCCTATAATGCCGTCCTGAAATGACCATGGCTGTTGAAAAGGACGTTAATACCAAACAAACCAAACCAAACCAATTGGTAAAATGTATTTGCAATTGGTAAAATGTAGTTTGCAATTGGTAAAATGTAGTTTGCAATTGGTAAAATGTAGCTTGCAATTGGTAAAATGTAGTTTTCAAATGAAAAAATGTAGTTATCAAATGAAAACTACATTTTACCAATTGCAAACTACATTTTACCAATTGCAAACTACATTATACCAATTGCAAATACATTTTACCAGTTGCAAACTACATTTTACCAATTGCAAAAAGCTGTATAATGCTTAATAGACAGGTTTTGGGATGGAGAGCTGCTACGTGAAAAAAGAATTTTTTTCAAATTTTCATTGCTCGAAGAACGAGTTTACACATTGATATTAGCATTTTAATAATTGTGCCATCTTGTGAATACATCGAGTTAACCTAGTAATACTTTATATAAGATACTTTTTCTTTTACTTGGAGAAGTTCCTTGTATACAAAGCACTTGAATTTAGCCTTACTTCTTAGAGTAGATAATGCACAGCCCACTTTAAATATGTAATAATTAAATTGCTACAAATTTAATAACAAAAACCTCTTAACTTTAATATAATTTAAAAAAATAAATACATGAATATCTTTGATAGTTTACTGGATAAATACAAAGAAAAATATAGCTAGTTATTTGTTTGTGATTGTATGAGAGATTGATCATATTCACTGTTAAGGTATTTGTTTCTTATTTAACAAGTTAAAGTGGCTCTACTTTAAGCTGTAAATGCGCATAGTTGATAAAGCATGTGATTTGTATATTAGTATCTTCCAAAAATGTCATTCTATTTATTTGATTTGTTCTTTATAAAAGACGGAAACAATGAGATTTTACTTTAATATTATAAATAAATATTTTATTTTAAATAAAGGACAAAATAATAAACCTTAACAATCTTTTTCCGATGACATCTTATGAAATTTTTAATTCTCTTAAATGGATAAAAAGTGAATCATATACAAAATTCGTATATTACATAACTAACGTTTAATCTACATATTTGCGCGAATTATTGATGTTTACTTTTGTATAAGAAATTAATAAGTTTGGCCTCTTTAACATTATTTTTGGCCTGCCTTAGCTTATAAGTTTGCTTTAAGTTGAGTTTTACAGGAAAGCGGCACAAAGAATCATTTGCAAAGGGAAAAAAATTGTCAAAGCCAAAATGGATTCACAGAAGGGCAAAAGAAGATTTATATTTTGACATGAAATAACATTTAAAATTTTTTGATTTATTTCATTTTAAGCCGATGACTAATGGGCAATAAAATTTCAAGAAACGTGAATTATTTTTTATATTAACAATTTCTGCTCTATGCAGCTATAAAATGACGGTGTAATCGATAAGAAGTAATCATTGAACAGCGCATGCGGCTCTTCTAGGCACAAATATGTCGACATCTATTGACAATTATTAAGTTACGACAACCGAAGAATTGGTATTATCAAGTTAAAAAGGGTTAAGAATTGAAATTATAAATATAACTTCAGTCAGGGATAATATAAGAAAAAGAGGACGTTAAAGGGCTAAAATATTATGTAGGTAGTAAATTGCACTTTTCATTTACCTAAAAAGATATATACCTTACATTATATCTAATTTATAAATGTAATGACAGGAAATGAAAAGAAGAAAATAATTTTGAAGAACACTTCTTGAAAAAATTGTATTTGCTTTCTTTACCTGAAGATTATTTTAAATTTCAACATCATGAAAGCATCTTTTCTGAATTAAAAGAGAGCGGGAAAAAAAGGAGGAAAATTTTTGATTTTGTCCGAATTGAGATTTGGTTTGCATTTAATAAAATG
Source organism: Rhysida immarginata (assembly GCA_023313115.1). Lineage (NCBI taxonomy): Eukaryota > Metazoa > Arthropoda > Chilopoda > Scolopendromorpha > Scolopendridae > Rhysida > Rhysida immarginata. Next base: position 5,617,429 of record JAHWFO010067154.1, read on the forward strand.
AATAAAGTAGAATTAAAGTATTTTACTTGAAGACTATTAAGAGTCCGTTAAGGTTTTAATTAAAATTAAAAATGGTTGTGCGGGCAATCGCATTTTTTTAAAATAAAATTCTATAACGGGAGCTTGCTGTCATTAATGAAGAAAGTTGAAAGTGTGACTATCGCTTACTTCCTCTAGAATTGGTTTCAAATGGCGGGACAATTAGCTAATTAACTGTCATCTTAATATGACTGTCACGTTGTCGTCTCACGTTCGTCGTCACTTTGACGTCTTCATCCGTCCTTCGTTCAAGAAAATCTTGCCGACCTCCCCCCCCCCCCCGGCACTCCGAACCCACACAAAAGTTTTTATTCCCCCCCCCCCCTGCCACCCAAATCCACTTCCATATGTCGAGTAGTAATATTGATTTACTCCGAAGTTGCTGTTTTTCTTACAAGAGTGAAATTTGTAAGAACGCTGATTGATATAATAAAGCGGGGATAACAGCAATAAACATATAGAGCAGAAAAACTATCGAGAAATCATATTAATAGTCATCAAAATAAAGAATTGAAAATAAAGAATTAAGAAAATAATAAATTTTACTAAGAGTTCGATTTAAAAATATGTAAGTATTGATTTAAAACATCATGCTATAAGTTTTATCATTTGTACTTGAGGGGGGTGTTGAATCTAACTAAAAAGAAAATAGGCACTCCGTTTTGGAAGAAAGTAATCGAAGCCTGTTTAAAGTAAATGAATTACAAACTAGCGCTAAAATTAAATTTTCTGCAAAAAGTTAAATATTTCCTTCTTAAGTTACCTTTCAGTTTTGAAAAAGTTAATTGCAACTCCTTCCTAATAATTTCAAAAAAATCTATTTAGACTTCATATATAATTAAAAACATCATTTAATCGCAAATAACAAGATAATTATTATTATAATAGTATGTAACATCTTAAAATGTAACACAGAATTTAAGGTTAAAAATGTTTTATTCTTATTAACAATTTAATTATAACAAGACAGTTATAATCTCTTCTTCAGCTAAACATCAGTTCTAAAATGACTCCATACTTGCGATTTGAATCCAAACCAGCGACCGGAGAGTTGTGATAATATCATCGACCTGACTTTTAAGGCAAATTTTTAGTAGTAAAATTTTTTTGAAAATATTTCAATTTTTTTTTTTAATAAAGTTGCCATAGCCAGTTTCATCCTTGATAAACTTAGAGTCGACATTTCTATTTTGAGATGTTCATATTTGCCTTTCATTATACTGGATATTGTGCCTTTCAATTTTTTATTCCTTCTCTTCTCTCGATCAACTTCAAAAAATGATACCGGGCAGGCACTCGCCTTCAGTCTTTGAACACTAATTTCATGATCCCTATTAAGTTGAACTTTTCCAATATTTTTTATGATAAATGCAATTTTTTAGTTTCAACATAAGACTTTTCCCGAGAACAATTCTTGATACTGTTGAACAAAATATAAGAACAAAATACATAACACTTATTTACATTACTTAAAGAATCATACAAGTTTCGTAACAGCTTAATCGGTTTAATACGCTTAGTAAATGATGGCCAGTGATAATTGAAATGATGATTCATACATATTGATAATATTTTATGTTATTATATTTAACTTCAACGTCTTTTTGGTGTTTTTTTCATCGTCCGTCTATGCAAGCTCATTAATACATAATGCACTATCAGTAAAACAGCGTTGTTCGCTATTTTTTTTAAGTTCCATATTCCGTATTGAAATATTTTCATTCGCTTATTTTTCTGTAGGTTTAAAAATTCTTTTTTTTTGACGAAGTATGCCAGATCCTTACCCACCAGTAGGATTATTGTTGCTGTATTAAATTATCAACAAAATCTTCTGCTTTAAGGTGTAAAGTGATTTATCACTAAACAAAAATTCTGAGAAATTTGATGCCTACAGAATTTTAGCTATTCTTGTGTGTATTTTTATGCTGCAACCAGTTTGTTCAATGATTAATGTTGCATTCTGATCTTACTTCCGAGATCCATTTTCCTAAATAAACGAATTCCAGTTGTGCTGTTTACATTTACACACATACCAGTTGCTATTTATGAACAAAATTTTTGAAAAGTTAAAATTTCACCGAATTTTCATAAAGATTAAATTTTTCATTTATCTTTTGCAGCATATTTGAATATTCCATTATTTCCCTTAGTTCATTTAATACCTAATTATGCAATGTTTTGTTTTAAAACACTATCATCAAATGTAAATACTCAACTGCAATCTTGTATAATTCTAGAAAATTTACATTTCTTAACTCCTACTATTTAACGTTTCTTCGTAAGGGAAATATTTGTGAAACTATAAAGATACAAATATTTTAAACATTTCGTAAACTCATTTTTATCTTTATCGCAACTCTTAACCCCGCTTTCTTTGCTCTCTTGCCTTCCACGTGTTAAAACTTTGGATTTTCGATTTTCCCATACCTCGTGCTAAAAGTCGCAGTGTTTATGTATGCTTAGAGGATGGTGTAATGAATTTGAGCTGCTTTTGGGCCTGAAGCAGGTAAATCGTATTTGCATATCGCATTCACTACGCCTTCAGACCGTAGTGCTGCCATTAGTGTCTCATTCTCAGCGATACTTTTCCAAGGTCTTAACCACAATTACAAAATCCGACAAGAACAGAGGAATAGCAGAGGGTCTAGTACATATAAAATCTTATATTTTATTTACTTATTAACTGATGGTCTAAAAATACAGTAAAGACGTATTCAGGAATTTCAAAAATAAAGCTAGGGGCGAAATTTCTTAGGAATATAAAGATGTTAAAGATATGCCGTTTTGTACGTGGATTCAACAGATTCAGAGAATTATCTCCTCTGAAGGATGATGAATGAATTCAGTCTAATAAAGTGAAGTCTAAAGTTGGCTGTAGTTTTGAAGATATTTTAACATGGGACTAGTTATCAGCTAATATATCAATGGAACGGCTTAAATGACACAACCTTATGTATGTATAATCTCTTCATGTGGATATGTGGTGTAAGCTATTTCGATTGATGATGCACCAGCTTTACAGGGGAAGATGGGGAACGATATAAAATTAAAAAACAATAATTAGGCCTACTCAGTGGAAAGGTTAAAAAATTGAGTAATACTTGTTTGAATATTTTACTATATCTTTTTATTAAATAGCATTTGGTTTTCCACATTTATTAAAGATTAAAAATCTGTAACATATATCTTAAAAGTTAAGGACATAATTACAAAAAATAATTGTAAGATTTATGAATTTATAGTTCTAAAATCTTAACTTTTCATTTATTTTTCATTTTGGGAAATCATTGCAATAACTCTTTAATGATTGCTCGTTAATGAATATGAAGAGCGCACACAATAATTAAAAAGAGCGTTTCTACGTAATCATTTACAATGTATTTCTCTAAGCACGTGTTGAATTCATTTATTTTAATGAATTCCGTATATTTGTTCCAACCATATAAAATATCTTCATTCGTCGTTTATTTGAGTTATTATTCTCAATTATTATATTTATTCGCTATTTTCAGTCACATTTTTATGACAAAATATAATCGCTAATCATGTAGAATATTTTTAATATGACCGAAAATCGAAATAATTCCCAATTGACGTTTGCGTTTCTGTCTTTTTTTTTTCCAATACACTATTTCTGTTTTTTTTTCTTCGAGTTACCAGAGAAGGTGTTTGTTTTTTCTGAGTTTCACTTCTAGATTCTTTGGCGTTTCTTCATTCATATTGGGGCGTTTGCAATTCAAAATGTCCGGTAAGTCTTCCGATGTTTCTCTCATTTAAAATATATTTTCTTGTTTTACATGAAATTTTCTTAACATTTTCGTACATATTTCATTTTCAAGAAACACATCGAAGAAAGCAACAAATTTATTTTAGGTCTTGAACATAAATGAATGATGCAGAAACCCCTTCTTAGTTTAAATTCTGGCGCTTAATTTATTTTTCATTCTTAATTTAGTATGTCCTCATTTATTCATTCTATTTATGTATTTCAATAAAAATTCAGGCACTTTTAAATATCTTACTGGGAATGTTTATTTAACTTTTTCGCTTTAAAAAATCGTTCTCAAATCATTTTATGTCTTGTTGGACTTAAAACATTAGTTTATGACTTATTTCACTTGTTAGATCAATAGGATAGCTCGGAATTAATAAAATCGGCAAATTTTATTTCATTCCAAGAAGTATTTATAACTTACTGGAAACGTCGAAAAGGTATGGTTCAATCTTGAAGCTCTTTCCTTCTCTCTCTTTTCTTACTTTTTCCTTCGCTGAACATTTTCGCATCTTATTACAAGTAAGCTTCTCTCTATTTCCATTGGGTATTAGTTAAGACTGGATTCCTTTGAGGAACTAATTTATTTATTGTCTTCTTAATTGAGGACACTTTCGTGGCCGGTCATTTCGCTCGCCCGTGAAATATTTATACGTTTGATGGCTGTATAAGCAGAGGAATAGAGGGCCTCCTTCCAAGTCGGACCAAATTCCCTCGTCCCATTCAACCAATTTAACCAATTCTATAGTATCCATCAGAAAAGCTTTGCCCTTACGGCGAAAATAAATGGCATATAACGTCTCATTTTTTCCTTTTCTTTGAGGTTATTTATTCGAGTATTCTGGCCAGATGTAAAACTTTGGTATTGGCTAATATTAAATGCCAAAGTACATAGTGTTCTTATGGGCGAATTTATTGTTGTACCGTCCTTGGCAAAAGAATGGCTAAAACTTTTGTTAAAAAATTGGGTGAAATCGTTACAGAGTTCTTAAATAATTTTCTGTCTATGCATAAAGCGAATTTTGATGAAACGAAAGAATGTTTTATTGGAAAATATGTTTATTACTGAAAAATGTGTGTTTTCAGTAACTCTATTATGGCGTTACAAATGCAAACACACACACACCAATACACACACACGCAGACATTCAAACTCAAATGGATGTGAATAAAAATAATTTCAAAAGACACTTCAAAATAAAACAACCGTTATTTTTAATTTAGTACTTTCCTCTCCTTAATTAGATTAAACATATCCAGTGGGTGAGCGATGATGCACGACAATTGCTATTAGAGTTCAATGAAACTCAAAAAAATATTCTAATTGGAATTAATTATAAATGAGAAAACAGAAATAATATAGGTTTTAGTTTGTCATAAAGGCTAGCATTCCGAGCATGAAATAACAGGAAAACGTTTTAGAAATTGAGGAAACACGTCTGAAGAACAACGTGTGAAAGGCATAAAAAGAGAATTTTGATATGGCATTGAGAGAGAAACGGAAGGTAAAAAAAACTGTTGTCTTACTTTATTTATTTACCTATCTCTGGGCATATTTATCTTGCTTATTTGAATAAGGTGTAAATTAATATGGACATTTTCTTATTTTAATAAGCCACATGCATTTATTTTATGTGGCAAGATTGCACTGAATGAATTATTCAGTGCTATTCGTAACAACATTTTACAAATATTACTATTACGTTATGAAAATTTCTAAGATTTTAAGATGGAAATTTTTAAAAAATATTTTTGAGGAAACAAATTTTCATAATCAGTTGTAGATGCGGGAGCTTGCCTAACAAATTTGAAAATAAAACCGTTTGGTAGGAGAACGCGTTATTATATTATAATTTCTCATTAAGATAATGTAATGCCTGGATTTATAAGCATGGCAGTAATCATATACCTTATAAAAATTCCAGTAAAGTCTTTTATTTATACGAGCATGCTGATAGGGCTACCAACAACCGTCCGGTATTTACCGGACATGTCGTGTTTTTCATGCATTTTTACATGAATTAAAAGCGGGACATTAAACAAAATGTAAACACAAAACAAACATTAAACATTGGTAACTCTACTACAACCGTCAGTTTTACTGACTTTCGCAAAATAATTCATTTAAAATGTATGAAAAACAGTATATGTCCGGCAAATCCCGGACGTTGGTAACACTACTTGCAGAGAAGTATTGTTTAAAAGTGTACTTTGAAGAAGAGTTTGAAGAAGAGTTTGAAGAAGAATATTTAGTAATTCTTAAAGATGAGCTTTTTGTGTTAAAGAATTTTTTTAAAATTGCATGTTATAAATTATATAGCTGATGTCACAAAATTGCGGAAAGTTAAAACAGAAATGTCGTTGTATCTTATTTTTTTATTGGACAAAATTCGTTGCCAGTTTCACTTTTATTCTTTATTTCTCTCTTTCGTCAGAGCACAACATCAGTTGCATACGACGTGGAAATTATATACGAAGTTAAGAGAACAGTCGTTTACATTTATTTATTTACTTTGTATTCGGGGAGAAAAAAAGAGTCATTATACATAGTATACGAACATAAAAAACAATATATAAAAAATACTCATAGGCTAATAATAAACATCATATTTTGTCTATTCATTAAATAATTTTTAAGAGACGCTAGAACTGGTGACATTGAAGAGATGACAAGATAAAACGGAGTTTCTAAGATCCGAAGTAGAATGTTCCATATATCATTAGCAATGAAAGGAAGTCTAATTCTTTGAGAGTTGGTAGTTGATTCTTTAAATTCAAACAGAAAACGACAGCGTTAGGCGTAATGATAAATCCCAGCTAAAAACGAAGCCCGCGATTTGGATTTCGAGTTTTAATATGTAAAGTTTAGAAGAAATTGAATTAGAAAATATTTCTTGGGTCAATCTGCTGCAATTCTCATCTATGTAAGGCAATTTTTTATAAGGATAAAAAAAAACGATGTTGTCCGATTGTACTCCTTCAAGTAAGAGCCACTCTTAAGACATAAGAGGGAAATTGACTGAAATTTTCGAGTTAATTTTAATCTTAATTCATTATATAATTATTAATTTACTAAAATAGCATTTAATATGCATTAATTTGAATTGCCATTTTGCGCGGAGGATTTTAAGGATTTCAAATTTAAGAATTTAAAGGAATGGTCGAGCAGTTTCGATACACAATTAAGTTTCCGAAATTGTAAGAAGGTAAATGTTTCTAAGGAAACGTATACTTGTGATTTGAAAAGCAAACGAAGACTAAATGAAAAGCGTGCAATGTCAAAGACAGATGTTGTGATAATTCGGATTAAGAACAAAATGCTTTCTAGCTTCAGGTTATAAAATCATCCCAGCGTTTTGATTAAAAGCATTCACTAGATAAAGCAACATGAGAATATTTATTTTGTACGTTTTCGACAGAGTTGCGTTTACCAATGACGTTGACCAATGAGCGTTTAGGAAAAAGACTTACGAGTATTAAAATATTACATTCGAGGATTCTAAATATCAGTTTAAAAGCAATTCATGTTTAAAGATGTAATCCACGAAAAAAATTCTTATATTTTTAATGTCACCGAAAAAATCTTATATTTAAAAGATTTTTCCCTTCGTTATATTTCATTGTAAGCATTTTATCTTTCTTAATTTTGAATATATTTAAATACATTATATTTTTAAAAAATGAATTACCACTACAAAGAGCATTGTAAGTTTTTAACACGTGGAGATTAGGTTCTCTTTTTCTAAGAGCCACTGTATGTTTTCTTATTTATCATATATTTTTATCCTTAGTGCGTTTCACTCTTTTAAATTATTTAAAACCAAGCTGATTTTATTTCGTATATAAAAACTAAATTTATAGTATATTTCTGGACAACGGTTTAATTTTTACTTTTTACAAGTACGAAGAATAATTTCATTGCCTCACTTTAAGTTATTCAAACAGAACAAAATAAACCAGTAATCATTTTCCTATATTTTAACAAGCTCATCAATTTCACTTCTTATAAATTTAATAGCAATTCATTGTAAAGTAAAAAGTTGTTCCCGCCATATGAATTCATAAGCTGTTAAGGGGCAGTTTTTAAGAAGTCAATTTCCCTTGCATTGCAGAGAAGCGCAACCTAACCTTCAGGGGCCGCATTTAGGCAAATAGAAAATATTGGTTTTGAAAAATAGTTTTTTTTGCCACTGTCTCTGTTAACTCTTTTGAAATTAAGCTAATTTTGGGGGTTCTACATAAGAGCAATGAACAGTGCAATCCTTCGTGTATTTGCAGTTGCTGATCAATGATCAATACAATGATCATGAATATTATTGTATATGATCATGAATATGTAAACACTTAAAATATGAGTTTTTGTTAAAGTAAAAGTTTAGTGCAGTTTCCTTGAAATATAAAATTTCTATTTATTGCAATCGGTTACAATTTTAGGAACGCGATATGCTAATGCGAAGATATTATAAATATGTTCAAACAACAGTGATGAAATTATTAAACAAATGTAGAGAAAGCCAATCCAAAATTCTGCCGACGAAACAACATGCAAACAACAAGTTTTTTTCAAATAATAACTATAATATCCATAGTCAAAACTTGTAAATTACTTTTACGAATACCACTATTATTTGGCGCTCTTAAACGTTACTTAAATCAAAAATGGCCACTTAAATCATTAACCAAGTAAATGGCCATTAAGACGTAATACATTCAAGGAAATTAATCAAATTTTATATATGGTAGTATCTTTGAATGTCTTAGTGGCCATTTACTTGGTTACGGGCACATTAAGTTCGTATAAAAAGCACTTAATATCGATTTGGAGATCTATTTTTATCTGTCTTTCTTTCTTTTAGGAAAAAACCTGAAAACAGCTGATATTTGGATAGAGACTATCTTTTGTCACAGCTAAAAAAAATATAGCTTTCAAACTTTTGAAATTTTGGTTTTATTCCAGGGTTTTTGTGTCTCGTCCTTCTTTTCTTTTAGGATATTTAGCTTTTTTTAAGTAACTTATATCGAAAATAAATAGGCCTGTATCTGGTTTTAAAATAGGATTTCTATTCAAAAACCCAAAAGTATTTCAAAATTTTCTTTAAAACTCTAGTGCAAGATACTTTGCCATCATGTATGCATGTTTGTAAATTATTTAAAGACATAATCATTAAAGTTGTGATAGAGCTTGTGTCCTGAAAAAATATTTCACCTATACGTTTAAGAGGTGATGAATTCATTGTGATTTAGTGGTTATTCTGTAATTAAGATTAATTGCATGTACTATATTCCGGTTTAACTAAATATAGGTGGCTCTTAAATACAATAAACTAAAGGATTTCTGGGTATTTGCAAAAAATCCTTGACTTACCTTAAGTAGAAAAATTACTGCCCAGTTATGGAGAAGCTTTCGGTGTAGCTCTGAACGAATTGGATATAAACATAACCAATATGTTAATTGTATTATTTAACCAGAATAGCTCGTCGACAAATACATATAGTATTATAACACAAATAATATTAAATAGTTCATAAACAAAATCAGTCTAGGATGTTTTCTCTACGTTAACGATTTTCTAGTGTTTTTAAAATATTATGTTTTTAAAACGATTCCTAAAGAGATAGAAAAACCTACACATACGGTAAAATAATATAGTATGTTGAGGACGTGAAGATAATTATCATTCGCATAAACTTCATACTTAAATTTGATTTCGCATTACAAGAATTGTTTTATTTAATTTTTTACTTCTATAATCCGAGGCAATATATGATATTTCCATATATATTTCGTTTTGTATAGATAAGAAATAAATTTTTTCTTATGATAATACATACACTTCTTTATCTAGGAGAAAGACCAGCATTTTGAAATAATGATTCCAAAATTAATTTTTCTATGAACTGCAAATTTAAAATAACTCGCGCCATGATTTCCCTGAAAAGAAATGTAAACTATATATTTGATTATAGAGTTGTATTCTTAAAATTATTCTCAAAAATGATGGAAGGTAATAGAAAAATACCTTTTATGTCTATTCTAATTTTAATTTTCGACTTTTTTTTTTTTGCAAAATCTCGAATTTCTTTTAAAATTCACTTTTAAAAATAGACATGTGGAATACATTTATTCATATAAATCACCAGTAAGTTTTACCGTCTTCATGAAAAAATAAACTAGCAAAAATAACCGATTAACTAATTTATAAAAATCTTACTGAGACATCCTGAAGCAGCATTCTTAAATAAAATTTAAAAATTACACGGTCTCATAATCCTTGTCTACTTAATTTATAAATAATGAAATATGTGATTTTATCTTTCCTTTAACTTTTCATTTCTTAAAAAATATGTGTTATTTCTAAAATGTAAAGTAAAAAATAAAACCAAATATACTAATGATATATAGAATGAACGGAAAGCACAAGAGTCAAAGATCGGATTACGAAATAAAACAAAAAAAGTTGCCACATAAAATGCGTGAAAATAGCTGTTAAAATCATATGCATTTTGAATCAGATAAGTGTACGTTTAATCAAATGACAGGTAATATCTAGTCGGTTTTATATTGAATGGTTAATAGTATTAGACAAAGTAGTACAATAAGAGTTTGGTAAGCGACGATGAGTTCATGAAACACTAGTTAGGAATGCATATCTAGTCAATTATGTCATTTTTGCAAGTTTTCTATTCGCGTTTCGGTTTGTTGATAGAACAATATTTAATCTGAGCTTACTTTGGATGAACTATTTCAAGTGGCTAATACCTATGTACTTTTAGTTACGTGTTTTTCTACGGATTGTGTTCATATGCTGTACTCATTATCAAAATAAAAAATAATGTTTAAAATTATACTAGACATAGATTTTGGATTTCCATTAGAATTTTTCTCAGACTTAAGTTGAAATTTTAAATTATTAGTTATGTTTTTGCTGCACTCTTATTAAATATATTTTTAAGAAAGATAAATTTAATTGGTGCAGAATTTCTATCATGTTTGAAGCTGAATTTTTTTTTAAAGTAAATTTCAGTGTATTGTTTCCTTTTTCCTCTTGGAAAAAATACTCAAAACAAAACCTTCAGTAATTTACTCTTAAAATGCTTACTTAATGATCTTATACACGAAAGAAAAAATAATCAAGTTTCAGCGGAAAAGTATACCAGTGGAAGTCAGCTGACCAACGAACCATGTCGTATTCGGTTTCATTTTGGCTCGAGCGCAAAGCATTCTGGTAAATCGGTTCAAATTGGGTCCGGGATCGGTGTAAAATAGCAGAGGAATCGTCGGCAAAAGGGTTAAACGTGAGCGTACTCTAGGGACAATTTCTACGTTATCTCTGTTCGAAAACATCGAAATATGAAAGACATTGTTTTAATTTTTCCACGTGTTTATGGCTAATAAGTGAAAAAAGAGAAAGTATTTATATGACAGAAACCCTATCATTCATGCACTTTTTTATTCGTTTATTAGATATATAAATCTCTGGACTTGTTTCTTAGAAATTTTCAAGACGCGTTATTTGTTTTTCACTGTTATCGAAGCAGGCAAAATAATTCAAAGCCAAAAAAATCCAGTAATCCCATTAAGAACAAGAAAAAAAAGAAGAAAAAAGAAAACTACTTTCCTAAATTTATATTGAAATTCCGCGATAACGAACTTTGGCGTTTCTTTTCTCTGAGTTTGGATTTTAAATTTAGATAAAGAAAAAAAAAAGATTAATATAAAAGTGGAGAGGTTGAGCCGACTTAAAATGAAAAAGGAGGAGGAAAGAGGAGTGGAAAAAAAATCTTTTTAGGAAGGAGGAGAAGAAGAAAAAAAAGAGGAGCCTGAGCTTAATTCTAAGAATTAATTGCTCTTCCTGTCAAAATGTCAATTAAAGCGAAGGGGCAAAAATTCCATCTCAGATAATGAATGACGTTGGCGGAGGTTCGAGACAAGCTGCTGCCGGTTCCTCTCGTTCAGCCAATGAGCGTTAAGCATTCGTCTACGTGGATGAAAGTCTTAAGATGTGGAAAAATTATTCATCGTTGCCACGGCGACGCCGTATTCTTTTCTACTCCAAAGATCCCGCCTGGAAATTTCTCTGCCTCGAACAATTGGCCGAGGATTTAATTTTTACAAAAGGGAATCCTGTGAAGAAGCTTTAAAGGGTGCTGCCGCTGCCTTTTCTTGTTTCCTTTTTTTGTCGAGTCAATTTTAATAAAAGATTTTGAGTTAAAAAGCATCCCCCTCTCTTTCTTCTGCTTTTCTTCCTACCAAAGTCAACAAACCTAAAAATAACGAAGGTGCATTTAAAAATTTCATGCTTCATTTCTGTGTTGTTTTTCAAAAAGAAAAAAGAAATGAAAGCGGAGGAAAAACACCCGCAAGAAATTATTGTTTTCGCATTGGGTTTCAAAGTTAAAACCAATATTTAATTAATGTAACTTGGAAGCAAAATGAGAGAGGAAAAAGAAATTAAATACATAATTTAGTATCTTTCCAAGAAACGAAAACATGGCTCTGAGCTCAACGGTTTTCTTCTTTTTTTCGTTTTCAGTAGAGAACATTTGAAAAGTTTTATAGAGATGATTACTACATTTTAAAATTTACTGATAAAGAGGAACTTGTTTTGAGCCGGTATTTTTTCCTCAAAGAATATTTCAATTTATTTAAAAATGAATCAATAGCTTTAGAAAAGGGAAAACAACTATTTACGTATCCAAAAATCTTGCTGATAATTTAAACTATACCCCCACAAATAAAAAAGACAAATGTAAAAAGAAATCATTTTAAATGATACTAATTTTCCATATGAATAAGTTCGACAAAACTGTCTAGTTTATCATAAGAAATTATTTGATGTAGGATATTATTATTTCATATTCAAAATTCCTCAGCCAGCCAATATTCCGTATGGAGAAACACGTATCTATACGTGGGACAATTTTTAAGTTAAATGAAAAAACATGAGAAGCTTAAATTAACCTAATGGCAATTTCTAGATGCTCTATCTTCGTTCTGCTTTCAAATCCTTTTTGAAAATTAACTCCTTATGGACATGTTCATTCTTGACTGCTTACAAGCTTACTGAAAGTCAGAAAATATTAAATAAACAAGGCGTTTAAAAATAGCAAACCAACAAGAAAAAATTGAGAATTGAACGAATTATAAAGAAAGTGAAAATCTCTAATCCATAAAGATTTTCATGTGAACCGTGTATTTGGGAGTCAGAAAATTCAGAAGAATAAATTTGAGTCGTTATTTTCCGTAGAAAGGTAGAAAAGTATTGCTGCCCTCAAGCAATAACCAGTTAACGAATGGGTTGGTCCAAGAAGTGAAGTTTCGAATGCGAGTCGAGTATCAAAATGTTTGCTCAGAATGATGCTCATCATCTCTTACAGTCGTTTTTTATATGTAGAAATTGTATTTTCTAATTTCCAATTTCTTGCTGTAAGTTGACAAAACTTGTGATCACGAGACAGGATAAGCATGAAGAAAAAAGAGAACAAAAGGGAAATATTTTTAATAAATTGATGACTAATTAAATATATGGTATTTTTTAGCTCCCAATAAGATAAGCTTACATTCATACTAGAATGTTAAACAAGAATAATTAGATCTAGCATAGACTTCGTCTTTCCACTTTATCTTTGCAAGTGATTTTAGAATCTGGATATTTATTAATATAGTCGAAACATATGCATTGTTTGTCGAAGTATCTGATTTATAATCGATTTCTATTCATGTGAATTCAAATGTTGACAGTGAAAAATGCCATCGTCAGCGAATTCTATTATGCCTTAATGCCCCAGATTATTTAATATCTAAGTGAAACTGAGTTCTTTAAGTAGATTTAGATAGAAAAAGTCCCTTTGGAAGTCAAATTTATGGTCAGGGAATTTGTCTATTCAGATCAAAACAACGGTCTTGGGAAGTTTCTACCAAAAACTATTTAAGATCGTTATGGGCTTAACCAAAGTCGAAAGAATTCTCAATACTCGTGAATTGGTTGCAGAAGACAGAACGTAAATAGAGCCTGTAGTTTGGAATTATTGATATTGTATATGGTATTATCTATATTTAGTTTTTTTATTAAGAATTAGTTTCAGCTTGAATTCAAGGTGGCCCAGAAAAAGGTATCTGCAAAATCGTAATACTCTCCGCAACAGCAAAATCGAAAGCTTACATCTCCAGCTTATCACATGCATTGAATAAAGACGACCCCAATCGAAGAAGACCATACTGCCATCTAGACGTAGGAGACTACTTGATAGGGAAATGGATAAGAGCCGTATTCAAAAGTATCTGGAGGCTTAAGATAATCAATTTGAACACCTGTCGTAATTGTAGAAGTCAAAGAGAAGTTATATTCATACCAGTATGAATTTAATTTACAACTTTTATATAGTTTTTCTTTTGCTGAAATGTGTATACGTATTTTGGGCCGCCCTGTATTTATTTTTAATAACAATATTTCAACTTTTGTGAGTCCATGTGTCCTCTGCTCAAGTTTTTGAGTATTGAAAAAAAAAGGAAAGTTCAGATGGGAACAATAACCAAACGAATTGCGATATATGAAATATTTTCCTCCATTTATAAACTTTTAATACGTCGCGATTATTTCAAGATCGATTTTATACAAGTTAATATAATGTATTGTCACTTAATAATCGCGCTTTCTTCTCCAAATTAAATTAAAATTGAATCTTTCTAAAGAATTAAGTAATTATTTTTAACCTATAATTTAATAGACTGAAATTATACTTATCAACTATATCGCCATTCCTCTAAATATTTGCTTTCTTACCTTTTGAAGTCCATATCAATTCATTCTTTTGAGTAGTTTCTCTTTACTGGATGGTTTCGAAGTTTACATAATAGCTGCTCAACTAACTCTTGATACATATCTCGAAAACAAGGGAGTTTAAAAACATCACCTTATATTAAAAACATTGAAAGATCAAATAATATAAAACTAGCTTATCTAAATATAAAATACTCTATGTAAACAAATTCTACCTTATGTGATAATGATTCAAGCTGTGAGATCTGAAAAAGTTCAACTTGTCTTGATAGTTAATTTTTTTTTAAAATTTGTTAACATTCTGATCCATGGGGAAAACAGACATAGGAGATGCTGGAGGTTATAGGAAATGTGAAGAAGATGACATTTTAATTAAATATTTTTTCAGTAAAGCCTATCTGTTTCATAAAAAAGAACTTGAGTAGACTTTGTAATCTTATTAGTCTAGGGGCCACTTGCATTTTAATCGATTGCTGGAGAAAATCCTTCGTTAACGGGAAATCAGATTACATACGCTTTTTACTCTTCACTTGCTCTCGATGAAGTCTTCCTTTTTAAAAACAAATCCAGAAAATTCACAAACATTCTCTTAAAAAAATAAAAAAATATAACCGCAATAATAAATAATATTGACTATCTAGTGTAGCGTAGATAAAAAATATTGTTCAGTAAATAAAAAAAAACCAAAAAAATTGGCCATCATTTATTCCGATAATTAGCGAGAGAGTAAGTACCTATTAGGGAAGTTTACTGAGAGATTATTATTTCATCATCATCTTTGTTCCTTTTTTTCCCTCCATAACAATTAGAGATTGACAGGAAATTTTTACTTCGTCATTTGTTTAGTCATACAACGATTGAATAGACCAAACCAATAGAGAAAAAAAAAATCACCATGAATCCGCAAATCTGTACTAAATGGATGAGGTAGTTACGATTATTAGTCAAGTTAATCGAAAATTATTTTTATTGCACGAATATTAAATTAAAAAAATGTTGTAATCTTTTTAATTACATGGACTTGTTTTATATTTAGAAAGTCTCTCTTTATTCCCAAACAGAATAACCATTGACTTGTTTAAAGATAAAATAAGTATTTGATTTGTCTAAAAATAACCTTAATGAGTGTCTATTTCCAACATAGGGGAAAGGAAAGGGAATAAGCACGATAGAAGTTGTTAACTTATTTGATACTGAAAAACGAAAAAAAGCGAAAAAATAATAAATGTATGATTAGTTTTATAAGTTACCTCTGAAATAATTAATGTCGTTGAGAAATTTTACAAACTGCTACCATCCACTATCTTACTTTGGTTTCGAAATGTATGAGCAGATTTAGCTCTAACAGTGCCCAGATATCCAAAACTTCAAGACAGATTTTTTTTGAATATGTCAGAATATGAGTTCCATACAAAGATTTTTCTATTTTCTCTAATATGACAGCTATTGGGCATGAAAGTTTATGTCATTGTTTATTGGTTGCATGTTCCTAAATCAACAAGTAGTTATCTAAATTAGGAAAACGGTTAGAATTGCAATGCATATAACTTGTAATTCCAATAAATTTTTTCAGTATATAATTCAGCTTATATGCCACTGCTGTTTTAAGATGAGTCCCACTATAATTTAAACACATATTTATAGAAATAAAAGAGGAGATTTCGAAAAACTGTTCAAATTGTAAATTGTCACACGGTCGAGCTTACCTGTAAAGCTCAAAAGAGAGAGTAACGCTAAATCTTTAAAATAATTTCGGGATCTTAAAAAATATTTGTAGGTAAGAGGTCAATGTTATTAGAGATTTCCAAACGAAGTAGAAAAGATGTTCGCATAAAATATTTGGCGGATGAAAAAGTATTTCTAGGTCATTGTCGTTTTCGAGAAACTGAAAAATTGTGTAATCCGAGCTACAACATTCTGAAATTTACATTGTCTTTTCCTCTTGTTACTCGAGTATCTTTTTTTTTGTCATCCTACCTGGATTTCAAAACTCCTCATTAGCATCGTTACGTTTCACTTCCTTCTCGATCATGTGTTGAAAAGCATTTTCATCGAAAAAGAAAATAAAAACGAGAGTGAGGCATAGATGGTGGATGCGGATAGTTGTTAGTGAAAGTGATGTGACACCACTGTGGAATAAGGATGTAGGTGGATGAGAATGGGTGGGAAATTTCGTCATGAGAGGCGCCAAATTATCAGTGGAGCGCCGGCGATAGAGAGATAAGGGAGGTGGCGGAGGGGGTGTAGGGAGGGAGTGAGGCGGGCGGCGAATGAGTGCGGCGTCAATGGTCGATGGTGTCTGAATGGTCGGCTGACGACAGCGGCCTTCAACCAGCGCCAGATCTCCCAATAGGAAATGGGTCATCGACCTTGGGATTTCGCTGTTGCGACGAATGACGTGGAAATTTTCAACGCGATAAATTTCCCACGAATTCTGTTCTCCACGTCAACATTGAAAAGTGACCTTCGCTTACGTCACAACACCGATCGCATTCGTTTAATCCCGTCAGTCTTTAGCCTCGTGCCCGCCACGAGCAACATGAGCAAACCCCCTTTCCCTCTATAAACACTGCTTCGAGAGAGTCGCCAAATTTTGTTTACCACGCATATAAATATACATTCGTCTGTGTACATCTCGCATCTCCATGCGGCAGACGTTTTCACTCAATTCGGTAAGGTTGTCGGGTGCTGCCCTGTCATGTTGTGCGAAAAAAGTGCGAAGACGAAAATTCCCTTAAGAAAATTCGCAATGATCTCATCAAGAACTGTTACGAAACATCCGAGAGGTATTAGTTCAAGCATGCGCTATACTTTTATCTAGCGAGGTCTTCCGGTTGCTTAGAAAATAATTTATTTCAGTTTAAAGCGTG
This sequence comes from Rhysida immarginata, assembly GCA_023313115.1. Classification (NCBI taxonomy): domain Eukaryota; kingdom Metazoa; phylum Arthropoda; class Chilopoda; order Scolopendromorpha; family Scolopendridae; genus Rhysida; species Rhysida immarginata. The sequence continues at coordinate 5,634,891 of JAHWFO010067154.1, forward strand.
AACATTTAATGTAATCCATAAACGTAGTAATAATTTACATTTAGATAAAGATCGCATCCTTCTTAAACATTAATCTAAAAAAGAAAGAAAGAAATCCATGCAATTTATCTTCTAAGCGTTCAAGTGACCAATATTAATTGACTAACCGTTTCTTAAATTCATGTTTTATGTGCTCTCTGCTTAACGTCCTCGGGCGTTCCGTTCTAATTTTAAACGATAAGCTTAATTATTTCAGCACCTGATGACTAGGCGTTCAACTCCGTAATCCTTGATTTCCTATTAAACGAGAAAATGCATTTGTTAAGCAAACAGCGTAGAGCCTTAAGAAAATAAATTTCAGCTTTACTCAACTAAAAATTATAATTGCTTATAAGAGAGGGAAACGAACGGAACTTCCTAAAGGCCGTCTCGTATTTATCACTTACATATTTGAAATTTATGAAAGATCCATAAGCAGTTTAAATTCTTGGCTAGCATTACTTTATTACGGATAGTAATTTCAAAAAAAAATTTTTGACTAGGTCGATAATGAATACATTATTTTTGTTTTCCTCTGGAGAAAGAAATTTAATTATTAAAAAAAATTTTTCAGAATATTTTTTTACATATTTGTTCCTCATTTTCTTCAGATAACTAAATCTCACTTTCACGCTTAGATAATTAAATTACTTTCCTACAATTCTCCAGTTGATAAATTTTCCTCAGCTGAAGACTTCATTGACCAGATGAGCAGGAGAGCACATTTTGAACAAAGGCGCGGAGAAACTAGGTCACTTTGGCCACTAACAAAGAAGAAATGCCGCCATCGTTGTTTGCGAATCCCCCTTCTCTTTGATTTTTTTCACTCTTCGTTCGTCGAGAAAACGACATAACCGTACTCTCTGCTGAAGATACAGGGTGAACATAAGCCATAAGAGGTTTATGCGACTTCTTACGTATGTATTATACGAATGACAGTATGTTCTGTCACATCAAATGAAAAATTATCATCAGGTGTAATGAAATGCAATTGCTGGATATGTATCATGCCCTTTCTTGGAGATTTTCACATCAAATTCGTCGAAATAAGCCGCATTTCGTTAGATATTCGTTGCCATATTGCAGTATTTAGCCTCTGGAGCGTTTTATCGATCTCCGTCAATTTCTGTAAAAAATGTTTTTTCCGCCGCTACCTCTGGAACGCCTCGTTTATAAAAGAGTCGGGTTTCTCTTCATCTTCACTATTTTATGATGAGGTATTGTAGTAAATTTCGTTATAAAAATGCTATATAATCCGATGATTTCTTTGCGCTAAGGACGCGTTACATTTGGTTGTCAGTGTTTTCTCATTTTAAAGATGTAACGAATAAACACGTTTGAAACGATTTTGCAGTAATTTCGGTTTGAATGTAGGCAGCTAAGGGTACATATTCAACGAAATCATCGAATTTGTGTAGTAAATTGTAATAAATCGAGTGTTATATTCATCTACATCATCATCGTGATGACATAACGTAGGAGAAGAGTTGTCTTTAGGCTTCTGCGCTTCCCTTCTTTGTATTTCCACAAAGATGGAATATAAATTGAATGACCTACTTAAGAACGAGAAGAACGTGAGCTATGCAGAAACTTGAAAAAATTATGTAACATCTTCAAATATTTTACATGATTTAGAGAATTGAAATTACTGACCATGTGCGTAGATATAAAGCTCTCAGAAAAACATCGTACCTTTTGGAGACTAGAAATCACGAATGGCAGAAAATGAAAAATCATATGTATCTGTGGGTGAAAAAATTCTCCTGTTTCATTATTCTTTAAACAAGCTGTATAAGTTTTAAGTAATTATAGAAAAGAAAATTACTTCATACACAACTGACCCCAGTTTAAAGTTTTCTATCAAAAATTAAATAATTAACATCCAAAGAATAAAGATATTTTTCAATAAAAACCATCAAAATTGGATTATTCGATAATTATGAAGAATCATTTCCATTAACGTTGTAACCGTGAATCTAGTATTGCAATGTTATAAATACGTTTTGCAACATCAACTATCTGATTACATTGAAATTTTCTTTACACAAGTCTCATGCAATTCATGTTGGTTCATATTAAAGGGCAATTATTGTTGTACTCTTGATGAACTGTTAAATGCTCTGGTGGTTTCATCAGGCAGGAGGGCGACGCATCTTTTGTGTTGAAATTTGGATCCGTTTTCAAAAGGTGGTAACGTATCGCTAGCTTCTCGTTTTTGTCTCTGTCGGTTTTTTCAGCCCTTCCTATTCTCTATTATGTAATTATATTTACTTCACTATGACATGGAAGTTGTGCCTCAATTGTTAACGAATAACAAACACCTCATCCCTCCTTTGTTAATTATTCTTTTATTCAAGAAGAATGTCAAAAGTGCTTCTCTTCCATTCAGCTGAATCTAATATTTATAATTACGAACAAGAACGATGGTTCAAAGACATCTCGCTCTTTATGACGAATATATGAAGTAAAACTAATCGTCTCTATTTCGTGTAGTTGAAAAATTAACAAGACTTTACATAGTTAATTGCCCTGTTACTTTTAATTTCCGTAATGATGTTATTTTGCCTCTCGATTTTTCCTCAAACTGTTACAATTGCGGCCGCTGAATGTGGTTTCATTTGCGGGTGAACCGACCGAGATCGGTCGTTAGGCCTAATAAATTCCTCTTTCCTTACATTGCGCAAAATCCGCCAATGTATTTCTAATAAAAATAGTAGGAAATCGAATACAAAAAAATAATAAAATTACACTCGTTTATGAGCATAGAGTACATCATGAGAAAAAAATTTCTATGAATCTGATTATCATCAACTAGAAATTGCTACTTAACGTCTCCACAAGTCTCCAAGAAAAGATATAATGCTGTTTTCATCTTCTATTTTCAAATGAATGAAAAATAAGAACTAAAAAATATGAATAAAATGTCATTTATTTTTTCAAAGAAGAAATTCCAAACGAATTTCTGTGAGGGTAAAAAAAGAAAGAGGAATTTCAATATGCTCAGAAATGAAAAGGAATTTTGTGAAACTGCAGCTAATGCTTGTGTACAAATTAAGCAAAAATCGCTTTATTTTAAGGTTCAAAGACAATCTAGATATATTTTTCAACATGTATCATTTAGGGATGAGAGTTAAGATAAATTATTGTGCTATAATTAAAGAATTTTTGATATCAGTATGAAGTGCGCGTTTTCTTTGTTCCTTATTTCCCCAAAATAGAAATGTAATTCGAAGAATTCAAGCACTGCAATGTTCTGTATAAATAAAAATCATCAACATGGTAAACATTTAAAATTTGTTGTCGTTTGCGTTGTCATTTTTCATGCTTGAGCCGTTCTGAACAAAGGATGACCATTTAAGGTAACCGCCAAATATATTGACACCGTTGAAAATAAATTCATAATCATAGTCATTTGCAGAATAAGTTACTTACATTTATGTTTGAAACTCATAATAAAGATTGTGTTTTAAAAAGCCATCCTAATAAAATCTTATACTTTTATACTTTTCCGTAACTTCGAGCCCACTTTTACCTTATATGTGAGCGTTTCTTTACTATTTAATAATCATAATAAAGAAGAAACTTAGCCTGACCCTCATTTTAGGAAATTTTTCAATGAAAAGTGTATCTTTTTAGCAGAATAATACTTAGCAAAATAGCAGAATCCCTAAAGCACGTCGTTAATTAAAAACTGTACCTTTCTAACTATTATTTACACTATTTGAAACTCAAAAATTATACCACGAACAACCAAACCTTAACTTTTCCTAACGTAGCTTCTGAAAAGAAAAATTATTTCTATACCGCAAACACAAGTTTTTTCCTATCGTTTTGAATCTGTCATAAGAAGGAATAAGATTCCTTCGAAATTATTAATATTGACATTAAAGAGATGCACAGAAAATTCAAATAAGACGCTGCTAAAAATTTCATTGTAATCAACGACAACAGTTTAATAATAGAAAATTTTTTTTTATAGAAGTTAAACGTAACCATAAAATCCTAAGTGTATCTCTCTTCCTCCATTTCTTGATTGTTTTTTATATCTTTTGCTATCATTATAACGGTCTCTTCAGAGGAAATAAGTTTTAACGAAACAAACAAAAAATAATAATAAACTCATTCAAATAAAACCGTACATGTATTTTAAATTTATAAAAAACTACCTTATTTGAATTTACCTTATGCAACAATATATAACTGAACTAATTCACATAGCATTCGTTTTGATTCGTTATTGAGTTGCCTTTCGTTTTGATAACAAACCCTTAAAAGAATATTGTCCAAAAAGATACTTAATAAACTCTTCATGGATTTCAACATATCTAGACCAACCATCTAATCTGTCTATTATTTTATGTAAGAATGGCTCAAAAAATTAATCATGAATTACTTTAGTGTTTGCTACAAAATTGTTAAACAGTTAATTTTTAGATAGCTTTATAAAAAAGCGCATTAAATATAATTTTAGACTCTGAGAACATGTCAATAGCATTTTTCAACTTCAGTAGATAACATCATTATGTTCTATTCACGCTCTATTCTTCCTCCTAACTACTAGTAATAATAGTAATAAAATTACATTTATAGCTAACTATTCAAGCAAGCGAAACTGTCATCTTTGTGATGAGCATACGCGTTATACTGTGGAAATTGATAACAACAATAGCAACAATTGTCATTAGAGAATAGTAGATGCACAATAAAATCTAAATAGTAATATTTTGGGTTGTGTGGTGATATTATATACGTTATTACAGGTTACACTCTTATTTTTTACAGCATACAAATCATTCGTTAAATATTGGTTTTACATTTGCCGGCGTTTGTTTTCATTTATGTGAAATGAGGTCAGGAGGCGCCCTACTTTGTCTTCTCTGCACAACTACGAAACTCCCCCCCCCCCCCTCACCCCACCTCCATTACTATATATTTTTAAAAAATATAAATCATTAGTTTGCTAATTTAAATTGTATATTAAAGTAAATTAATAAATAAATCATCTTTAGGTTGAATTTGGCTATTATTGGCTAATTTGATGTAAAGGAATTTTAATGAAATCTGGAGTGACCCAGAGATGCTGATTGAAGAGCACAGATTTAAAAGAATGGATTTATCGTCACCTTTTAGAAACTTTTTGTTATATTTTAAAATTAAAACGCCATAATAACTTAAGCAGAAATTCTTTTGTTTAATTTTTTATAAATTTAGAATATTCAATATTCACTGTTTATTATATAACAGTTTTATAATTATTATATTCAATATTCACGGCTCAGGCTTTATAGCCCAGTGTAAACCTTTGGAAAACCAATTTTTTTTTATTATTGACGAAAATTTAGTGAAAAAAATAGCTATGGAGCCGAGAGAGATTTATCTGAAGTTAAGATTAAATTATACTTTCTGCTTAGAAAAATTCTACTTTGTTTCTAAATGAAAAGAAATGTCAGGCAAACAATCAAAAAAGGAAGATGAACATTTTCTATTTATTTTGAAAGAATGACGATGCCCCCATCAAAAAACATTCAGCGCTGTAATACCCATGTCTATCAGCTAGTTTTAAAGATCTGCAACAAAGATTGAAATCCGATAAGATATTAAGAAAAATTGTGCAAGGACCTGTTTTAATGTGCATTCAACTTTTATTAAATTAATTTTTAAAGAATTTTTAAGATGAGGGAGAAGAGATATATAAAAAAACATTTTAAATTAATCTGGAGGCTTGGAGCCTTTTTATCGTTTATTAACTTTGAATAAGAAAAAATTAAAAACTAAAGAAAAGCGAAGCAAAATAAAAATTAAAAAAAAAAGCACTTGCAACTAGCAAAATGAATGGAAAGATAAATTTAATTACTTTTTTAATATTTTCTTCTTGATTAATTTTTCTTCGTCTCTCTTTCCTGTTATTGTGCTCAACCATCATTCGGTTAAGAGAAAAAAAGTATCTTGAGTTTAGTGGAGTAGAGGTAATGGTGGTGGAGATGAATGTCGGACAGTGAAGGCCAACTAACCTCCTCCTTCTCTCCCCCTTTCGTTGGTTTTCTTGCATATTGGTTCAATATGTCGACCGACGTAAACACCCTCAAACGCCATTGCAACGGTCAGCGCTTTCAACAGTGGAAAATCTCTCTCGGTCTCTTTTTCTTTCTTTTTTTCTTTCTAACCCCCTTTATTCCTTCTTTCTCTTCACTTACAGGAAGTGAGAGATTCCGTTATAAGCCTGTGAACCTGAACTGGTTTACTACTAGCAACAGAGATGATGAGGAGGACCTTATATGGAAAGGGGGTGGGTGGATGGGTGGGATGGTAGGGGGAGGGCAGACGGAGGGTGGAAGAAAAAGGGTTAAATGAAATGATGATCACTAGGCAAAAGAGATACGCAAATTGTCCGATGGCCTAAGAAACAAACCTTAGAAGCAGTAAAAAAGGCACTTTTTTTCGTAGTGGGACTGCATCCTTTTTGTGGTCGTTGAGCGCAGGCGGAGGTGATGAAGGAGGCGAGCCATCTTTTTCGGTTGTGATTTGGAAGAAAACATTTTTAAGTGGCATCGAACAGGAAACGGCACTCGGCTCAATATGGCGCCTTTGGGAGACTTTAACTAAATTAACATCAGGATTGAATTTCAAGGGCAACTCAACGGAATTTTTAATGAAATTGTTGATTTCTTTATTCATGTTGCAATAAGAAAACAAGTACCGGTATATCTGAGCTTACTTTTTTAACTTGAAAAATTTTAAACAATCCGTTTTTTTTTAATTTTTTTAATATTATTTCAATTGATTATTTTTTAATATAAAAATTGAATTTTTTAAAATTAATATTTAAAAATCAGAGCTGATTATAGGCAGGGAAATAATTGTAAATTATTTAATTAGTCTTTTTTATTTATATTAAAACTTTTTCATCTATTAAGTTTTGATAACTAAAAATTCATTAACAATTCAGCGCAAGAAAATGCCGATGAAGTTTTAGAATATATCAAAGCAAACAACAAGGGAACATGATTGCAAGCTATTTTGCATGATCTAATCGCATATGAATTTGAAATAATAAAATAAAAAAAAATTTTTAAAAACTTTATTCTTCCTTCAGGTAATTTTGAAGGATAAAACTAGTGACTTAAGGCTAACAGCTATGTGTGTGTTTAAATCCGCGATAATATTGAACTTGATTTTTTTTTTTATTTTCGTGAACTTTTTCTCATGAATAATTTTATAAAAGTCATCATTAAACTTTCTTTTTAAAAATTAAAGGTGAAAACTTTTGTTTCTAGTGCTCTGGGTCCCTTGCTCATCCATCTCTTTTTCATCAGATAAACACGGCTCTTCTGACGTGACAAAACGTTTAGATATTTAATGTTCTTGGATTCGTGGAATTTGGAAGAAAAAAAATCACAAAGTGCCTACTGAAATTTAAACTTCTCTGAGAAAAGCTATCGCTAGCTTTAAAGGTAATCTCAACTTTAGTCCAAGTCAACATGGAATAAATTTCATACAGTCAAAAAAATATGTCTATGTAAACTAGAGTAAATATTTTTATTTACAAATCTTCTTTGAATTTATTCATATAAGTTTCCTTCTAATCCTGTTTTCTTTCTCCATTAGCATACTTTTCACCCTTAAGATATCGAGAGACAACGATAATGCGAGAATACTGATGAGAGGATGATATGGAAAAGGAAATGAAACGGAGAGGAAAAAAGAAAAGAGAGAGAGAGAGAGAGAGAGAGAGAGAGAGAGAGAGAAAGAAAACCTCATTCTTATTTTAACCGATGTAAAAGAAAAAAGAGCAACTTCCTCTTTGCTCAAACTCTTCCTCTGCACATTTAATCGAGCTCCATTAAACCCAGAAAGAAAATTTTAATATCGGGCACGCCAATTTATTAGAGAAAAAGTTCATATTGCTATAAGAAAGGAGTGGAGTGGAGATTACGGTTATTAATTACACCTGAATAAATAAAAGAAACCAGATGCAAATGGTCAGAATATCGTAATCCACTTTTTTTCCCTTTAATATTTCCTTTCCATTTAACCATTTCTCATTCTTTGATGAAGGCGGCACCCAAATTTCCCAGTTGCAGATAACGTTAGGCAATGGCCATCCCTCTCCCTCACTGAATGGATTGGACTTAATGCTCTAGAAAGGAGAGAAGAACAGGAGAGGAGAGGCTCTTCCAAAAAAAATGAGTGACCGCTAAGATAGAAAAGACGACAGGGGGAGAAAAGAGGGTCTGGGAACTGGACGTGGAAAATTCATCCGGAAGGGAGAATGAATCCACTGGCTGAACTCAAAGGGGTAATGACCTAGTGGGGGAGGAGGGTGATGCTAAGAAACGCACCTCTTCCCACCGTTTGCTGCAAGGTGGTGGTGGTGGTGCCATTGCTGTTGCTGCTGCTGCTGCCTCCTGTCACTGGGTTTCTAGGGCTCAATGCACGTAAGCTAGCGAGCGCTCAGCTTTTTCCTTCAACCCTCTCTCTCGCTCTCTCTCTTTCTCTCTCTTTTCATTGCAAAGGAAAACACAAAACACTTTTGAATGCGAAAGGAAGCGCGGGATAATCCCCATTTAGCCAAAGTTAAAATATCAAAAAATTTTTGACAGGCTGAGCGAAATTTTTTTCTTTCAAGTAATGATTATTGATTACTGCCAATGCTTTTTGTTAGCTCTAGATTTTGGCAAATAATAAGTTAAAATGCCTGGAAGCTAATTTTATAATGCCTCTTTTGTTTTAGTTGCTACTGAATTTTTTCTGCTAATGCTTAACATTATTTTTTATAAATTTTCTTCAGAGAACTTTTTTTGAGTCGAATATGAGAGTGTTTTATTAAATCATAATATACAGGATGTTTCAGAGCACCGGTATCAGCCTTTCTTTTTTTGAAAGATATTGATTCTAGATGTTTGAAAAAGAATTTTATGGACAAAACTTATGATAAAGAATGCATTTTTGGTAGTTTCATTTTTCATAACATACAGAAAGTAGGGGGGAACTGGAGTCAGCTTTGAAAATTCAAATGAGAACATAGCTCATGTAAGGTATCTTTTGATAGCACTTTTAAAAATAAATAACTTTTACCAATTAATCTGTTGTGGGCATCACAATACTCCCTTGTACGAAACTTTATTGGATGCTTTTTTTGAGAAAAAATTCTCATTATTATTCTTGACACACGAATTTCCGTCTCTCTCTTTGTTGCCTAAAAACTCCAAATGTTGAAACAAATTTTGACAGCCGTTTCAGAACTTCAAAAGAAGTATTTCAAATTTAGTTCTTCAAATAAGAGTACTTTAAGCTCTGACGTCAAACAGTAAAACTCTGACGTCACAAACTGCTCCTCGCAATCAAAACTCCATAGACATGAAAGAAAATCAGTTGGAGAAACGACCAAAACACATGTTTGGCCCAGCCGATTGCAATCAAAATGCGAAGTGCACAACTACATGTTACAACAGTCCTAAATACAAAATTTCAACATTCTACGCCTCCGTTTTTGAGAAATGCGAGCTACATGAACACACACACACGTACGTACAGACGTCACGACGAAACGCGTCAAAATGGATTCAGGGATGGTCAAAATTTTTCGCGATTACAATATTTCCTTTACTTCGTACAAGGAAGTAATAAATAACTTTTATCAATTTTTAATTCCTTGTACGAATAAAAGAAGTATTGTAATCGCGAAAAATTTCGGTTTTCAGTTTTCAAGGGAAGTTTACATTTTGAACATCCCTGATTCCATTTTGACATGTTTTGTCGTGACGTCTGAACTTGCGTGTGTGTGTGTTTGTGCGTGTGTTTGTATCGCATTTCTCAAAAACGGTTAGGCGTAGAATGTTGAAATTTTGTATTTAGGACTGTTGGGACATGTAGTTGTGCACCTCGCATTTTGTTGCAATCGGCTGGGCCAAACATGTGTTTTGGTCGTTTCCCCAACTGATTTTCTTTCATTCTATGGAGTTTTGGTTGCGTGGAGCAGTTTGCGACGTCAGAATTTGACTGTTTGACGTCAGAGTTTAAATTACTCTATTTGGAGAACAAAATTTGAAGAACTTCATTTGAAGTTCCCAAACGGCTGTCAAAATTTGCATCAACATTTGGAGTTTTTAGACAACAAAGAGAGACGGAAATTCGTGTGTCAAGAATAAAAAATGTGATTTTTTTCCCAAAAAAAGCATTCAATAAAATATCGTCAAGGAAGTATTGTGCTGCCCACAACAGATTTTTTTTCTGATCTTCATCGTTTATTCACAATTAAAGAAAATTGAAAAATAAATAAATTAATCACATATTAGTAATGCACAGATGGTCGACTTCCCTTGCAAGGTTAAAAAAATTTTTGGCTGATTAGCCAATCAGTGTTCGGCATTAATACCCGGTAGCTGCAATACGAACTAAATATGACGTCATAAATCATCAGTAATCACGTCTTTTTTGAACTAAATATATCATATAGTATTTAATAATAATGTAACGAATCGAAAAAGATCGATCGTCTCCACAATGTGTAGTAGAAAAGAAGGGGGGAAAAAATAAGAAAATAGATTAAAAAAGAGAAAGCTTCTTTTCTGAAAAAACATCTAGATGTCGAAAAATAACAAACTTTGACTAACAATGATCTTAAAAGGAGGATCAGAATGAACTAAATTACTTCGACATTTACCATTAAAATAGCAACAGGTCTATAGATTTCTTTTGGAACCCGATACACTAAAACGTAGATCTGGTGGATCAATATACATTTGATAATATTGATAATACATGATGTAGATCTGGTCGATTAAGAAACTATGGCAAGATTTTATTTTCACATACTGCACATTCAGTTTATCTATTCACTCTTAAACTGCTCCTCTTTTCCCTCAAGTTAGTGGCTCTAAAAAATATAATCGAGCTTTACTGTAACAATTCTCAGTAAGCGGTTCTCGATCTATCTCATGGTAGAATTTTAAACAAGAGCTAAAATGACTACTTAAAATTCATTCAATCACAATCGATATTGACATTTTTACATCTTATATGTTTCACTGGTGCGCTGCAGGACAATTAGTCACGTGATTTTTACCGAGTTGACCATCTGTATTAACTAAAATTTTGTGATTTTGGTTTTCTAATGTTACATTCTTCTATACACACTTCATAAGTGCTTAAAATGTGCACCATTTTGCGCCAAGCAATGCGATGTTCTTTTTCTTTCATGTCTTTGTTGTTGTACGCTCTTCGTAGACGATGTCTTTAATTAGGAGACAAGTCAGGAGAACGGGGTGGCCAAACAATTGGTCCTCATTGTACAATTCACCATCCAGGAAATAAGTAGCCAGCATTGTTTGCATAAAAAAGTGCAAGTTTGAACACTTATGAAGTTTGTATGGCAGAATGTAACATTAGAAAACCAATATCAATAATTTAGTTGATTTATTTAATTAATTCATTAATTTAATTTACTGATTTATTTTTCATTTTTTTAATTGTGAATAAACGATTAGAATTAGAAAAAAAACTTCTAGTAAAAATTATTTATTTTTAAAAGTACTATCCACAGATACCTTGCATGACCTATGTTTCTCATTTGAATTTTCAAGTTGACACCTGTTATCCCAAATTTCTGTTTGTTCTGAAAAATGAAACTACCAAAAATGAATTCTTTATCATCGGTTTTGCCCATAAAATTCCAAACATCTAAAATCAATATCTTTTAATTGACTGATATGGGTGTTATCACTAATTTAAAAAGCATTCTGTTTTAAATATAATTTAAGGATATTTTGGTGCATATCCCACTTATGAATTTAAAAAGTCTTCAGTCTTTGTTGTTGTTACAAAAAAAATTAAATATCCCTAACTGTATTCTTCGATTAAATTATATTAAAACTATGATTAAGACGATTACCCTACTCTACCAGCTCTATATGTCTATCGGATTTTTAATCCCATCTATATGCTGCAAACAGAAACTTAGAGCTCTGAGTATTTAAGATTCGGAAAAAATATCAGAAAAAATTTAAAACTGAAATTATTTTTGATTTTATAATTTTTTGAACATTACACAAAATACATGTAGTTTAACAAAATTTGATCTGGACACCCATTAACAATCATCAAATATTTGAGGTTTCTATCAATAGTTTTATTTCTCAAGTTAATTTGAACTCTGACAGACACCCAGAAGAGCAGATTGGAGTTAAAGCTCATTTTGTGTCATTCCCTCTCTCGTTTGAAGCCGAGAAAACTTTTTGAAATTATAATTGCTCCAATCGATGATTACGAGCCCTTCAAACAACAATACTCCTTATAAAAGAGGACCGATTAGCAAAGCGCACAAAGTATGAAACTTATTCGAACATTTCTGATGGAGTCTGACGAAGCTGAATCATGACAGTTATTTGAACTAACAAGTTCACTTCCAGAAAGTGTAATTGCAGCACACAGCAATAGTTTGCCGACTAATTTGAACATTAAAAATTGGATATTCGGATTTGATTCTGAAGTTAAATGTTGTCGAGCTCATTGTAGAAATTTCTTCCTGAACCTTACATGTTTTAAACGAAGATTTGTTGCTTACTTTTTAAATGTCCTATATTGAATTTTTTTAGCATGTCCTTAAAAAATATCCAATCGTTTTCTCCCCAAGATTAATTTGTCGTGCCTCGAAAAGCACATTTGTCCTAAATGGGAATATTTATTTTTACTCTAATTTGAATAGTCTTTATTTGAAAAAATGGAAGGAAAAATTCTACGACCTGGATTCGAACCAAGAACCTTGAGTATCATATGCTCGACGCCTCTACCAATTGGGCTATCGCAGGTTCCTGGTTCGAATCCAGGTCGTAGGATTTTTCCTTCCATTTTTTCAAATAATATCATAACCTGATGTTTGGAGGATCAGCTCCAGTTTATATTCATTAATTATTATTGAATAGTCCTATTTTAGAGAAAAGAATATACAACATTGCAATTGCTTGAGAGGTAAAGCTCCATTAGAACAATAAGGCTATCTTAGTTTTGAGAAATTTGAATTCACCAGACTTTGTTCATTAACTTGGAAATTAGCTAAATTGAAATTTTTCAAAACAGAACAAACGATGTTTTGATTTTCACTGTCTTCAGTGTATCCTGGATTCCGTTTCTGGTAGACCACTGTAGGAATCTGCTTCTGTGGCCACTCATTCTTTAAGATTGGGATTGATTTGGCTGTTGCACATTTAATAAACCTGAATCTGATTAAGCAGATTCTTATGAGCTACAGAAATAGTCTGCTGTCGAGTTGATATAAGCGATTGTTTTTGCAGTAAAAATTTCAGGTAGAAGTATTCATTCTTTGCAAGGAATAGAATATCTGTGGGCGAAATATTTTAAAACATTTGTTACTTCATTGAAATTGAAAGAAAAATGATATTTTTGTAAAAAAAAAAAAAATTCAATATACAACATTTATTGAGATTACTAGACAGAAATAAAAAAAGAAACAATAGAAAAGCTTAGAGGCTGAATAGTGAATGAGAACGAAGAATGAGAGACAGGGAGGGAGGGTTGGTGGAGGATAGTCATATAAGGGAGGGGGGGGGGGGGGTAGACAGCCGGTGGAACTGAGCAGCCGTCCCGTCTGTCCGTCCACCCGTCCTTGCCTGACCACCGCCTTCATTGTCCTCCTTAGAATACCTAGACAAAGTTTGAAGGGTTCAAAGGATCCAAGAAGCTGGGATATACCTGGACGAGTCGTTGACCCCTGTTTCTCATCCCCTCTCGGCCCCTCCTTTCTCTGCTCATCGCATAAAGTTTGAAATATAAGATAAAGAAGAGGGGAAATCTTTAGAAATTTGATGGAGAGACGTTTCATTAAGAAATTTGGCAATGTCCTATGGAGAGAATGATTTTATATGAGGCCAGTGGACTTTAGGAACCAAGCAAAAGCGCCAATGGGGCCTATTCCTTAACGTCTATATTGTTTGTTTGTTTTTTTTACCATTTCCTCTCAGCTTAAAATTTCAGAAGGGGAAGAAAAATGAGATTTTATCTAATAAAGGGTTATAGTAGTTTCTGCGTAGATATTTCTGTTTAACAAATTTTTATTGGAAAGGCGTAAATTGAAATTAGATGGAATGAAAGGTGTAAATTATTCAAATTTACTAATACCAATAACAGCATATTTGACTTATAAAAATAAATTAAGATATTATTCTAAACTATAAGCGAAATTTTTACCACCTGTTCCCCAAAACTTTTTTTTAAAGAAAATTATTTCAATAAAACATTTCGACAATGAATTTTTTAATAAGTGTAACTGAAATGAATTTTAAAAAATAATTTTCTAGGTTGTTCGCATGTTATCAGATACATGCATATTAGTTCCATTATCTCGTTCTTAATCTGAGTAAAGTTTTTTTTTATTGGAAGTACAGGGTTATTCAAGACATTTCAGATGATGCAAATTTGAAATACTTATTTCAAATAAATTATAAAAAATTATAAACAGGAAGCATCAGTTTTAAAAGCCCACCTAGAAGTTCCATTCAATGTCACAGAGCGGCGTTGTTTCTTGTTTATAGGAAAATGGCGATTCCTCACTAGAAGCCGTGTGCTGCAGTTTGCGAAGTGTGAGTTTATTGTTTAAGTGCAACGTGGCAAACAGTCGCCTCATCATAAGCAATTTAGAGTGGCAAAAAAATTCTTAGATAGTAGATTCAAGATCAGCATATAGAACCATCTTCTACGAATTTATGTAATCTCGTTATGACGAGGCAGATGTTTGTTGACGAACGGCAGTATTCACGTTGCACTTGAATAGTGGATTTACACTTTGCAAACTGCAGCGCACAAAACGAATTCTACTAGGGCGTCGTCTTATAAACAATAAACAGGCTCGTTTTGTGTATTGTATGGAACTTTTAGGCGGCTTTCAAACCTTTGAACTTTCCTCTAGCTAGTGGTACGTCGGACGTTGTTGTTGTTGTTAAATAATTTACTTTTAATCTATCTAATTTATTATTTGGTTCTAGTAAAAGAAAAAAATAAGCAATTATTGCGGTTTGTGTCTGGTACCTTTCTCCGTTGGAAATTGCATTGGCATCAAAAAGTCTCAGCAGGAGGCATCAGCAGCCAATAGTCTCATTCCTTTCTTTTTTCGCTTTATTTTTGGATTTTCGTGTCTTTTAATTAATTTAATTCTTGAAAAAAAGATTAAAAGCTGTTTGTTTCAAACTGAACACCGTGTATCCGGAAGTTTTAATATTAAATTAAATGATTGCCACTTTAACCAGTTTCACTTTTGCTGCAAGTTGCAGCGGCTTTTACTTAATACTAGAAGCGAACCCGCCCGTTTGTATAATCGGGAAATAACCCATTGTTAGATTTTTTCTTTGTTGTGACAACGTCCACCGTCGCTGATTTTATATAAATGATTTGGGCGTGCAAATACCATTCATTGTCTTACACAAAGTAATCAGTTTTTAAACTCTTGAATTGATAATGTATTTTACATCAATATAAAGCAAATTTAAGAATTATTTTGAGAATAATCCTTTAATACTACAGTTAGGATTTAAATTTCCAAAATTCTATCGTTAACAATTTGAAAGAGTAATTGTTCTATTGTGCTTTAAATTAGGAATATTTTAAATGATAACTAAAATAAAGATAAAATGAACAACAATTACATAAATCATTATCATGTTATAAACGTAAATTAAAGAATTATATAAATTTCTCGAGTTTTCGTAAATAATCCATATTGCATATGTCTGGAGCACGCCACTAGTCGGATTGTTTCAATTATTGTTATGGTGAAAAGCTGATATACGTTCTATGACGAATAAACTATCCATGTAAGTGTTAAGATGAATCGGTAGAACATATGCATTTAAGGAACTAAAAATCTGATACGGAGGAGCACATCCATGATTCGCCTAAAATAAAATGCTTCAACAGTGGTTAATGACACAATTACAAGTCGATATGGAGAATTTTCTGTTCGAGCAAGATGACCCTTCACCACTTTGCTATTGCGATACCTCAATGAATATCTTTTGATAAAGATTGGCATTTGTTTACCTGGTCACCATTTCTGAGCTCTGGTGATTATTTTCTGTGGGGTTCCGACAAAGACCCTTATCCGTTACCCTTAAGAATTTATAAGAATTTTGACAACGAATTCTAGAGCGTCGGATAATAATTGTCGTTGACATGTTATAATCTGTATGGCAGTAGCTAAATTGCGAGGACGGACATGCCAATAGCTAAAAACTTTGTACCAGGAAAACTCCCAGTATTTTTTACGAGGAAATTTTGCTGTGAATGTTGTATTTTTTTTGTAGAATAGTGTTTGGAAGTCCTGAGGTGACTTACGAATAACTCTGAGGTATTGATTATTATAGCTGTAAAATGACTAAAAAAAACAACTTCAAAGCAATTTAAATTGATTGAAAAAGGGTGATTTAAAATATCACTAATTCCCAATTTTTTTAACGTAAAGCTTTTAGAGGTTTGCTTCTCTGCATAACGCAAATACACTGCATATTCTTTAACATGGAGTACAAAAATAGAATTGCGATTGTAAATGTAATTATTATTGAAATGAGAAAACAAGCACAAAGGACCTAGAAATTATTCTGCTCTTTCTAATGGTACCAATTAAAACAATGTGCGTTAATTAGTTTTCCTTTAAAACGGTTCCCTGTGTTGTTTTATACGAAAGGGAACCATTTAAAAAAAACCTATTTTATGCACATTGTTTTAATTGGTACCATTAGAAAGAGCACAATAATTTTTAGGTCCTTTTTGCTTTTCTCATTTCAATAATAATTACATTTACAATTATAATTTGTATTTACATTATTAATTAATTTTTAACGGTTCAAAATTTCATTTGTATTTCGGGTTGGATTACGATATAAGTTTGGTGGAATACGAAAGAAGTTTCGATATTTATGAACTATTTTTATTTTTGTGCACGAGCCGTTTTTAAATGGCGCCCTGTCGTCCATGTTCAAGGAAGAAATGCTCTTTACCTGTCAATGATACGTTAACATCATCGATTTCTTTTTTATTTTTTTTTTGTTCTTTATATTAAAAAATATTTTTTTTTTAAATTGATGGTTGACGTTAATAAGATTGATTAGTTAATGGGCATTTGCGAGCACCGTTATAAGGTACGTTAACGAGACGAAATCAGGTCGTTTTGACAGGATAATGACGGGCGATGAAGAATCGTCCGCTATTCAGACCTCGCCACAGCCCGGCCAACCAGCAAACACCTTTTCCCAGGCAGAAACAACCCCTCCCTCTCACCATCAAAGAGATTACAGTGGGAAAAAGGAAAAAAAAAACCCAAAAAAACTCGTCCCTTAAGAAATGTGAAATGTTTTGGAATTAATTTAATAATGTTTATCAACTACAATAAGACTTTAGGAACATGGCTCTATAATTTATTCACAAAACTCAGAATTTATTCGGGAAAATTACGCAAACATAGTAAACATTATGATGATCCCCGTTTATTCAACCTCAGTCTGCCTCGAGTAACAGTTCGTTTTTATTGTAAGGATTTTGCTCTCATGTCATGCTGGTTTTCCTGTCTCAAAAAGGAAGTAGTTTTACAGCTAATTTTCCGACTAAAGGAGCACGTTTCATTTCCGATGTTTCTAGAAATGGTTGGAATGTAAGAACATAAAATAACGAGAACGTTTTTGAACGTTTGTGGTCCCCACCTTATCAGAAAGATCATTACCGTAAAGTGTCCATTTTCAACTGTTTGTAAAACGAGTTGATTTTCTTTAATAAGATCTTCTATGAGAAAGATATCATGTCCTTAAAAAATTTCCTTGCAATATTTATGTGATCCTTAATTTCAATTTTTAATTGTTAGGATGGACGTATTTCTAAAATGATGTTTCAGCTAATGTATCAAATGTATAAAGCTCAATATACATTTCTTAAATTCATATACGATACAGCTTTCCATTACACAAAAGTATGCGGTTTTAATTGTATTGGTTTTATAACTGCAATTAGTAAAGAAATAAATAAGAAAATAAATATAGAAAGTGGCCAAAAGATCTGAATCCATTGGCAAATGTTTAGTTTTATAAAGATATTAAAAAATACTCAAATTGGTGGACCCCGACTTCAAGACATTTGTGTACATGATGAATACAAGATCTCTTAAACAGTTTTTAAAATTACGGTGATGATGATAATTGCAGACTGATGTGATGTCCTTCTTTATGACAGCAATTATTCTGGGCAAGTTTTCTGTAGACTACTGACTTCAAATGACCCCATAAAAAGAAGCTTGCCTTCGCGTATCTGAGCACAAATTCTACTGGAACTTTGTTAGATTTGAAATAAATATTTGTTACAGATTTTTGGGCACAATCTGTGTTATTTTCCTTTAAGCATACTGGCTTTTATATTATACCCCCACATTATTTAATCTCTTTCTCTCTATATCGTTACATTTTTTGGCCACTTTGGCAAAAATACATTTTTCGACCACTGAAGTAACTATTGCGACCATATTCTCTAAAAACAGAAAAAAGATGTAATACCTTCTTTGGTGACAACCCTTAATATCAATATTAGGCTACTAAATAATTGGTATAATTTCCTTAAAACTTAAAAATCATTTTCTCGGATGACATTGCAAAGCCTTAAATATTATTCAGCGTTTTCAATAATACGCCTTTTAAGATAGAATTATGCTCTGGTTCATATAGAGAAAGGGGTCAAAAGTATATTTGCACACTTCAACAAAAGAAAATCTATATAAAGTTTGTAATTTAGGGCAATCATAAAGGCCTTTTATTTGAACAGATAGATGAGAAGTTCAGCTGTCAAAGAGGTAGAAGGACGTCATTCTGAACACCTATGAATTCATCTCTTAAGTATAAGATAGAGAACATTAAACAAAAATTTCATTAAGACTATAAATGAACATGCTAAGTTATTCAAAATCTTTCGGTAAAGGGACTTCATGATTATTCTGAAATAAATTATAAAGGATGAATTAAAGTCACTTTCCTCATTTTTGTATAGGCTATTCAAGAACAGGTAATAATTCTTCTTTGATTTAATGTTGTAGTCCTCTACACTTGAAGAGAAGTGCTATCATGCTCAGTAGGTGATGGGTCAACCTCTGGTGCTGCTCCTGTTGATGTTGTTGTCTTCTGATCTTGATGAGTGACCTCGGTAACTGACGAGTCGATTTCTAAACCTGCTGCAGCAAAGTCGCTCAAATAAATATTCCAATATAGAAAACTACTTTTACTCCAATATAAAACAAAACGCCATTTTTTTTCCGTTAGGTACGATCAGTGAATGACCTGCACAACTTCACCTGTAGATACAGCACTGCTATCACTATTAACCACTGTTGTAAAGTGTATAATGGAACTTACCTCAGATGCAAACTTCACGGAGTATTGGCTTGATGTGGATATGAAAAAATAAGATGCTTCAGATTCTAAACAGAAACACTCGTATAACTGCTTGCCACTCTCTCGCAACATTGTTCTACTTCCTCTTAGCAATGAAGAGACTAGAAGCTCGTGTTTGACGCTAGTAAAGGGTAGAAGATGACAATCGGCTTACATTCTCTCACACGGTCCAATTTAGACAGTGGTCCAATATACGCAGTGTTACCTATACCTGGGATGCCTGATACGGGACTCCACTCCGATTTGATATGGTCCTAGACGCACATATCAAATCTATGAGATAATATCTAACAATTATAGGTCGTTTGGTTCCTTTGTTGAGGAACAAATAGGAAATTGCATCCGCACTTTTCATTCGAGAAGGAGACATTTTTACCTTGAATATTATTTCCCGTTTTTAATGGATGTATGTGATTTCTTTATGTACTCCAATATAATAACGTAAATCCCTTCATAGATGTTCTTCTTTTGAATATTATCCCCTTATCTATATTTCAATCCTATAGCTGATTTAATTCTACTACTGTTCCTGCAAATTCTCAAGCTTTTCCTTGACTTACATCAGTTTTAAAACATATTTTCGAACTAGCCAAAACGAAATTTAATATAGGATTCTAAGAAATACTTGTCTTGCAACGTGATTCTTAACTTTAAAGCAACCTGTATTTATTTTTCACGAATAATTAAATTCTGATACAAAAGGGGTTCTAATTTATTTTTCTCCACAATGCTGGCAATATTGTTACGGTAATTCTTGACCCTTAGGGACTGCCTTTTTTAAAATTTCCTCCTTTGTTGATCATTTTTGGATATTTGGGACTGAAACCCTTCAAATTTGAACAAATTTTGTTTATGCATTAAAAATGTTATTCAAATTTGTATGGTATCTTTTTGTTGTATGAAATAAAACTGCTTATACGTCTAAGTTTCGATGATTAACTGTGGAGTTTGATGTCTTTTACCTTTATGGATTCTTTAGTTTTCAATTACAATATAGCTCGGAAGCTTTTGGCTCCGTTGATAATGTGTATACCGACCAAGAGAATTTCTCCGTTTGATAAACGGACTCGCAAAACTTGTACCCTACACTATACTTTAATAAATGCATTTGAATTTAGATAAAAAAAAATTATTATATAATAAAAATTTGGCACATTATAAATTTGATTACATTGATAAAACTAATCTATGGAGAGAAGAAATAGGTAACGACCTTCCACTTGTCCACAATGAAGTTTATTCAAGATACATGTACATTTCAGATGCTTAAAAACTAATAGGGCATTATATTACATTCAATACAGAAGGGAGTCGCACTAAAAAAATGACTTATTTTACACTTAACTAATTTAAAGTTTCTATCTTTTTTATTTCTCTAAAGTTGTCTTGATTGTTCCTTGAATGCTAAGATTGTTGCGTTAGTTCAGAAAAAAAGTTCAGAAAGAACTATTTTATAAAGATTATGGACCAGGTTTTAAATAAGTTTGATCATACCAAATTAAGGTTCTTAATTCAAAGACATCCCACTAGGCGGTCAGGAAGCCGGTCGTAGAGTCCAGCGGATACATATTCAAATACTATAAGCATTACCATTTCAGTGCAGTTTCCATCATAAAATTGTGCTTTCATCGTAAAACGGAAGGATCCGAAAATTACTATTAAAACAAACCAAACGATGCAAATATTCTACCTTACAAGCGCATTATGAATGCCTTTTAAATAATTTAATATACGGACTCATATTACGCACTTATCATGAAACATTATTAATTAGAAAAGATTGTTGGAACATTTTTCTTTCATAAGAGTATGATGTTTGTGAATTGAGTATAGCGCATGAGGTGTCCAAACAATTACGTCTGACAAATCTAAGAGGGTGTTGTTCTCTGTACTGTACTTATAAACAAAATAAAGAGAGGCCTTACGGTATAACATTTTAGGTCGAAAATCATTCGACTAGTTTCGGATTTAATTCGCCTTCATCAAAGTACAAGGTAAAGGGGTCTAGCAGCTCTTACATAGCGATACAAGCAACGATACAAAATAATGTAAAACGATACAAAAAAAGCCATTGCATTATTTTGTATCGTTCATTGTATCGCTGTGTAAGGGCTGCTACCTTTCCTTTATACCCTGATGAAGACGGGATTAAATGCCGAAACCAGTCGGATGATTTTCGACCTAAAATGTTATACTGTAAGACTTTATTTCAATTATGTTTGAAGTTGTAAATATTTTGAAAGGAGAGGTCGCAGTTTCCGACAGAAAAATAAGAAACAAGCAAGAGAGGATTTTTTTAACTATAAGGACTTTAACTTGTTAAACAAGAGATTTACTTAGCATAATTATATTGCTGTTAGAACGACGAATGATCTTAACAAACTATAAATTTAAATCTATAAACAAAATAAATGAATAATTTTAAGGAAAACGCAGATTCAATTCTCTAAAACGAAATTTACCTAAATTGCTAGAGAAAGATGAATGAAAGACAAAAAATTATTACTTACGGGTGCGCATTTTGAAATACTTCCTCATCTTCTTCAGCGTACAAGAACAGGTGCATCCAAGAAGAGATTAGAAATAACATCCGCACGCAAGTTAATATTTTATTGTGGAAAAAAAATGTTTCCTGCGTTTTGTCTCGACTTCATTGTTTATCCACAATCTCTCTTGAATTGTAATAGAAATTTATCTATTAGAATATTTCTCGCAGAATATATCATTTAATATTGATATTTAATATGCAGTAATCAAGATTGTAACTACTCTAGTGCAATGTAAAGTTTTTTGCTATAATATTAAACAATATTGACAATAAATCAAATTTCAAAAAAGTAGTACGGTTAAAATTATTAATTGCCGACGCGTTTCGACGATTCCCCTTCGACAGGAAAATATACGAGGCGTATTCAGAAAATAAAGTTCCGTTTGTAATAAAAACAAAACTAATATGTATATATATTTTCAAAATTTTTTCTTTACCAGATTCTGTATAGGCTACCTTTAACTGTTTTTGCACATAGTTTCCAAGTTTATTTAAATACTTGCCATATCGCTCAATGAGCTTCTGCATGCTCACTTCATAGAAGTCTGCCGCCGTTGAGGAAAGCCAAGCAGTTTTCACTTCTTCATCGACGCTGAATTACAAGTTGCCGACGAACTCTTTTAGATACCGGAACAGGTGGTAGTCACTGGACTCGCGTCCGGACTGTAAAGTGGGTGGTCAAGTTGTTCCCAGTTAATCAGAGTTCCAATGTGGTACCATCATTGGATATCTTAAGCAAAAAGTCTATGCGCGAGATTTGTTATATTGCAGATGCCCCAATTTGGGTGTAAATTTCAAAGAGGAACGTCAGTAAAACGAAGTGTAAATTAAAGAATTGATAGAGACGTGTGAAACGATGTAATCATATGGAACACAATGCAGTCGAAGTCTTTAGCTTAAAGAGTAAGGAAATGCCGCTTCAAGTGCCAGTCAGTACAATCACCATTCGTTGAGAATAGATGACCCTTGGTTTCCATGATCGTGCTTCTGCTCATAAGTCCATATCAGCAGAATCAATGCGATGCGACGTTTAGAATGGTATATGGCTCACCGAAAATGAAAACTTGGCTTATGGAATGACAAATCTCGGTAATCACTCTTGGAATCATATTTTCGAGTTTGGATCTGGTGGATGCCTGGAGAACGTGCCTCACTGCGTGATGTCCCACTGTGAAGTTCGGAGAAGGCGATGTGTCATTAGGTATTAGGCTGATTTTCATGGTTTAGATTGGGCAACTTGTTCCAGTATCAGATCTACCATTTACTTTAAAATTTTGGGCAATTTTGCACTTCTAAAATTGTAAAAACACTTTGGGATTGGACCATTCTTGTACCAACATGACAATGTTCCATTCAGTAACAAAGTAATGTGTTTGCAGAAATGGTCAGAAGAGACAAAACTGATTGGCCTGTAAGTGCCCCGATATAAATCCCATTGAACTCTATACATCGAACCGTTGGAAACAGGAACCCTCCATGCTATTGTGTTTTCATTTAGTTTTCTAATATCAGTTAAAATAGTTTTGCGAAAGCCTTAAAAATTATGTTCTCCTGTCAAAGAATAGAAGAGTAGCACTGCTCCTATATTTCTGGGCACATTTGTTCGAGTTCGTTAAAACAAATTAACTCATTTTTGAGAGAAAGAAAATGCGTTTTTTGAAGGAACTTCCTCTTATGCTGTTTTTTTTTTAATTTCCTTAACTGTAGGAGCACAAAATTTATCGCAAACTCTTACTTAGCTATAAAAATACAATTTTAAAACATTTTATCACTGTATGTTTTAGCACTATTTTGTCAAAAAGTTACAAAAGAAATCGACATTATTCACTTGATTTTGAGACATTATTATAGTTAATTAGGAAACCAATGATCGTAATTATACATTAACAATTCTGGAAGCATTCTAATTGAGCAATACCCATAAAGCATAGGTAGCTTTTAAATAGGACAAATTCAGGTAAACATAGAAAAGTCAGGGAGCTTCTTATTAAATTGGAAAATATCTGTCGAGATTTTCGACATAGAGGGACGAAATTCATTTTCAGCGTCGTATACACTCATTTACATTCATTTTTATCAGCATTTAGCAAGTGTCCATATTTGTGTTGAAATGAAATAAAGAGAAAGCTGATTCACCAATCTGAGCCTTTAGCATTTGATACAGAAACCAGTAAGGGGACGTTCAAGAAATACATCACGCTCTTAGGGAGGGGGGTATAAAAAGTGTGATACAACGTGACGTGGGGGTAGGGGGGACTTTTCATGAGTGTGACGTCGGAACAAACACCTTCAAAAATTCGATTTCTTTCATAATGAAATTATTTTTCTTATTATTATTCATTTTATTTTATTTTATTATTCTCCTTTCTCATTTTCCTTGGACCCTAGTGTGAAACTATCGTTGGAAAGCTCATTCTTGTCCTTCACAACAGAAGTTTGTTCCTTCAAGAAAGCCCCCTAAGATTTATGTTGTCCCAACCTTAAAGGCCACCTAACAGAAAGACAGAAAGATGCTACATAGACTTCCCTCC
Organism: Rhysida immarginata; assembly: GCA_023313115.1. Taxonomy (NCBI): domain Eukaryota; kingdom Metazoa; phylum Arthropoda; class Chilopoda; order Scolopendromorpha; family Scolopendridae; genus Rhysida; species Rhysida immarginata. The sequence continues at coordinate 5,659,418 of JAHWFO010067154.1, forward strand.
AAGCTAAATAGCAATATGAAGCAAATGCAGAGAGAAAAGAGACACTGCCGCTTTTAATTTTCATAGTGGCACAGTATAAGGGATTCACAAAAGAATATATCAAATTTTAAAGTCTATATTTCAACAACGAAACAACTTATATCGCCACTTTATTTATCATCGTGAAGTTTTGTTTCATTGCCAAGAGATATCGCTAAGTGCTTGAATTCGATAAAATTGATTCAGTGATATATATGGAAGTAATCCTCCAAAAAGATGGAATATCCTACATTGGTTTCGTGAGTTCACTAAGAAAGGGTGCAATTGCAAAGGCAAAAATCATGGAAGGGTGCGAGTGTCGGAAAAGAATGTCCAATGCATTCAGCAAACGTTCACTCGCAGTCCGAGGAAGTCGACTCGCCGAGCCAGCTGGGAACTCCAAATGCCTCTTACGACCTTATGGAAAGTGTTGAGAGAGCAGTTGGTTATGAAACCTTACAGACTACAGCTAGTGCAAGTTCTGTATTGTACATCGTTCGGGCTTTTCGTAATGTCACATTGAATATTTGTGATCATGTGGATAACCAAAATAAACATCATATTATATCCTTCAGAAAGATGCATGGATTAAATCTATGAGTTGTGTTCTTTGGTAAACAGAGCCTTTCAAAGTTGGTATATTCTTTTGTGAACAGCTTGTATATCTTGTGCTTGGAAAAAAAGGTATGGCGGAGCGCATTACACATTTGGCGGGATTCTGAATCGGCACAGCCATTGTAAACATGTGTTACTCGAACTAGATTCCACGTAGCAATGAGGAACAACCGCGAGAGGGAAGTGGAAGGCTAACAGTTAAAGCCAGTATAGCCAACTTAAGCACTAAAATATTACTTGTCCAATAAAGGGGTTGTAACTTTACTTTCCAGACATGCCTCGTATAAAAAAATCACTTGGTCTTCACACACTTCTCTCCCATTTGGCTTTTCAGATAAATTTAAAATAAGACAACCTGTAAGAATAGCAGCTAAGATACAGAGGGGCTTGATGGCCATTTGCACGGCGGCTTACAGGAGCAGTATGCAGAAATGGTCAATGAAGGCGAAATGACCAAGTATCCGGAGATCTGCTGCACTATCCTGCACAATCAGGCCATGTTTTGTCCATTATCTTTGTACAGAGCGCATCACTTGCTCACAGATATTCACTTCCGATAAAAACTTATGTAATGTAATTCTGTTATCCTTTCACTAGAATAGGCATCTGGCTCCGCTCAATTTAGTTGAATATATCAAAGCCAGGTTGTTTATGGTAAATTTTAGAATAACCAAATTCAGAACTTTTTTTTGCCAAATTTCACTAACTGTGTAGGATGTAGTTATTGAAAATGCAAAATGTAAATGCATGAGAACATGCTACCACAAAATCAATCTATAGTTTTTCACTTGTTATATAGCGGCAAGGCAATGAAATCCTCTGCAAAGTAGTTAAATTCTTTTCTGAACTATGTAAAAGCATGATGCAAAGTTTGACGCCATTCGTGGTTGTAGAGATTATCGTGAAATACACATATTGGGCTTTTATTCATATACATAGTGTCATCTAAGTTCATAACTTCAGCAATGGAGAAGACGCATCGAAATGTGTTTTCAAAACAATGGTAGTCATGTAGAGCATATTATATAAACAAATATGGTTTTCATAAAAAAATGCGTATTTTTCCTATGTATGGAAATTTATGGTACACCCTGTAGATTAATTATTTGTTCTATCTGATTAATTATATATATTATGGTGATAAAGCTTGTATGATTTTACGTTCTATTATATGGCTTTACTTCTCACATGTCAAAACAATGTTATCGATGAAGAGACACTACGTTTATTTTTTAAAAAAATGCCTATACTCTCTGTGGTTTATGATACAAAGACTGCTTTCAAATTGTTTGCAACTGGCAATTCTAACAATGGACAGGATAATAATGCTTCCTTATTAGGAACTTTAACTAAAAGCTACTTATAAGAATGCACGTTTGGGCTGTACGTTTATCTATCCACCGTTTGCATGATAACTTAAAAACGGATTAACTTTTTCAAATTCTATTTTCGACAATATCATCATCAAAGTCTTACTTCGGCTCTATGAACTTTTCAGCCTTTTTTGTGGACTCCTTCAAGTCGATTGCAGAGACCTATCAGAGACCTTAAATAATACCAAGATAATGGCTTGTCATGTAACAATCGATTCACAGTGAAGAATCAACAATGAATAAATTGTTACTTATGCATTGTTGACGTGAGCACGTGCATGCGATGATCGCCTTGTCGAGGCTCAATTGCTCATGATATATCTATCTATATATATAAAGAAGGATGTTTGTGGGTTTGTCTGTGGGTCTGTTTGTCTGTATGTTTTTTATACAAATCTACAGTTTTAATCCGATCTTGATAAAATTTCGCATACATGACCTTTAAAGCATGAGGAAGGTCACTGTCTACCTCAGATTTCGGAAAAATAATAAATATCGATAAAAAATCGATATTCATGGTTATGGCAAGGCATATTAATGAGAAATATCTCATGACCAACAATGCAAGGCAAAGTTGGTACAACAATAGGTATCAACAATGGTATCAGCACGCAATTCACAAACACACTGCATGAACCAACAATATATATCTCATGACTAACAATGAAAGGAAAAGTTTGTGCAAGTGTAATTATCCCGGGCAACGCCGGGTACCTCTTCTAGTTATTAATAATTGTACTTCTGCTCCACGATTAAAGCTCCTTCTTAGATTGTTTGCAAAATTTTTTCTGGGGTAGATAAATTTTCAAATTTCAAAAATCATTATTGTTATCACCTAAGCAAAAACCTGAAATTTCATTATATAAGTCCATGAGACTTTTCAAATTTTATCTGATTTACACATAAACAACATTAACATTAAAATCATACTTCAAACAGATTTATTGTATTTGTAAGTAACCAAATTATTTCTTTTGTTTGTAGGAAGTGGAGGGGTTAACATAATGGTGTGACGTCTTCAAAGGGGAGGGGGTATGGAAAACGTGAAACAATTTGACATGGGGAGACGGGGGGGGGGGCGGGAGTTGAAAACGCCAAACACAGCGTGACGTATTTTTTGAATGACCCCTAACGTAGTCATAAAAAGGAGCTTATGTAAGAAAACTATAATGATTAAATATATTTCACAACATATTTCATTATTTTCTGCCTTTTTTGTGAAATTCAAGTTATTTAATTAGGACCCCCGCAAATCAAATATCCTCCAATGTATAATTTTTAACCAGAATTCCCATTATTTTATTCAGTTCTTGTAGTTCTGTGATTTATTAAACTTGGTACTGGTCAATATACGTGATTTACCATTGTTTAACTTTACAGACTATTATAATAAAATTCTAAAAGAAAAGTACATATCTGATTTTTTTATCATTCACTTAAATTTTCATTTTGTATCCGCGTTTGATATTTTAATTTTGCTAAAAACATTAGACATCTAAATTTTTCGCTTACTACGAAAAGACATAAGAAAACGATTAACTGAGTTTCAAAACATGAATAAAAAACTCGACAAACAAAGGCAATGTATACTCTGCTTTGTCACCCGAAAGTAATATTTTCTCTTAAGAAAATGTGCTCTTGAAATCATTTTCTGGCAACACAGTTGCTCGGAGACCTTCTGTCAGGATTTTGGGAATCTGGCAGTATGGACCTAAATAGTAAGTTTTCTTGATTGAAAGATTATTTTCATCGCGTGAGAGAGGAATCCTTTTAGTGATTTTATATAGCTATTTATACAGGGTGAATTTAAACTAGGGGGAACTGCGGAGGTCGGTACCCCATAGAAAAACAAGTAAAAAAGGTCATATGATCGGAAGTACTTGGTTGATGAGTTATTCTACTAGAAAGACACAAAATCAGACTACATTGAAAACAGTGGGAATGAACAGTATCTGTTGATGTTTGTAGTTTGTACAATACCACACTGGAGTTAACCTCACTTTATACTACATTGCAGTAAATGTTTGAAATGTCGTGTACGCATGGACACGACGAACATCGCATGAACACGACGAAAAGTCTGTCGCAGCCTTTCATATATCTCATGATGGTTGCGGATGGCTCAGGAGTCTAGAAGAAGTTGATGTGGCTTCTCCACATTTTCACTGGTTCTTGTATACACGAGGCTTTAAGGTGCCCCTACATACAAGTGCAGCGGGTTGAGATCAGGCGACCGTGCAAGACTATGGAATTGGTTCATCCCTACCTATTCATCTGTTGTGGTTGATATTAGTGAACGTCTCCCGAATACTGCAACTAAAATGTGCGGGAGTACGATCATGGATAAACTGCATTCTTCCTCTAATGTCCAGCACTACATTCTCGAGAAGATCTGGAAGCATATTAATGATGGTTTTATCTTTGTGATGGAATAACTCATCAATCAAGCACTTTCGGTCTTATGTTTATATGACTTTTTTTACTTGTTTTGGTATGAGAAATCAGCCCTGTAGTTTGTCCCCCTATTTTAGATTCACCCTTTATACTATTATTTTAAATGTAAATTAAATTAAATTCCAGGAAATACTGTTTCCCGTCTATTTACCATTTTTATGCCCGACATCGTGAGGAAAAGAAACTTAACGGTTATCTAAATTTAATACTGTGATTCTTACAACGTTGATTAATGTACTGATCCTCAGAAACTCGTTTGACAGATGCCTAATAAAAATTTCCTCAAAGGCCTTGTCTAAATCACGAAGACAGCCATGGTTTCGAAAATAGTGTAGTTTACTAGAGGGTAGGCTTTTAGGAAATAACTTATTAACTAGATGGAACCCGCCAAAATCTGACGGCAAACAATTGTGTAGTTTCATAAACAATCATAAACAGTCCTCTACACAAAGACGTCACAATCAAGAACTTTGCTAGCATTGATGATCAAATTAACAAAAATTACATACAACAGACGATAACAATGATCAATGTGCATGCGTAGAAGTGCCGATTTTCCTCTTAAAAAAGTGCTTTGCAATTTAATATGTAGGATTGGTGAGTTGCATGGACCAATTGATGAGATAAAGGAACTTGGAAGACGGGAATTCTGCATCAGTTGCAGTATAACTAGCATATTGCAGAAAAAGGACCATTCGAAAAGCTAGATAAAGATATTTTACTTTAAAATCTATTATCCCTTAGTGATCTCTACATGGCTGTTAATTTTCCTTAACAAAAGGCGATAAGAAAGGATGAAATCTAATTATTTTTTTCTACACTCTTTTGCTTGTGCTTTGATAGTTTCCGAAGCTAATGGAGACTAATGGTAGATGGATGTTAGTTATTTAATTGTTTAATTTTTATCATCTATTGCTTTTAAACAATTACTTAAAAATTATTATTATTATTGTAATTATAATTCTTTGTGCTTTATAGGGTTATTAGATGCCATAATACGAAAAACCAGTCGTATCAAAGTATTTCCCAATAATAAAGCATGCTATTTTTTAAGATTTTGGGCTTGTCGACTTCTAGGTCATTTGTGCCCTATCACATGATCATTATAATTGCACACATCAATAAAACACTAAATCCATGCTCACGGGATTCGAACCAATCACTCGATAGATTCGAGAACTTGAAAGCCTCCCAGCTTTGGCGACCATGAGCCCGGTTATAGTCTCCAAACCCGTAGACCCGAAAAACAATTTTCAATATTTGTACAATTAGATGTTTTATTGACTTCAAAATATTAATAGATGTACCGACAAACCTAGAAGAAAGAGCGAGCATCAGACACAGACCTGCGAGAGATCTTATTTCTTGCATCTTGAAAGAGCTTGCATCTTTAAAACATGATGCTTAGAAACCGTAGAACTGAAAGTACTTTTAATAATAAAAAAAAGTAAAAAAATAAAAAAATACCTGAAACGATACTGCATCAAAGTTGTTAATCTCTCAATTCCTAAGAAGATTGAGCTAAAGTTCAATGAAGATGAAACTATATGAATTCGTCAATTTCATTCCTTTTCTTTTGAAAATTTCTTTTGAGAACAGAAATTTATTTCCCCATTCTTAATCAATTACACTATTCTGTTTTTTCCTTTGCTTTGGAAACTCATTTTCATTCTAAATTCTTCAGTATTATTACAAGAACTATAACATAAAGGGAGAAAGATTGCTATAACACAGTTAAGATTTGAGTCTTTCACTGTAATTTAAAAAAAGAAAGTATTTAGCGTAAAGATCTGTTGGTCTACATTAAGAGAGACTTTACTAATATCCGTAAAGAAATACCTGCTCTATATACTTTGATTATAATAATTATTAGATTGCAGGAGAAAACTTAATTATTAAACATTTTTAAAAATTTCGCTAAATCTTATGTGTGTTATAAGATTTCTCAGAAAGTTTAAAGTAACTGCTTCGTATTGGCAATTTATGATAGCTTTTGTATAACGTTTGGCCACTTTTGAAATAAAACGTTTATAATTATTTTTATGTTTGGAATGTTATTCTTTAATAGAATGAAATGCCTTAATAGTTGCTTAAATTCTGGATGTTCTTTGGTTTTAATAATGCCGTATGTTTTGTTTTCTATTGATAAAAAATCAATCTGAATGGAGAACATGTGAAGGATGGTCGGCCCTGCTCTTCAAAATTCACAGATTAAAAGGTTTTAAAAGCATAAGCAAATATGCTGCTAAAGTAAATGGCAGGAAGTACCAACGTTGTGGTACCCCCTTATACAAATTGACTTGTTAGCATTAAAATTGTCAGTGGCTTAATCAATAACTTCTTGTGGACTGTTTAAATCTTTAGGTGTTTTCTCACAAGAAATCTTGCTCTACACCGGAAAGTTATGTGGACATTGGATGAAAATTTTAGATGAAACATTTTCTTTACTAGGATAGTCCATAGTCCATCTGTGCTTTTCTGTAGTAATCAAGAAATGGCAAACTTGACTTTTCGATTTGAAGAGTGAGAGAAGCCTTTTTTCAATTTAAAAGACTTATCGTTAGCAAAATATTTTTGTTTTGCGTTTAATGTTAGAATTCTTAAATAATCACCAATTCCAGCAGGACGATAAGCATCATTTCTTTTTCAAAGCACAAAATTCTTACTGGAAAAGAAACAAATGAATTGGGATTGTTCATTTGCCAGTTATTTTATAATGAATTTATTTTTTCGCGTTAGGTTTCCAAAAATTTGCTTAAACTCTTTTCATGCCTAAAATTTTGTTTATATAATACGTTAGAATAGATTAATGACAATAAACATTTAACTCTTTAAAAAGACGTTAAAAGATAAAAGCATGTTATTTAAATCCTTCTGCATACTACTTAATGACAACTCTAATTGCGTTAAACACCGCAATTAGTTTTCAGCTCTGTAAGATCATTGAAAATAATGAAAACACAAAAGGTAGTTTACAGAAAACAATATCCTGTTGTATTTTTTGAACTAATTGATCCAAAAATTGAGCTTAAATATTCTAATATTTATAAATGCATATGTTTCACTTTCAAACTATATTTACCCAGCCGCTGTCACTGAAATTCCATACGAAGGCTAGTAGGGCTTCCACGTGGAATATTTTTATAAAATCAAAGTCATTATTGGAAGATAACGTGAAAGTTTAGTTACATATTTAGCTGACAAAGCATTGGCTTAAAGTTTTTGATTTGAACTACATTTTAATTGGGAATTGAGAGTAGATTAAACATTTAAAATTTTTGGGTGTCTTGAAAATTTGACTGATCTTTAAGCTGCTTAATTGAATTGAACCTCTCTCTATTTTATATGAAGTCTCCTCTGTATGCTGGTTTCTTTAACGTGCAGGAATCCATGATTGCACGTCTCTTCTAAAGGCATGTGTGTCCACGGCATTCTTTCTCTGAAAAAAAATCCCACTTTTGGAATGAAGTTTGAATCTGAAATAGTCAGATGCCATAAGCAGCTATGCTTAGCACTTAATATTCAGCTGGGACAAAAGAATAAAAGAAAATTTTTAAGGCGTTAACTCACAGAAAAACTGTGATTATGTACAAAAGATCAGTGTTTCTTTACGAAACAAAATAGAACATCATTTTTTTTCAAAACGAGATAGGGATATTATTTAACGTTTAAATAATAATTAATATACCCCTGGTAGGGATAAAATAAAAGGCAAAGGGGCTCGAATGTATAAGGGACTTAAGAAATTGTTTACATTAGAGTCGAAATACATTATTTTCGAGTTAATGTTTTTGATCAAAACTTGTTTTTGCCTAATAATATATATCCTAATCCATTATTCATATATCGACCTTCTCATAATAGCTGATTAAGAAATATTCAAATTAGGAGCCTTAGAAGGAGAGAAAAATTCAAAGAGAAATATTTTTTGAAGCCTAAAATATTTTATATGCTAGAGATCAAATATGCAAGCTAAGTATAATGAAATTTAGTTTGTTTTTTTTTTGTTGGATATAATTTACATCGTTTCAGGAGGATCTTGAAAGATGCTTTCATTTAAACAAATAATATTGAGTAGTCTATTATTTTAAATTTATAAAATAATTCATTCAATGTTGCAAAATATGCAAAACAATTTTTCATCCCTTGAATTTCAAATCTGTACACTGAGCTACCACTTTATTAGTTACTGATTACAAAACATGCAAATTGAGTAATTGCCTGATTTGCATGTCACATGAACACAAATCCTGAAGCAACTTTTCTACTGTTAGTTAAGCGTGAAACCATAGCAAAAATAGGGAAAACCAGTGATCTGACTGATTTCCAACGTAGCATGGGATAGGTGTAAGACGGGCAGGAATGAGCATTTCAGAAACGGCGACTCTTCTGAACTTTTCAAGAGTTTATCGAGAATGGGTCAAGGAACAACAAACATGTAGCCATAGTGACTCTTGTGGAGGGATAACCCTCGTTGATGAAAGAGGCCAGAGAAGAATGTCAAGACTTGTGCGCGAAAACAGAAAAGCAACAATCGCACAAATTACTTCTTATTTCAACTCGGCTAGCCATAAATCGATATCAGAAGGACAACTAGTCGCACCTTGGGTTAACAAAGCAGAAGACCATCTCGGGTACCAATACTGTCAGAGAAGAACAAGAAAGGGCGCCTCCTGTGGGCAGAGCAGCACAAGGATTGGAAGAAAGTTGCCCGGTCAGAAGAATCTAGTTTCCTGCTGCATCATGTTGATGGAAGGCTTAGAATATGGCGAAAACAACATGAAGCCATGGATTCCTCGTGTCTGGTGCGGATCTTGCAAGGTGGTGGAGACAGAATGGTGTGGGGAATGTTTTCTTGGCATGAAATGAGTCATCTAATATGTGTAGACAGTCGTTTGAACGCCAAGCATGCATAAACATTGTTGCAGATAAAGTTCACCCATTCGTGTTCACAGTTTATCCACATGCAGATGGCTCCTTCCAACAGGATAATGCACCAGCACACAAGGCCTGAATGGCAATGGATTGGTTCAAGGAACATGACTGCGTTCTCTTGATGCAGTGATTGAACATTTCTGGGATGAGCTGGAAAGGACCGTTCGCTCCTTGCCTACACCTCCATCGAATCTCCGGGAATTGCGTTAAGTTTTCAAGTCTGCATAGGCCAACATTCCTGTTGAAAGTTTTCAGCATCTCATTGAATCCATGCTCAAACTAATACAGGCGGTTTTGAGGGCTAATGGAGGTTCAATACGCTGCTAGATAGGTGTACCTAATAAAGTGACAGCTCAGTATACGTATTAACCAGTAGAATTTAAATTAACAGGAAGGTCATATGCTTCCATGAATAAAAAAATTCCATCTGTTTTAGGAATCGAAATTATTTATTAAAAATTCACTTATTTTTTTCCGTTGACAAAAGCTCAAATGTGGTTCCCAGTGATCATTTTTAAACATTTAAATTGAAATTTATTAATGTCTACAAAATTTCAAGAGGACTCTTTGAATATTTGAATGTTGGCATTGTTTCTTCCAACTGCTCCGATTTTCATTTCGTTCTGGTTTTATGAGGTTTTTAGACATTGAGAGTTAAATTATCCTTTCTGCGAAAACATTTTTTATTATTAATAACGCTTTCCAATTTTATTTTTCATTCAGTTTTATTAGATTCTTATTATGTTGTGATGATCCTGTCGTGATTTCATATTCGCTAAAATAGCGTTTAATTTCTGATTATTAAAATTCGTCTATAAAATAACTATAGCAGTTAACATTACTTGTGTTGCTTTGTACATGTTAGCTGCCGACAACATTTTATCTTGAAACGGCTTCTTAAAAACGATAGATCAGACGCTTAGAATTACACATTTTTCAATCGTAGAAGGCGAAGAAGCTTTCCTTGAATGTCATAATCAACATAGAGTATGGCTTAAAATCATCATATCTTTAAAGAACTCATATCAGTTTTACAATTACTGAAGTTTTTAACAGCTCTTGTGGAAGGTAATTTCTTGAGTGCTTTCTTCTTTTCACTTTCTTTTGGGTTGCTCTCGGTGCTCACAAAATAATTTCAAAGATGGAGACGTTAACTTATTCCATGGCTGCCTTAAAATATTGTCCGATATTAAAAGAAGGAATATGAGCAGATATATTTCTCTTAAGTTCCTAACACAAATTACGTTCGCTTACCAATGAAATCAATTGAAATAGCTTTGAAGTTAAAGAAGTTTTGATTAATTAGAATGTATGAAAACACTTTTACGTTCTACAATAAATTCAATAACAGGAATCGGTTGTATGGAAATTGCAGTTCAAGAGCTTCCTTGATAAAAGATAGAGGTAAAAGAGGCGGTTTAAAACTGTCTGGGTTTCACTGTTAATGGTAGGTTCAAATTGAAGGCTGAAGCCCCATTTATTCCTCTGCTCCTGATTTCCCCTTTTTCTTGTGAATGATTTTTTTTAGAAACTGTAAAAATAACTTTGAGAAACTTATAGTGCAATTGATTATCAATGGGAATTGTAATAAGGCTAAGAATAGTCTCCTCTGCCATTTCCATCAGTATAAAAATGGAAATACAAATTCGTTTAGTTGCTTTTAAATAACTGTTATAAGGAATATATGATGAAATGTTTTGATAGCTAATTCCATTTTCCTTAAATTCTGTTTCCTTAGCTAAATAAGAGTTTATCTAATGCCCCTATTTGCACAGCCTGAAGTTTAGAGCTGTGTTCAGTAAAAAAGAACAATTACACCAAGATTACGTTGAATAAGATAATCTTGATAACACTCACACACACCCACACACACCCACACAAGCTCACACATGAAGTAACTTAAAGTAAAAAATATAAAACAACTTAAAAGTACTACATGACTTTGTTAATTATTATCTTTTTTATATAAATTTGAAATTCGATTTCTTTAATACCGCCATTGTCTAAATATCAAACCTAGTAATCCAAAAGAAATTAAATGGTTACATAAGAACCATACGAAAAAGATCTTCAACCAAACTCACCTTGTAAATACATGTTAAATTTTGAAAAGAAAAACAAATATGATGAGAAAAATTTCATACAGTCGAACCGAGGCCAATTAGAGACAGGCGAACACACTCATAACTTACCTGACCGTCGGAATATGATCAACAATGAAGTTTGATTGTTGATCAAACCCCGATGGTCAGGTAACTTATGAGTGCCCAGGCCTGTCTCGTTGGCCTCCAGTCGAACCCACTTATTACGAAATTTTGTTCGTTATAACAGTATTTCTTTATAAATATATAACGGCGACAAAGAGCGAGTTTAATTTTTATTTAAAATGGATTTCTTTATACCCGACAAATAAAACTGTCTTGGATTAGCGAAATGGTAGCGTTGCGTTTAATGGATTATACACTTCTTCATCGAGATTTAGGAACGACTAAGAAGTCGACAAAATACCCGAAGATTATTATACCAAGGACGGACTACCCGAGGAGACCACAAAATATCCGAAGACTATAGCAAGGACGGACGAACCAGAACAACACGTAACTCCGCTTATAATAGAGCTCTGCTGTACGCTTATATGAGTAATAATTACACTCGGGAACAAAAAAATATTTTTTCGTGCTGCCTGGAATGTTAGAACTGATTTTGATTATATTTGATGTGTTGATTCAAAATATGAAAAGTTTCTCTCTATCAGCCATAGTTTTTGAGATACAGCACCACTAACTTAATGCGCTTTTGTTATTTGTTATGGTACAGAGGTGCGACGTTGATATAATAAGTCTGAGAAAAAGTTCGTGGCGTTTTTCCTGACAGATGGCCACGAATTTTACTTAAAAAAACGTCATGATTATCAGCGTCATAATTATCAAAAAAGAGCGTACCTTGGATTCTTTGGCGTTAAGCTTGTTGACCAAGACAAAACGTGGGCACCACTTGTTGTGTGTAAAATTTTTATGGAACACTTATGGCAATGGACTAATGGACAAAAGAGAAGTCTGAAATTTGGTGTGCCGATGGTTTGGAGGGAACCCAGAAACCACAATGATGACTGCTATTTCTGTATTGTGCAACGTTGCGACGTTAATATCTCGAAAACTAGGCCTGATGGAACAAATATAGGCCTAAAGTTATTTTTGAATTCTGCACCCTAAAATTACCTAAGAACACTTGAAAAATCGCCGGCACCAAAATGTGTGTTGACCTGTGTTATTGGAAGTTTGTTCATGTAATTCCTATAATTTGTATAAATTTATTTTCTGTATCATTTGTCATATCTCTTGTAAGCCCACCAATCAGCTTGGTAGACACTCACCATATATTCGGAGGTGAAGGCTGACTTGGTTGTAATCGTTCCTATAACCCCGATAAAGAAATAACACTCAATCGTGTGCTTTATATGAATATGCTTAGAAATTTAATGCTTTTTAATAAAACAAATGACATTACAGAATGTTTGAGGTTTTAAGAAATCTGAAGTCTTTGTTTACTTGCTTTTTAGCAATAAAATTGACATTAATAGATTTCTTATTTCTAATATAGATTAAAGTATATTTTCTGAGACAGCAGCATCAAAATTGTCCTACGTGTTCCATAATTTTCATTATTTCTAAACAAAGGTTTTGTAATAGTCCATAATATTATTCTTTATATACGCATTTTCGTTATAATAGGCGAAAATTTGTGCCGTTTCAGGGAGCTTATTGTTGGGGATTTCATTTAACTATGTTTTAACTGATTTTTCATTATAACCGAGTTCATTATATGTGGGTTCGATTGTATTAAAAACTATTCTAACGTTTGGGATATTTTTATTACTTTATTGAATAACTGCGTCAAACGCATTGAACTGAATTAGCTGTCGCTTTCCCTGTTTTTGAATATAATTATATATAAGGTCATTTGGAAATTTGAAAATAATTCTGAGTTATATTTCAAATTTATATTCATGATTTTTCGATTGCAAAAGAAGCAAGAGCTTTTTTCATTTCACAGCAATTTCGAAATTTTTAACACTAAAGTATATTTGGTTAGCAAATTCCTATTTTTATATAATAATCTTATAAAGGAAATTTTATAATCAATAAAATAATATTGAAAGATAAAGTTTTAAGCATTTCAATATAAATTTGACACATCTAACTCTAGCCTTATGTTTTCGACATTTGCATTTGACCAGAGTAATATTCACTTCAGAAAGAATCAATTAGGTAGCACTCTGAGTTACTCGAATTTTTATTCTAAAAATAGTTTTTTGAGAGTATGAAATTTTGAGATTTATTACAGATTTATTACTTTGAGTTAATTTAGAGACTATGAAGCCTAAATTAGCTATAATATTTTTCTATAATTTTTTTAACTTTTTGTTAGTATTGATAAATTTTTTAGCTTTTATTTTTATTCATATTAACATGAATCCTGTCAAAACAAGAAACGTACTGAACGGCGGTGAATTTGAATCCTCTGAGAAAACATCTACATCCGCCGTTAACAGCATTTAGTAATAATCGTAAAAAATTTATGATTTTTTGGGTAAAATGTACTCTTCTTTAATCGCAACGCCATCTTAAGAATTATTTTTATACGTTTGTGTAATTTAAAATTGGTTTTTATTGACGGTGATGTCCTATATTTTCTACGCAGCATCTATACATGAATGATTTGAAGTGATCAACCTTCATTCCTGATCTTAAAACAGATTTAACATATTATTCTTAGTTGCACAATAATTTCTTCACTTACGCTTTCCTCATCTAAAAAGATTCCTCACTTAACAGGACTAATTCCCCTAATAGACAATTGGGTTGTGAAATAATTTACTCTCATTGCAGTGGGATTTTTTTCTTGCTTCGTACATGTATATTATATCTAAGCTTCACCCTCATACACTTTTCATTTTATTTATTTATTTATTTATTTATTTATTTATTTATTATTTTTAATTTTAATACTTAATTCTCATTACTATCATTTTTACCAAAGAACGTACGGTCTCGGCCCATGGATTTCAATTACTTGCAATTTTGCCATATCGATTCGATAATTATAAACTTTTCAAATAGACTTACGAAAATTCACTTGATCCATAAAGTTCTTAGTTGGTTCCTTTTGCACAAGTCTTATTCTTCATCAGTCCTTTAAAAATTTAAGCTCTTTCACACTAAATTTTAAACAAATTTTTTTAAAGTAATTTTTCCCCATCTCCTAATATGGGAAGCAAAATGCGATTATGACAATTGAACTAAAGATTATAAGTTTTTTTTTAATTTTAATATATTTAAATGCATCGAATACAGGAATCACTTCAAAATTCATGGAAATCTACGTTAAGTAAAGGAAATGGAGTAAAAATAAGCCTGACAATTAGGTACTAAATACAAAATAAGAACTAAAAGTAATAAATTCTGAGAGACCTATTGGACTTACGCGTAAGAAACGTTTTGCACTACACATCTTCACCTAGCGATTCCTTCAGTTCAAGTAAAGCATGAAGAATTCGCTAAAACAGATTCGTGTCTTTTGATATTTATTCGTTACGAGACTTTTAATTTATTAAATGTATTTTTATATAATTTTTAAGTTAATTTTCTGTAGTTATTTTTGGACAAATGATGAAAATGAAATTAACAACAATCATAAATTTCTGAATATCAAGCTTTTCACTGTTAAATGTCACGATCTCGTTCACTTATAGCAGCTTTCATGTTCTAGGTTTAAACATTTTTTATTTTAAAAGTAAGGTTGAAAGACTATAAGACATCTAAGAGAATATTACCTCTATAATAATAAAACACAGATAGGTTCATAGAAAGATAACAAAGCTGGTCACACAAAAGAAAACAGTCAATTAGCAGCATTACAATTAATAATTATATAGTTTAAAATAACTAGAATACACTTCCACAGAATTTCATCCAGTCCTGAAAACTGAATTTATGTAGAATTTTGGAGAACAAATTAAGTATTTGGCCAGAAGGTAACATGCAAAAGGTAATTTCTATTTTTCCATGAATCAAGCTCAGGGAGGTCATTTGAAATACATGATGTAATATGGATTTAGGAAATAACATGATAGTGTTGAATGCACTAATGTGTACTGTAAACTGACTATGATCGTTACAGTCATCCTGAACTTGAAAGGGAAATGTTTGTGGCCCGCTTCTTATAGCAGATGCCCAAAGACTTGATACTTTTGGAAATAATTCGTTTATAAAGTATATTACAATTTATTACATATATATATAATGATTCTAGAGTTAAAGTACATGTTTTTAATCAATGGTATTAGCAATCGTATTATTAGATTAACGAATATTGGCATTCTCAGTCAAAATACCTACAGGGGGGCCAAAAGTCCCGCATCACAGAGATAACAGTTGTCTTAAATATGCTTAAATATGTTTTCAATGTGTTTATCTCCTATGTCAAAACACAATCTGAGGCGACCACTCAAGGTTCCGAAAAATGTTGACACGGTCTTCGGCCAGCAATCTGCTGACGCAGATGGTTTCTATAACTGATCAACAAACTGTAAAGTTCACTTTTATGTGTTGCTTAAAATCCATACAGCAAAATCCATTGGATTCAATTCCGGTATCTGCCACCTTTCCTGTATGGTCAATCCCTATAGTGCGTGATTCTGGTCCGCTCTGAAGATCGTTTGGGTAACTATACCAATGAATAATCGGTTTTGTTACTACTCTGGTCATGCGAATTCAATAAAAATATTTTCATTTTTCTATATTTTTGGAACCTGAAGGAAATATTCATTCAATCAACAGTTCTCATTCTTCAGTGGGAATATTCCAAGATTCTGGTATATAAATTAAATTGACTTACACTAGAACTCTTTTTAGATTTTTATGGAATATAAAAATCTTTTACTTTTAAGTTTCGTTTTCTCGAATTAAATACGCCATTTATACTAAACTTATTTTAAACAATATTACATTAACCTGCTATTCAAATCTTTGAAAGCTTATTTGTAGAAAACTACCACTATAAAGTACATCTATTATAAATTTAAAGAACCTTAATTCTATAGTATTTTCTTTGAATATAATTTAAATGTAACATTTATAAGGAATAACGAGCATAGCAAAAATTTTGTATCTAGAGAAAGATAGATAAACTCCTTATTTATAAGAAAAAAATAACGCAAAAGACATTGAAGTTTATTTGGTATTCGGCTTCATTATTATTTAAGGATGTCCAAGGCGTAATTTCCCTAATGCCTTTTAAACCATTGGATATTAGGAAAATTTTGAATGAATTTAAGTCGTAATTGAATTTTGCTATTAAATTGAAACGTTTTGCGTTTACTTTTATTTAGAAATCGAATAAAAATGCTATGATATCGGATGTTGACAACTTGTATGTGGATTACTTGTAAGCAAATATGCCAAAGGGTAGAATTTTGTATGCTTTTAATTCGTGCTAGATTTTCAGTCTTGGCTAATATATATCTCATGTCATAAGTTTAAGTATCACATGCATCTCATAAAAATTGTGTACGATTTCAATGGAATATCCTGAAGGAATATGTACATATATTTACCTATAGAGCTACGAGATAAAACACTAATAAAAAATACGAATTACTACCAATGTTATTTCTTCATTTATACAGAATTATCAAATCTCCACTTATAACAATAATTAAGTTATGTGTTAATTTATGAAGGTAAACAAAACTTTTGTTGTATAATATCATACTCAATATAGTTATTATTAATGTTTTCTCAATTATTTTGAGAGAGTTGAGGGTCCGTTGAATTAATTTTCGGGCTTTCGTTCCCGGAATGTAGCTATAATAAATTTGTTTTTCCCAAGGGTTCATATGCCAATATTCCACTAATTACCCCCTATTTATTATAGAATCAACCGCCAATGATTGAATACCCAAATAAGATCTCGGGGAAGTCGGGGATAAGCACCGCTGCGTTGCGGGACACACGGAGCTCTCGTGAAATTTTTGGTGAAAGAAGGCAATGGAACCTGCTGAAATTCCCGGAAGACTTCAAGCACAGTTAAGTGAAGAGGTTGTTGGAAGATCTCCAGTGTTCGATTGCAGTGTGCACTTCAAAGATGATCACGAATGTTGATGGTGGTTCAAATCATTCTTGAATTTCCTCGTTTTTTCCTTCGCACTATTTTTAAAACGCAACTGCACGTAAATCTAACTGTCTCAAAACTCTTAAACAACACTGAACTAGTTGCACATTGATTCGCGATCGTTCGTTTGCACACCGCTTACCCTATCAGCAGGTTCCTCGCCTCCTTCATCCAAAATCATCTTTGATTTTCATCAATGTTTATTTACTAATAGGTACTTCATGTCTTTCCGTAATTGAATTTGGATTCAAATGATGGCCAAATGGACCTAATCCATAGAAAGCATAGCTAGACGATCCATTTCATTGGTACAGACATTGGTAGAGATTAAATTTATCTCATTTTTTGTTGTATAGTCCTATCCGTAGGTGCTAAAGAAGTTGAGAAAAAGGACGAGGGCTAGTAACTTTTGATTCTTCTCATAAGCCACGAAACCAAAACGCAAAATATTGTTGGCTCTTCTTTAAATAGAATTCAAATATGATGAAATTGTCAGTCTTTGTCTGACATTTGTAGATTTTGCAGAGAGCGGTCGAGATATGCGGTTAAACTATTCGCAAATCATTTTATAACTGATGAATTTCTGTAAATCATTTGAGTATAACAATACTGCATAGTTTCCTTGGATAAAAATTTCCTGGGTTTTTTGGATTCAGGTTCATCATCTGTATCAATACTGATAAGATGATAAAATATTAAGCGCAGTGTTCCTATTTATGTGCAGCACACAATTGTAATTCGTTTAGTCTTTGTTTCCTTTATAACCTAAGCTAATGCGACAATAACCTTTGGTGCGACTTTAGTCTGTTCACACATTTATCAATATCTTTCTCAAATAACAGATATTGTCCTAATGCGGAAGCCAAGATTGATTTGAACAATCATCGATTAATAAATATAGAAGATAATAATTTAATATCACAAAAGTATGAAAAATGATTTTAAAATTGACTGTTAATTAAATCTCATATTAAAATAAACATAAATCTTTGTTTACAGTTTGTATTTCATATTATAATATGTAAAAGCAACAAAATTATTTCACGATATCCAGTAGAAATCAATTAATTAATGTTTGTATCTATAATTGAAATTCAATTTTAATAAACTAAGGGAACTCTAAATTGAACTTTTACTGTGTGATTATTTCAGAATTTCGATTCTTATTTAAGAAGAAATTTAAAAAATATTGGATGGCTTAAAAGTGTAGATAATGCCAATTAGAGCCAAGAAAGAGAAAAAGAAAAAATTCAGTTGTTTCTGATTTAGAAATTAATTTTTAAAGATTTATTAATAAATATGATAACCTAATTTGCATGTTTTACAATAAGTAAAACTTTTTTATTATCTTTTTTTCTTCATTTCTTTTAGAAGAATGATTATGAGCCATCCAGTTTTTATTTATTTACAATCTATAAATTTAATTAAAATCATTAAATAATATTTACAATCACTATATTCTCTTTAAAATATTAAGAAATATTCTTTAGCGTAAATATTTCAACATCAAGGAATCAATAGTCTGTTTGCTATTTTAATGGACAGATGAACACTCAAATATAAAGAATTATTTTACGTTGAAGAGCTTAATTTTTATAAACCATCTCAAAAATATCTTAGAATTCTATAATAAAAACTCACACACATGTACTTTGAAACAAACTAACGTACAATTTCAGATATTAATGAAAAAACGAGCTTTTTTGGGAAAACACTCGTTTCCTATTTAGTGGACAGGTACTTCAAAATCACACGTTTTCAACGTGAACAAAAGCTATCAGAAATTGCAAATGAAATCAGAGGTTGATTCCATTATGCTATGAGGGAGAATGTACATTACTGGTTGAAAAAAACTACAAGATCACAAAATGGCAACAAGACATATGCTGTCTGGAGAAGAAAATCCAAGATATCTATCTTAAGAGAACGTGGCAAGTCGATTCGTGAAATTTCTGCCTTTCTCAACAGACCAAAAAGCAGGCAACTCAAAATCAGCAGCAAGAAGCGTGGACCTAAAACTACGTTGACGCTCCGTAGAAAAAGACTGATCATCCAGGAGGGCAAGTCGAACCGGACACTAAATCTAAAATTGCCACGGATATGGCTGTTCCGGTGAAACGCAAAGCTGTTTGGAAAGTGTTAGCAACTTCTGGGAACATGAAATATACCAAAAAATGTCTAAACCATCTTTAACAGCTTTGCATAGAGAAAAATGTCTACATTTGACCAAAGAGAAATGTCTACAGCAGTTCTGTTATGTTTACAGGGGAGGCTGTGGGTTTAATAAAACAACTCCTCTCGTTTTCATCACGTCCAAAACGAACTCGAAAATGTATTAGGAGGTCTTAGAAGACTCTGCCTTGCTCTAAACATCTAAAATTTGCGGTGATTCTTAGATTCTACAGCAGGATAATACACCCTGTCAATCCTATCATTGTTCCACTGCCACAAAACAGTGATTAGAATCCAAAAATTCAACCTGATAACGTAGCCACCAAGAAGTCCGGATTTAAATCCAATAGAGAACCTGTGAGGGATAATTGTACGAAAACTCTCTAAAGATGGCCACCAATATGCTACCGTAGAACTCCCTGAAAACAGTAATCCTTGAAGCTTGGTTTGACTTGAATCCAGAGGTGATCCAAAATTTTGTAACACTAAGAAGGACAGAGTGTTTAAGGTTATTCTGAAAAACTGAGGATCGATTGATCATTAAGTGCTGGAAGAATGGAGCACTTATTGATTTCACAATGTGCATCTGTCCCGTTCATATTTTCTACACGTAAAAAGTTCTTAACGCAGCTTACCATGGGCATATCCCCCCTCACTCTTTAATTTTGGTTTTGATTGGCCCACTGAGGTCGGAGTTATGGGGGCGGGAGTTAGAGGGGACCAAAAGATTACGTGTATTTAGGTATGTAAAGGAGTGAAATTCAGTATGGAGATTCCTCTAGGCAAGATCTACATTACCATAAAGTTTGGGCCAAATTGTCTCAATGAGGTCTGAGTTGTGCGGGTGGCATCACTTGGTCTTTAGAAGTATGGCAACATACGACATGTGATATATTATTCGATAGGAAATTATTCTACATTTTCTAAGTACTACGTTCGAGAAAATCAATTTTTTGATTAAAAAATTGAGGGGGGGGGGGGCGGGCTAAAAAGTGCAGATACAAGGGTAAAAACATGATCTCAGAGCTTCCGCTACTTTTCTATACCCTACTCGGAGGGATTAATTTCTTGTTAGTTTGTTTTAATTAAAGAATCAACCTGTTCACTAAATATATTTCCTATAGGAAACAAGTGTTTTCCCTAAAAATCTTGTTTTTTTTTTCTTTAAATCTGAAATTATACATTCGTTTATTTCAAATATAATGTGAATATGATGTAACATGATAAAAAACGTGTGTGAAATTTTACTGTAAAATTCTAAGTGTAAGTTTGAGGGTTCACCTGTCTGCTAAAATAGGAAACAGACTGTACAGAAATCTTTAACAATGAATATCTTTTTGCTGCATCTGGGCTATTTACGACTGTTAAAATTCTATGGCAATTCTTCATGAAAAATTAAAAAATAGATCCGGATTTAACTTTTTAAACCAATTATTTATTCTATCTGGAAATATTTTAAAGTTAATTTGCTTACATGTTAAAAACATTTTCACGGAAAGATGTCATAGATCAAGATGAGAGTATATATTTGAGAGGGCTGAGTATAATTTTCTATTGGTTGATTTTAAGGCAAATTTCTCTCGAAGTTTTAAAATGAGAGCATTATTCTTGAGTATGTGTGTTTGCGTGTGTGTTCGTGCGTGCCAAAAAAGCTTTTTCTTCTTTTATTGAGCATCAACCAAACTTTGTTTTACCCAATTCGATTTTTCCTTTTATTTCATTGAATGGGCCTCAAGATTTTAACTTAATCTGGGAGCAAGTTGGTTTCTGTGCGAGTGAAGATTGCATTTTAAATTTACATAGGAGATTCCCTTCCTCTGGAAATTAATTTATTTTTCACTCGCAACCTTATTAATTAACCATTTCCTTAATGTATTACTGCAATAACTTTCATTTAAGGGAAGCTTATTTTTATCTCGCTCAACATCTAATGGTATTAAACGGAAACTTGGGAGGAAATCGTTGCCTCTAATCCTTTGCAAACGGATGAAAATCTATTCGTTTAATCAACAGATGAAAAACAAATTATTAGAGGAGACGCCTGTAAAGTTCATCAGGAGAACACCAAACACCTTCCTTGTGCTGCTGCTTTTTTTCACCTACCCGCTCATCCCCAAATGCTAAACACAAGGTTTAAAACTTTGAGGAAATTTAAGTGTTTACGAATCTTTTAAACGTAAAGTCCCATTACCATTACTTTTATACACACGGAGTAAAAAGATTTAAATAAATAGCCCCAGACTCGTTAAATCTGTTTTAATGCCTACTTTAATTCTTTAATCCTCTCACGCTTTTTTTAAACCCAGGTATCGGTAAAGACAAACTCTCCTACTGGGATGAGAATTTCTGTAATATGTAATCACTCTATCCAAATAGATCTTCACAAAACCTAAATCTGCTTTAAGAAAATGTGGACTCAAAATAAATATAAAGGTTTATAAATATAAAAGTTTATAAAAGAAATCTAAAATTATTTTAAATTTTGGGATCTTACATGCAATTATAAATTATATTATTAAACATCAAATACAAAACATCTGTAAGGTCATATAAGAATGAATTTCAATGATACATCATCTCTTAAAAATGGATTTGGAAATATTTTTTAAAACATTTCTTTTTGATCCAATTTAGCAATTTATATGGAATTGCAAAAGCAAATAAATCTCTTAAAACGAAAAATCCAGCGACAGTTCGTTCTCTCTAAGTTTTAAAAATTTGATTGGATGATCCTGTGTGTATTCTTATCAAAATGAAAAGTGAAATGAAAAAGGTCACCAGGCGACATCTTGGAAAAAGGCCCACAGTCACAGTCTTATTGCTTTGCGAGCTATCAGTTAAGCCTAAAAGAAATTTATCAAAACTCTTTCAAAAATAGGTAGGCCTAAGTAGAAGCTCTTGATCATGAAAATGGATAAGCAGAAGATCGTAAAATTATTTATTTATGTCTGGTCTTTTTTTTTGAAATAAGATTGTTAACTTTTAAAATTCATGAAAAAATCTCTTTCGGGAAGGAAAACGAATAAGCATTTAAAAAACATTGTATATTCTTCTAATTTTGTAGGATTAGAAGGATTCTTGGCATTTTCTACTTCTCCTGCTTTAGGAGAAACATTGTATTCAATATAATTGAACGAAGCAGCTATTGTTATTTGGAAATTATGGTCACATAGCATTATGGAAATAATGGTCACAATTTCGTTTTTAGGGGGAAAATCACAATGCTATTTTTAATAATCAAACGCAACTTTATCTTAGTTGATAATAGAAAATTAAATTTCAGTAGATTGTATTAATCCAGTTTTGTACCACGATATCTTATAGGCCTACCATAAATGTCAAGTAATAAGAGCAAATGAATTTCTGTTATTTTGTATGATTTATCTCTTAGAATTTCATACTGCATACTCTTCTTTCTCTGAGCTACTTACATATAATAACTAAAAACTTACAGCTGGATAATCATCTTTAGTGAAAAAATAAATAGATGGTTTGGATTATTAAAATAGATCTTTAATAATTTGGAAAATTCATAATAAACTAACGTGCTTCTACTGATTCTACTTGTAAATTATAATATTTAGGCGTTGCTGAAGTTACAGATATAACATTAATTTTGCATAAAATGATAAATTACGAATATCAAAAGATTCTACCAATAGATGAGGCGATGGTAATTTGCCCCCCGTTTTGTGTTTCAGTAATAAAAAAGTTATAAGCCATTCTAACACCAGGTATTATAATGCAAAGAGTGTAGTATTATGTTGCCATGAAGTACCATTTTTTAACAAAAATAAAATGCTCAAAATTGTGAATAATCATGTGATTTTTTTCTGATCAGTCCAAATAGATCAGATGAAGTCATGTGTAGGTATTAATGTATGGAAAAATACATACATTTGAACTCAAGAATAAAAACAGAATTAAAATCAACTTCAATGGTCAAAACATTGAAATTAGTATTTGAAAATATCAACTATTATCTAACAATGAAACTTAGACGAGTTTTTTTTAAACTAAAATAAACATATTATTATATCTGAAATAAAATGATGACTCCAAATGCTGATTACAAACCATATATATCAGAACCACAAAATGGGTCGAATAAAAGAAAAGCACTGGGTTTGACAAACAACAAAAACAGAATATAAGGGAAAAAAGCTAACATGAGTTTGCCTTCAATATGTCAAAAACGGAATATTATAAGTTTTATATATAACAACCACGGCCTCTTTTGTATATTTCTATAATAATTTAAACAAAAAACATTTGTCAATAAAAACTTTCGTACGTATCGTACGTTGATAGCACTGCTTTACTGACAGATGAATCAACAGGAAGCGATAATTACACTTTTTTTGCAGCTAATTGTTGCGTTATTGTACAGGGTGATTCAAAATGATGTCCGGCATTTCAAAATTTTACTTTATTTCAAAATTATTTTATAACATATACTTGCCAGACCGGGTTTAAATTGCAGGAAAACTCAAATATTTTTTGATTCTAGCATTACAAATGTTCCATGTGACTCCCTCGAGTCACCCGGACAATGTCAAGACGGTAGTCAATCTCATCCCAAACCTCTTTCAGCATATCTGCTGTTACTAGTCCCGTGCTTTTGCGTTTACAAAGATATCCAGTTTCCAGAAATTGATCATACCATTACGGATGCTTTTGTCAGTAGGGCAATCTTTATGAACTTGCCTATGAAATGCCCGCAGGACTAAAATTATAGAGCTTGTTTTTGCATACTCCAAGACGCAATATGCCTTTTCATTCACAGCCGCCATCTTTACTTGTATCACAACACTAGCGCCACCACAGCCTCCAATTGCTGGAAGGTTAAAATATTTGAGTTTTCCTGCATTTTAAACCCGGCCTGGTTAGTTTATGTTATAAAATAAATGCATAGTAAATTATTGAAATGCCGGACATCATTTTGAATCACCCTGTATGTTCTACTTACTTACTACATGGTATTAACAGCTGATTTATTAGGCTGGAGGGCATATTACCATCTTTTACTCTACTATTGCTGGGAAAAATATTCGGAATATTACTAATATCTAAGAAAAATGCGATGTGAGCATTCATTTCTAAAAACATTATCCTTAAAACTTTGATGATTTGTCTCACTGATTTTTACATAAATTAGCCTTAATATCAATCATGTGTAAAGATTAACATTTAGCAGCCAATGCTTCTAATATCTCAATAATCCACCCAACCTGAATGTCCAAATGTTACAAAATAAGTTGAAAAGTCTGCTAATGAAAAAAAGTATACGTCGCCCGTAATGAGTGAAAAACAAAAAGCTTCAAACAGTAATAATGTATATTAAATTTCGCAATATATAAAATAACACAAAACCATTCCAAATAAGTACAAAATTATCATCACCTATCAATGCAAGAGTTTCTGGCACTAGTGAAAATGTTCCATCGTAACTTGATTTTTAGAAATAGAATCAATAATAGTTATCAACATTCCTAAACTGATATTAAACAATTTCAAGGTAATTGCTATAAAATTTTTGAAAAGCTGCTTTATTAATAATTTTAAAATGGACATTTATTCTCAACGCTTTACATTTTTCTTAAATGTAAAGATTTTTTAACTGCAGAGTTAGTCAAAAAAGTTGTGCGTCACTATGCAACTTCAAAATAATTAGATCAAAGATTGGTGGTATCAATTTTAAAAGAGAGCTATTTTATATTAATAGTCTTCCTTTAGGAGAGGCTTCAAGATTTCTTCAGTGTGTTTACTGACGTCATTCAAACCACTTTCTAGTCTAAAAGGTTTTAAGAATTTAGGGAGAAAAAAGAAAGAAAAGTGAAGTTAAAATATTCTATAATATTGGGACTGTACTAGAACTTGACCAAATCGTTAAGTTGCTCATCTTTGCTGCCTTTAGTCAAGAACAAGAACTCTGGTATCGACATAAACAATTGGTATTTTTGTGATAATTGGGAGACGTTTTATGATATAGTTACTGGAAGAGAAGATCAGCCAAAAAAAAAAAGATAACAAGAAAATTCAGCTCTTGGTGAAAGCTTTCTTGCTTATCATGGTTGAAACATTCTACCATTAAATTTAAGATTAAGATAACTAAATTTATGTAAACAAACATCTCAGTATTGAAAAAGAAAATTAACGTCTGTCAAAATTTTTATTAATTTGACGAAATTGTTCTTTCATTACATTTGCACACAGTTGCTATATAAAAGATTTTATTTCACTTGCTTTTCGAGTTAATAGAGTTAAATTTGGGCTGAAATTATCTAAGATAATGAGCATATAATTTCTCAGGATGGACTCAAAAATATGCTGCTAGTATGGTTTCAAGGCCCAATTGAAAATTGCCATTCTACTGTCTGGCGGCTGAAGCACTTCGACATAGATAAAATTTTCTCTCTCATGTTCTTAATTAACTTTGTGTCCATTAATTTTATTTTATGTTTTTGCATTCAGCTTGAAGAAACTTCCTTTTTAATTTAAGGCTCGAAACATTGATTTAAGGAAGTAAGAGGGTTGAGATTTTAGATGCATTTACCGTTTTATTTTCAAGAAGTTTAACTTTTGTTTTCATGAGTCACCTCGCAATTTTTCTCTGCTTGTTTAGCAGTATTTTCAAATGAGTATAAATATCTGATTAAGGCAGCTCAAGCTCATTTTCTTGAAAAGTGTTTTCCAGATTCATTTTCCAAATAGTTCATCAATAAAGAGCTCATCTCAGTTTTTTATGAGTATCTCTTATTGCCTTATCTTGTATTCTTCTTAGACAAACTATTAGCTTTGTAGGCTATATGCTCCTGTTTGGCATAAATATCCAAAATGCGGATAAATTTCACTCTGAAGGAACGTCTAACATGATATATGATGATATATATCATCTCGAAATAGTAAAACAAACGGAAAATTTAATAGTAACTATGGCCTAAATTGGACTACGTTGTATAATGATGGATACTATGTGCAGATCTTTGAAAGAGTTAATCAAAACTGTGAATAGCTAACTCTACTATTTTTGAAATTTTTGAAAACCTATTCTAATTATATTTAGTCAAGATTTCTATATACAGAAATTTACAGAAAGAAATCCATTAGACCTGAAATGTCTATTGGAAGTCGATGTTTCTACCATGAGATAGATTGCATATTCAGCGATGCTGTCTTTTACTCTACTGCATGGACTGCATAACATTTGAGCTCTTAATAAATAATTGTAATCAGAAATAAATTCATAATTCTATGTGAAAATTGAGATTAATGTAAACTTTTTAATAAACATTGTTAATTAAAAATCTTATGTATTGTGAAAATTTTAAATATAAAATGATAAAAAGAATGAAGGGATATAATACTCACTTTTTGATATCTGGAAAGAATATTGATTCACAGCAGGAATAGTTTCTTTTCCCAAATAATGTACTTCGGGTTGTGATATCAGAAATTTATTTTGATATTTGGAATTATGTTGGGCTAGCAAATGTTTCTGAAACGTTTGTTTAATTTTCTACAAAACTCTACATAGTTAATATTTAATTTTTCATGAATATCTACTGATTTGATCACAGCTTGAATTTTTATCACAACCTTATTTGCATATGGACTATTTCACTTAATTTTAATTGTGATTTGTAAGATTTACAGCTGTGCAGGATTTTGGTTCATCATTTTTTCCAAATATCAAAAAAAAAAAAAATAATAATAATAATAATTCTACTGTTATTCACCACAATCTGAACTATACTATTGGGAAAACAGACTATTCCTTGAATTTAATTGTATTGAAAGTAAAGTAGCATTTCAATGAAATATTTTTCGATTAAAATTATAATCATGTCAAGATTCATTCAATTGTTTTGAGAATCAATGCAATAATATTGAAGAAAGTCTCTTCTTTTAAAATGATTGCAAGAATTTGCAAGTCGTAAGGCAAAGCATTCCTTATAACAATCTTCTTTCCCAATATATCATGATCAACCAATAACTAGGTGAAATTTGAAGTAGTGAAAAACTACTTTTATTTGTTAGGCTTTGTTTTCAGCACTGACTCAGACAACCACCTTATAAAGAAGATAATGCATAATCTGAACTTACGTTACTAAATAGAGTTCATAAGGGATTAGAAACATACGTTCCCCTTCGATTAAATACCAATTTCTTCACAGAAGACTTTAATTCATTCAAAATTCCTTCCAGGCATCAAAAAGTAAGAATTAGCTTTTTTCATTCTTTTTGTCATTTTCATTTTAGCAATTTTTTAAACCTCAAATTTTTATTTGATAATGTTTACTAGAATGTATAAATGTCCTTGAGAAAGAAATTGCAAAAATCTCCGACGTTTTTAGAAAAAGTTGCAAGTATCTATACCTGTAGATAGACCGTAAAGCCTACAGAACTTCAAAAATCCACCAGAAGCCTCCATATTCAAAGTTTAAAACGAAGCTAAGCACTTTTGCCTTTGCCCTGTTTTAAAAGGGAAGTCTTTTCAAAATGTCAGCTGTTTTGAATGTTTTTATCTTGTAAAGCTCTTGTTGTAATAACCTACGAAGCTTCATGGCTTATGCAGTAGTTTCCTGCCCTTGAGTATTCGAGAATAACGGTTTATATGGTGTCTTACCATTAAAAGGGGTCCTTATTATTTTGGAGTTGCCAAAGTATATTTGTATGTTAACCTCATGATCTATACATTTGCTTACTGGAATAATATGTAAAATATCTTCAACCTTTACTAGATCATTCGTTTTAAATTCAAAATGAGGCAAAACATGGATTAATGTTTTAAAATAATTCACTTGCATGAGGAAAAAAAGGCATTTTTAGTATAAGAAAAACTTAACAGGTAGAATATCGTGTACTCTACAGGGTGTCCCAAAAGTCCGGTTTCACAGGGAACATTGAAATGTTGCTAATTGAGAATAGACATACTGTGGGACAAAAGTTTTTAAAAAAACTACTTTTTATTCAGTAATTAAATAGTGAAAATAGTTAAAGAGCTAGGATTATTTTACTATACAGGCTACTTCTAATAATAAGAATGATATTGCTGGACAAAAGTTTTAAGGCGTACCACTTCTCTTCTCTTCCCCATTTTAAAAGGCATATGCCAGCCACGTCACTAATCATATTGCTATTAACATCACATGCAAGCATATAAAAGTGTGGCTGGGTATTTATAATGCATACACCATTTCAAAATAGCTAAAAATGGACCAAATACAAGTCCTTCTGTCAGAAAGATAATCATTGACATGATGATAATTCGGGAAAAAAGGTATAGATGTATACAATAAGAAAGCTACAAATATGACCCCTATCCAAAATTGAAATAGGTATGTGGATAATAATATTAAAGATAACCAGAAATAAAGACTCTTTAACCACAACTAAAATAAGTAAAGAAATAGAAACAGAAATAAAGAAAATAAGCAAAGAAAAAGAAAAAGAAAAACAGGTTATGTTTTTTCTTTTCTTTGCTTATTTTCTTTGCTTCTTTTTCTTTTTCTTTGCTTATTTTAGTTGTGGTTATAGAGTCTTTATTTCTGGTTATCTTTAATTGTTGACGTGATAGAAAAGAAATAGCCAAGTTCAATCATTACTGTTATCTGTAATAAATCAAAAACTGTCTATTACATTATTAAACTAATGAAACAAAAGAAAAGATTGACAGACGCACCAAGAAGTGTCAGAACTTGTAAAACAACTCCTAGCTTGGATTGCATTAAAGTGTGAATGTCTAAAAATAACATTTAAAAAATGCAGTTGAAATAGCACGTGAAATTAATGAAGAATTTGGTGTATATTTCAGTTGGAAGACCTTTCTCGCCAATTGGATAATGCTGGAAACCTCTTAGCTAGTAATGAAACTTCTTATCTCCACCAAAAATTGTAAAGCAAGCTACAAATTGCTAAGACTATTTGTCATGGGCAAGTTTAAACTATTTGGCAATGACGGAATAGATATATATTTTTAGCGTGTTAATAGCCTAAGTTTAATCTTGCACATCAATTGCCAACTGTAAAACATGGAAGTAATACGGTGATGGTATGGGGAGCATTTTATTATGCTGAAGTTAGTCTCTTACACCAAGTAGAAAGCATTATGGATAGATTTGTATACAGAGACATTTTCAAAGTTAAAATGCAGCCCTTTGCACGACGACACATGCTACATGGTTGCCAAATCCAGCAAGATAAAATTCCAAAACTTCACTCAAAACTGATTCAGTAAAATAGGGTTAAGATTATAGATTGGACAAGTCAATATCTAATCTTAACCCTATCGAACAGGTTTAGATGCCTTGGGACGAAGAACTGGTCAAGAAACTATTCTTCCAAAGCCCAACTATTTTCATCACTGCAACGTGAATAGGAAACAATTCCAACAACTGCCTTACAAAAGCTTATCAATTCATTGCCAAAGTTATCAATTCATCGCCTAACAAATTATTTCGCAAAAATTCATTATAATCTTAAATTCGTTAAAACGTTTGTCCATCAAAACATTGTTGTTTTTTTTTTTAACAAATCATTGTCTGATATATAAAACAATTTATCAACATCATTTTTATTACTGCTATTATATCATTCAATAATCGTATTTATTACTGCATAATAATCACGGTCATTTACCTTGTCTCATAATTTAAATACTTAACAAACACGACTTAAAAACAAACTCAAGTCGTTAAAACTTTTGTCTGCCACTGTAGATGAATAATTACAATAGATTATAGCCCTTGTTTATAGATAGGAAAAACATTACGGCAACAAATGTTCAAAATATAATGGAAATATCTTTGTAAATTGAGTAACATTGCTATGATAGGGTGGCATGCAGCATGAACATTCTCTTGAAGATCTGCAATGAAATGTGGTCATGTATTGGTCAGGTGTCCCATAGAAATCGAGGTGTGAGTTCTGGGGACCGGGAGGTCCATTCCACAGGTCCTCTGCGACTGATCAATCGTCCTGGAAGATAAACATTAAGCTATTCTCGTACACATAAACCAAAGTGCCGGGGAGCTTCGTCTTGTTGAAAGTAGAACCTCCGACGTTTCGGTAATTGTGTACCTCACTGTGTAGTTTCCACCCGTGGCCTCCATTTCATCAGCATTCGTTTACCTGAACAACACAAAATTAGTTCTTATTCAGCTACTCCAATGTTCCTACCTGAAAAACGCTATAATATAGTTCTATTATACTTATTCAACTATGTGTATTCTATATCTACAACATTTAAATATTACCTAGGAGACGAACTTCTGGGACACTTGTATAGATTCATAAATAAGGACTTTGGAAGCTATGCCGTTTAAGCTTTTAAACTGATGATCTTAAAAGAACAGCGGTTAAAAACTTGAATTCCTAAGATAAATTTACACTGGAGAATCAAAAATGTTTAATTCATATCTGAAATAAAATATCCATTGAGAATTAAGTAATTATCAATGTATATTATAATAAAAACCGTTATTCTCTATTCGACAAATACGACTGAGGTAACAACAATAGTTTTCTTGACAATCTTCAAGTCGGTATCTTTTCTTTATATCTCTAGTAAGTGAATTTATTTAAGTATATTTTATTCAAAGTAACTAACAAAGGGAAAACATAAGTTATTTGCGAATTATCGGCCAATTGCAAACATCTCTCCTATCTCAAAAGTGTTTGATAGCCTCTTTACTAGCCGATTTTCAAAATATTTGGAAAATTTTAATCTGTTGAGTGTTGAACAGAACGTTTTTCGGAAGAAACGAAATGTCGAGACTCTGATTCTTGACCTTGTACAATCGCAAACTCAAAATGAATTTACATTTGCTATCTTTTTAGATTTTAAAAAGGCATTTGATTCAGTCAACAAAAATATTTTAATTACAAAGTTATCGAGGCAATTTGGTGTTAATGGTATAGCTTTAGACTGGATTGAATCATTTTTAAATAGTAGAAACTACTTTCTTTCTATTAATAATATTCAATCACCTGAATGGAAATTGAGTAATGGTCTTCCACAGGGTTCTTCACTATCACCGGTTTTGTTTAATACTTTTTATAAACGATTTTTAGCAATAACATTTCTTTTAAATCTATATTATATGCAGATGACGTTGTGATCATAATATCTGATCATTCGTTAGATATGGCGTTAACAAAGATAAACTTAGCCTTGCAACAAGTTTCAACATGGTCTACAGTAAATGGGCTTAAAATAAGTACTGAGAAATCAAAATGGGTCCAATTTGTCCAGCGTAATAAAATTGGTTTACTTGATAATCGAGTAGCTGTTTATCAAAATACCCCGCTTGAAAAAGTTAACGATTTTAAGTACCTTGGTTTATGGGTATCTTCGGATCTTAGCTGGAGTAAACATATTATAGAATTAGCTAAAAAATCATCACAAAGGATAGGTCTGATTTTTGCAGTACGTTTATTTCCAAGACATATATTAATCATGTTACACTTTGCCCTGTTGCACTCATTGTTATGTTTTGGTATTCTGTTCTGGGGCAGAGGTAATATTACTGATATTAACCTTCTGCTTTCTTTACAACGGAAAGTTTTGAGAATAATTTTTCAAAATAATATAAGGACGGAACAAATAAACACTCAAATGAAAGTTCATAAGCTTCTCCCAATTCGTTTAATATTTGTAAAACAGATTGCTCTTTATTTATTTAAATCAAAGAATAATTTAATTACATCTGATTGCTATTATAGTTACTTAAAATTTCCTTCGTCTTATCTCACAAGGAATATTGGATTACCAATAATACCATTAATAACCCGTAATTATGACAGATCACAATTGTTATATACTGGCCCTAAAAACTGGTCCCAACTTCCATCAGAAATTCGATCTTCAAACACATTGCATCAATTTAAAGTAAGGTTATCTACCTGGTTACTTTCGTTGCACCCTGGTGTTGTTTTTTTTTAACTAATTTTTCTTAACTAATTTCTTCTTCTTCTTTTGTTTATTTGTACTTTTTTTTGTTTGTGTTCCTGGAGGGGAGGCTACCAGACAGGTCCGCCTTTATGCTTCCCCTCCTTTTGGTTGTGTTTTTGTTTGTTTTTTATTGATTAATGATGATCCCCTCGTCCTGGTTTTGTCTAGTGACCAGGTTCGAGGAATCTGAAATTATTAAAAAAAAAAAAAAAAAATTATAATTTTAGCAGAAAATCTTTCATTGGGAGGCAGTGTGAAATATTCTATCGCTAGAAAAATATGAGTGCTCAATTGTTTAAACAATGATTTTCCTATAATTAATCGGTTAATCCATTATGTAAACAGGTTGTTGGAACTCAGCGAAGGAATAATTCTAAATATTGTTAAAACTCTCACCTTTCGCCGACGTCATTTTGATTCGGCCCTTCCTAACAATGAATTTCAAGATTGGGTACAATTTATTTATGCCGATTTAGCAACCCACTTCAAAAATGAACTGTGGATATGTAATGGTTTGAAATGAACTATTCTTAAAAGAAATGAACTGAAGATAATATTATATAGAAAAATTATATAAAATTTGACAGACCTTAAGATCTTTTAAGAAATGAACTATTTTTAAAAGAAAAAACGACGAGGTTGATCAACTAAATGATGAAATTAAGGAATATATACTTCATGGAGACATAATTACTCTAAGAGTGTAGACTCAGTAACAGAAGAAAATCAGGCTGTTCTCTATCCCACAGAATTTTTGGATTCACTTTATTATAAGTAGTCTCCCTCCTAACTTCCTGAAAATCAAAATCGGAGCTCTAGTAATGTTACCTCAAAATTTAACCATAGAAATGGCTACTGCAATGATACTCAATCCATTGACATTTTAACATACTGTATACCATGATGATAAAATCAGAGCCGTGACTAGAAATTTGTTTATGGAGAAGTTATCTGAGTCAATATCGATATTGCTCAATGGGTTTGCAGATATAAAGTAAAAAAGTTTAAAACAAACATTTTTGTTAAACAGTTTTAAAAGAGAAATTATTATATTTTCGCTGAGAAAGATAAATTAACTTTTAAACAGCCTATAAAATTAAAAGATGCCGAATATAAATAACATCTTTTTTTCTCAAGAAGAAAGCAGAGGTAAAGTTATAACATGTTGTAATGATTTCTAAGATTTTTTGTATTAAAACGGAAAATATTTTACATTATAGCTAGTGTTTTAAATGGATAAGCAATTTAAAGTTGAACGTTTATTCTGTACTATTAGCAAAGCGCCATTAATAATGTTGATTGGTTCGTTCGTTTAATGTTTAAGAAATATATTTTGCGAATACTGATAATGAATATTCTTGGTACAAAATTTTTTAAGTCCCAAGAATTGCAAAATAACAAGTAAAAAGAGAAGTTGAACATTTGTGATAAAGAATCTTAATGACAATAAATTTAGAACAGGATTTCTACGCATTCTTTATCTTGAAAACAAATTAATGAAGAATTTGGTTTTTTATACGAAAGTATTCGATATCAAACTACATTACAAACATCCAGTTTGTAGAAGTGTTAGGATTTCCAAGAGATAGATAATCATCGTAAAATGAAGATCTTAAAACTATCATCCAAATGGCGTTTGTCTTTAAAATGCGTTTGATTATACAGCAGCATTGGTGAGAATTCATGTAATAAAAAATTCATGAAGTCGCTAATCAAAGAGAGAAATGAAGAAAAATATGAAAATTTAAGACTGCAGATTTTAACATTCAGTTCTAAATTTTGCTCTCTCCCTTTTATTTGAAACGTTACCGTTATTTGCTTGGCAAGTATATGGTTTTAATATTTTCCTTATGGAAGAGATATAGCAAAAAGCTGTAATTAGCAGTTGCCTCCTTGACTTTGCATGTTATTTTTATATCTCCAAAAACAGAAATGAATATTCTGCAAATAGAGAACATCAATAGAAATAGATACAGGTGCCAGATATAGATTTAAATTCTTTCCCCTTGGTTTAGAAATTTTTGACAGTCTTTGATAGCGAGGTTGCTTAGAGAGTGTTGATATGGATTGCATTTGGAGAACAAATGCTGGTTTATTTTCGCACAACGATCCTTTATCATGAAGAAAATGAGGCTTGTAGAGTTTATAAATAAAGTAGTGGTCCGTGTGAAACGACTATTCTGGAAGTGGTTTTGAATTTAATTTAAATAGAAGAGACAAAGTAATCCAGCTTATCTTACATTTTGGAAAAGTCATCTATCAAGACGCTCAACTCGCATAGCAACAGTCGGTATTTTCCTTACACTTACAAAAAATAAACTCCTTTAAGATTATGATTACGAATTGTATATTTTCTCTCTAAATCGACAGTGCAAACACTAAACAATGATATTTATGCAGGATATTTACTAAACATACGGTAAAAATTCAAGGGGTGATACATTGGGTTATTTTAAGAATCTGTTGTCCTTGATGATTTTCGGAATGCCACTTTGTTTCGAAGATACAAGGCGATACAGTTTTCGATAAAAACAATACTGACATCTTTTAATAATATTCTGATTACTAAAAATGGCTGTATTTTGCACTCAGATCAGGTTAGTGCAGATATTGTAAACATTTATCAGTTTACCCGTGAATTTCACACGTATTGTTGAAAAAGTCCAGTGAAAAATGTAGAAGATTTGAGAAATCGGATAGTTGATGGGGGTGAAGCAATAAGAAACAAGTTCAATGAGGAAAAGATTGGATTCGTGCATCCTAGCTAGTGGTAGTCATTTTCAGCAGTTATTGTAGATTAAGAAGCTTTACATGTAATATTAGGTAAAAGATTATTTTTGTCGAAAAACCTTTGTCGTCCTGCATCTTCGAAACAAAGCAGCAATCCAAAAATCATCAAAGGACAAGAAGATTCTTAAAATAACCCAAAGAATCATCCTTTGAATTTTTGCCGTACGTTTAGTAAACACCCTATATATCTTAAGAATGAATTACATTCCCCGAAAGTAAAATTGAAATTTTCAAGTCACTTCTAAATTAGATGAACATTTTACTTTGCGACGGAAAGTCCGTTTTCTTTAAATTTAACAATATAAAGTTATTAGAGCTACAAAAAATTAATAACTCTTTAAATGATGTCTAGTCATAAGCTCAAGAATTCCACGAGAACATATATTCAACATTACAATGTTTCCTGCTTTATGGCTTAATTTTAGTGTTCATTTTTATGTGCATGTATTCAATGTTTCTTGCTTTATGGCCACTTATATGCATGTATTCAATAATGACATGTTTTATCATATGAATGCGAAATTTAAATATGGAACAAAACCGAGGCATTAGGTTTTCCAAGTCTTAACTGAAAACGTTTTGTCGAAAGGATATACTGGTAGCTTCCTTGTACAATTAAAACATTTTTGCCATTTTTTTTGGCATTTTTCACTGAAAATAAACACTTGGATATACATGTATGATTTTGACTTTAATTTACTAAATAGAAATATTCTGTTTTTCCCTGTATTTATCAATGGCCGGAAACACCTGAACAACTATAATAAAAAAAATTTAGAACCAAATTGAAGTTACTTAAATCATAACAAAATAAAAATTATTGATAATGATGATAATGAATATTCTTGGTACAAAAGTTCAAGTCCCAAGAATTTTATCATAAGTGAAAAGAACTGTTGAATATTTGTGATAAATAAAGAATTTTAAGGACAATAAATTTAGAACAGGATTTCTAAGCATTCTTTATCTTGAAAACAATAAATTATGAGAAAAGTGGCAAGTTTAGGTGTCTCTAGATATCACTAAAATTTGATAAAATTCTTTGGATTAAGTATCTACATAAATTTAGATGACAATAATTCTGCTAATGCAGCGAAATTTTGCACAATTAGCATGAAGGTAAACAACTAACCTTAAACAAACATTCAAATTTTCAAAAATATTGGAAATCTAGTTGAAAACTTATAAACTTTAATATTTCTACCTTTTAGAGAAATTTTGATAGAATTAACTTCCAGTACTAACATTATTACTAATGAGAGCGTGAACAATGAAAAAGACTATCTTGCAATAATCAACAGATTTAACATTACAGCAAAAAAATTCTAACAGGATTCAAAAAAATTCTAACAGGCGATGAAGACTTTCAGGATCTGTCAAAGTGCAATGGAAAAATTTATATGCTATATTGTATGATGTACAAACTAACCGATAATCTTGTTAAAGCCTTTTATCAGTACAATAAAGTTGATGAAACAATAAACATAGCATCGTGAATTTAAAATTGTTTGATAGAATAAATTTTCCTTATTAATTAGTGTAATTCAATGTGTGCACCCTTTTTAACCCTATAGACATCAACTTAAACTCCACACTTGGTTGAGCATATCTGTAGGAATTCCTTCTGTGGTTGCAGTTATTCTTTGGCACAGATAGTCAATGACCAGAAAAAAAAGTAAAGTAACAATTGCATTTACAGTCTAGTGGAGAAAAGTAACAATAAAGGTCGTGTGCCTTTTGCTTCATTCACCATTTTGTATCATCCTTTAGTCAAAGGAACCATTCCAGTCTAAATATATTGACATTAATTCATAATAAGAATTTTCACAAAAGATTTCACGAATTTCTGATGAAATATAATCTGGGGTCGAGAGTTTGCCCTATCCACGATTCGTAGATCTTCAAAAATTTCCAACTAGTTTCCTTTTTCAAATTCGTTCAGTGGATGCAAATATAGCCTTCTAAGAAAGGGTGGGTTAAGTGTGCATGTGTGCGATCTATGTGTGTATTTTAGAGGAGTTTGAGTAATATACTTTTTGTTATTTACATATTGTGTAAAATTATTTTTAAAGATCAAAAATATAACAAAAACAATGCGTATATTCTGATGATATGAATTTGAATATTTTATTTGGCAGGTATAATAGGGAATTAACTCAGATATTTTACATATTAGATGATATCACTTTTAATATTTACTTTAAAGCACACTGTTAAGTTAGACTGCACATATGGTCTAAGATGCCATTGAAATAAAGCGCAAATTTATGGATACCTATATTAGAGCTAGTAAATCACCACATACAGAGTTACTCAAAATTATGTTAACACTTAAATGGTAGAAATCATTTATTCACCAAACATATATCATATGTGCAAAATAATGAGCATGATATAGACGGATTGCAATAGTACCATTTAAAGCCCGGACACACATTTCGCAAGGAATATATCATACAACAATACTTATTGTGGTAGTATAGCCGAGCTATAAAGATACGGTCTAAGTTTGTTGAAACGATGGCGAATTTGCTCTCGCTGATTTTTTGTTTGTTGAAACGATGGCGAATTTGTTCTCGCTGATTTTTTGTTTGTTGAAACGATGGCAAACAGGTTGAGACCATCCTATAACTCATCTTGCACATATAAATTTATAAGGAATTTTGTGAATAAATGATTTTTACCATATAAGTGGAATATATGGTTTCTACCATTTAAGAGTTAACATAATTTGGACTAATGTATAATGTGAATTATTAGAATAAATGGATACAGAGTGGCAAGATCCTGAAAACAGCTGACATGGAAACAGAGACTTAAGCTTATTTTTTAGCTATGACAAAGGGTACTCTCTGTCCGAAAGGAATATGAAAATAGAAGCTGTAAGATCCTGGGGAAATTTTAAACGCAGAATTTCTCTAACTCGCAGAATTGGACATATCTGACTCACACTTGATATTCACAACCACTATGAATCTGATTTGTCAGGGAGTTTGTTAAAGTTTTTCAAATGTTGAAACAAATTTTTTAATGCTTTTGCTTCATACAAATCATTAACAGGATAACTCGGGAATCAGATTTACTTCTGGGCTTAAATATTTGAAACAAAATTACAATGACATTATTCAAATAATTGCCTAAATTATTTTTAGAGCAGACTTTGCATGCTATTATATCAAATTTTATAAAAATCTGTTCAACTTGAAATTTTTACAGCGGTCATCCAAATTAGCTAATTGATACAGCGTATCTAGTCTATTCTGCAAAGAATAAATCTAATATTATAATGCCCTCTCTATCTTGGTGCAGGATTTAACCGGCATAATTAGCTTAAGAGGAAGTATGATACGCTAACTACCCATCACAAACTATTTTTCATGGGCTCACATGAAGTTTGATTATAAAGTTTGGGCACTTTCTCGAGGAAAGAAAATAAAACATTCCCACCCTGTGGGATTCAAATCTGCGGCCTCAGAACACCGAATGGAACCAATTTTTTTGTATTTTGAGATACCGATAGATTGACCTTTACAGAGGAATTGCTAAACATGTTACTTAGCTCTTTGTGGATTGAAATTGTCATCATTTCTTGAAGACTTTTTAGTGTGCAGATGCTTTGGCTCGAAGTAAACAGTACCATTTTACTAATTATCAATTCATCAGAATGCAAGCTTTCTAAGGAATAAAAATTTTCGGATTAAAATTATTTTCATAATACCAAATTCCTTTAATATCTCCACAGACTGAAAATGCTACTTAATATAAGTATTTGACACTGTTATGATTGTTCAGTACAAATGCACTAGAATTTAAGAAAAACGCTAAGAGTATTAAATCTTTGCTTAAAATATTGTCTATATTTAATGTTTACTTCTACTTGATAGAAAATTTCTCGAACAGCGACTAAGTAATTCCTATTTTACGGAATATGCAGGAATTCTGACGTCAATTGAATTTGCATTGGTTTCTATTTGCTCTCTTGGAGAGCCAACATTCATTTGCATTGACTTATGAATAATGAAACTATTCTTAATGAGCATTGGTTCAAAGTAAAGATTAATTTGACCCTTTGAACTTCTTGGAGGCAATAAAATAACATCTTTGATTGGTTTCGGTTTCCATAGTTTCACCCAATAAATATTAAATGTAAACTCAGACGCATGGCTCATAATGAACAATACATAATATTGGCAAACAGAAGAAAGAAAATGGAAGATATAATGGAAAGAGATTGAGAATAAAAGACTTCTTTCGAAGCCTTTAGGGCTTGAATTTCATTCTTGGATCTTATCTTGAGAGATCGACAATAAAAATCTCTCCCTGTCTGCTTAGAACCCTTCCTCAGTGAAAAGTGATATCGTAATCTCATATCGCTTAATATAGATCTTTAAATGGCCATTTCCCAGAGATTTTACATTACAAGCCACGCACAGAAAACAGAAGTTCAGTTATTGGAAATGTGATTTATTCTTGTCTAGGATCCAGTAGAGATTTTTTACATGTATTAGTTTAACAGTATATATAATATGACCAAGAACTTACCAATGGACGAATGGCATTCAGTTTCTTAAAGAATCGGAGTGATTTTGGTTTCAGAGCATGTTGTAACTTTGAATTTACCAATTTTTGTCTTAATTTCTGTATTATTTAGTTATTTTAAAATAGTTAGTTTTTTGAAACTAACTATCGAATTTGAAACTGAATACTATCTTTCCCGCCTGGAAAGCCTTAAGTTCCTCATCAGCTGGACTAATGTCTTATATACAGGGTATTTACTAAACATACGGCAAAAATTTAAGGGGTAATTCTTTGGGTTGTTTTAAGAATCTTTCGTACTTTGATGATTTTCGGGATGCAGCGGAAAGGTTTTTTCCGACAAAAAAAATCTTTTATTATCTAATATTACATGTAAAGCTTCTTAATCTAAAATCCTGGCTGCCACAAGCTAGGACGCATGAATCCAATCGTCTCGTCATTGACTGCCGAGGTCTTTCAAAAACACCAGGGTTGTTTCTTACTGTTTTACAACCATCAACTATCCGAATTTTCCAAATCATCTATTTTTTTTTCCAAAAAATCCAAGGGATTTAAGTCGTTTTTAGCCGTTTTTAGTAATCAGAATGTTGTTAAAAGATATCAGTATTGCTTTGGTCAAAAAACCTTTATCGCCTTGTATATTCGAAACAAAGCGGCATTCATAAAATATCTCAAAGAATCACCCCTTGAATTGTTGCCGTATGTTTAGTAAACGCCCTCTATATATCTCATGTTTGCTACTTCGTTAGTCTAAATCTAAATTAATTATTATCATATCGGAAAAAATTTTTATAATTTTTAACAGTTTCCAAATTTGTTTTAGACTGATCTTCGCAATGCGATTCTATATCTACTCTAAAGATATCCTCTGGTAATAATGGAAAAGTTTACCAAAAAATCAACAGATATGTAAAGGAAATCCATAAATATAACCATCACTTGTATCTTTCTCATAAGTTACTACTTAACCAAAAAAAAATAATAATAATAAAATAAGAGTTATATTGTTAACTCCCTCAATTTTAGGGATACCTTTCATATTAATGTTAATTTAATACTTTAAGTTAATTAAAACTATTAGGCTTCAAAGCTAAAATTATTATTTAAGTTCTCATCACCTTTAAATTTGCAATTTTATACTCAAAAAACTGAGGAACCAGAGAAAATATTCCACTTTAGATTTACAATCTAACATTTTAAAACTTTCTTACTGCGATGATTATTTTCTACAAATCCTAAAGACATTGGAACTATATATTTAATTTTTTGTGCCTGATCTTCAATAATAGGGACTGGATT
This sequence comes from Rhysida immarginata, assembly GCA_023313115.1. Lineage (NCBI taxonomy): Eukaryota > Metazoa > Arthropoda > Chilopoda > Scolopendromorpha > Scolopendridae > Rhysida > Rhysida immarginata. The sequence goes on from JAHWFO010067154.1 coordinate 5,700,737, forward strand.
AAGAATATTAATCAAAAATGGTCATCAAAAAAATTTAAAGAAAATAATAAAATAATAATAGTGAAATATAAATATTACAATAACGATTTTATTACAGACTCGTAAAGAATGATTCTTGTAATAGAATTATAATAAATGGAATAAAGTCTGTTTTTTTTAAATAAGCACGTAATTTTTTTTTTAAATAAATTTTTTTAAATAAATAGTCTTTGCAGTTTTATTTTAAATAAGCACGTAATTACGTATTTGAGATCGTAATGCTAATTTTTTATATTTAATGGTATTTATGATCAAAATTTGTAAAGATGTCTTTCTCTTTTTAAATGAAATAAACTCGAAATCTAAATTAGCGTTTAAATCTTTTCTAGACATGGCAGAAATAAAATCTTTTCTCTTTTTTTTTAATATTTACTTCTGTGAAAGCCAATCTTTTTGCATGGAAGATAGTTTGATTGGGTTTTATTTTATTTACGTTTCTGTCCATGTATAAATTTCATTTCTATGGGTAATGCTAATCCAAATTTGCTTATATACAATGAAAAATCTCAATGAAAGACAACTCCTTAAATACCGAAAGTTACATGGGGTAATCATATATTACAAATGGCACGTCTTAAATAATATTCCTTCATTTACCACGAATATTTATACAATCATTATGTAATTTTTTAAATTGTTTTTCTGATATGACAACTCGTAGTTTATAAATGTATACAGAAAAGAAGCATATCTTTTTAGAATGTATGCTTTTTTCCTTAGTTTCGCCAAATATTTTCATTTTTATTTGGCCCAAAACAGAAGATATATTTTCATCGTCTCTTCCTAGTTTGTAGAGCAATATATCAGATCAAATAATGAATTGCTCTACAAATATACGTCTGAAATTTGTATTGAATTTACAAGCCTATGAATTTTAACTGGGAGTTATTCGTTTACAAAACTAAGCCGTCAAAATTCTGTGTATTAGGCTTAGATTAAACACCTATCTGAATTTAGTAAGTAAAAGTAATGAAAATTTCTTGTATGTTTTCATATCCCTCTTTTGTTAATGATGGTTTTACTATTAGATTAACTGATACTGCACGTAGGAGTAAAACGCATCTTAGCAAACTGGATTAATAGAGAAATTTTACTTTACCAAAATTTAACGAAAAACGCTTTTACTATTTCCTGCTGCTGTCCAGAAATATCAGAACGTTAAATAAAAATGTAACGCTCGTAAAATATAAAATTTACGATAATAAGATGAATAAATAAATAAGTAAAGGATGAAGAAAGCAAACTGAAGACTACTACTTTAAAATTCAAGCAAACAGTATCAGAAGATAAATGAAGTATGCCCTATCAGTTTCCATATTTTAAACTTTAGTAAAAATATTCACGGCATATCTTTAATAACATCGCTTAAGATTCTTTCTCTTTCTTAAACAAGATTCTTTTGTGAAAAAGTTGTCGGCGATGGTCTTTCAAAGTTACCTTAAAATTTCGGGGAAATCTTAAATGGTCAGAGAAATGGTCTTTGTAAAATTTAGGGGAATTCTTTCTAATAAGTAAGCGAATAATTCAGGAAACTATCACCGATTACTTTAATGTGAGAAACTCTCTTTTCAAACTTTCGATTATCTTTAGAGTATCTTAAAGCTGTTTTTAGCAGTTGATCTGATATCCTATTTCTGTATATCCTGAGAAAGAGAGAAAGTGAGAGTTATACAGAATTTATTTATATCTGTGATTCTTGAATGTTTTTGAATTAGTTAAGTTTCTTTGATATAATTTAAAATACAAGAATTTATTCAAGATTTCATGTGGCAGTCCGTTTAAACTGACCAAAAACTGAACAGCGACCGTGCAATTGGGAAGAATTTTCCATGTCATAGTTTTCCTAACTTCTGCAGCCAATGGATCTGTTGAGGTTTTTTTCCCTTCATAAGAAAATCGTCGTTTCCAACTGCATTTCAAAATTTTATCAAGTATTAAGAAGTGAAAAATACCGAGATGGATGAGCTGGAAAATTTCTTGTGCTATTTACGAATGCATTTAGCTGAGATACCTAAAATGCTATAAATATGTGAGATCTGAGTATTTTCATGCTATATAAAGATATGAATGTGAAATTTTAAGGCCATCCTCTTTCTCAATTGAATAAGAAAGGATAAATCCGTATTTAATTATTTTTGTAATCATGAGTTTGCTTTTCTTAACAAAATTTATGCCGAAATTTTTAAATTTACCTATTGACACATTTTTCATCGGTATATTAGATGCTGTTAAAAGGTAAATTTCGGTGAAAATTTCGGTGAACATTTCTTAACATGCTGAGTTAATTTCGGTGAAAATCATGAAAGTTTGACGAAACTGTAAACCCACCCCTTTGGGTGACTTTCGGTGATGGTCATGAAGAATTGGCAAAAGTGTGCACGAAACTGTGTTCATGTATCAGTTAAAAGAAATCAGAAATAGATGATACGAATGAAAAAACAACCAGATCTATATATATTATTCTTATATAATATTTTCTTGAGAAGATTAAATCAGGGATATTTTTAATAAAACAAAAATGATTTCTTCTACCACTCTAGAAAAATTTATCAGTTCAAAATAAAATAGATTTTATTTACTTTCAAAAATTAAACCAGTGAAGATTTTCATTTTTCTCATTCTCTGTTAATGTTGCTAGAAGCTTTTCACAAAAGAAAGTAGTGCCTATAAATTAGAGTTTTACTTAAATGGCATGAAACATTTTAAAATTCGTCTTTCAAAGGCAGTCCATAATTAAATAATAAATACAGTAAAATATGTCTAATATGAAATTGCATGGGACCAAAAAATATCTCTAATAAAGATAATTTTCCACAATAGAGAGGCGAAACTTATACCTATACCACTGTTCGGGACCATATTTTATTTCCAGAAAGGACAGGTTTCCAGATTATATAGGTTCTAGATTAAACAAGTTTGACTGTTATTGTATTATTAAAAGAACTGTAAAAAACTTTCTTGAAAAACGCTAACTACTTTTCTCTGCTAAATCTATAAACTCTGCTATAAATTAAGAAAAAATAAAAAGGAAGCTAACTCTTTTTCTTCTGATTTAAAAATACTCATTTTGTCTAAACTATGGTTAACGCTTTATGTTGTAGCCGAATAGTTGTATTATGGTTACTTAAGCATCAAAATTGACATCGAGGATATGTCTTAGCTTACGGCACTTTCTTTTCCTGTGTAGGGAATGCTTTATAAGGCCCAAACAAATTCATCGCTATGATTTTTCATAATGGGCAGCATGGATTCCATAAGCTCTTGAACATAATATATTTTAAGTTACTTAAGTAAAAAACTATATTTAGACAATCGTGAGAGATAAATTATTCTTAAATCTGAAAGATATTTCCCTTAAGTTCTTTAAGCAATTAAAAACAAACCAAAGTTCTTTAAAGAATTTCATAAAAAAGTCCATTAAAATTCATTAAAATGTTCTACACACTGTTGGATAGACAAAGTTTAAATTAGATATTTTCGAAAAATTCATGATTAACATTCGTGATTTGAAAGATTTAAGATTTTGTATCTCTCATTCCATTGCTAATGAGGACTAGAAATTTCTGCTCCAAAAAACGAGTAATGAACATTTTTAGTTTGAAATTTTGAATATTCATTAAATTTAAATTCTAATTATAAAATTATAGTTTATTTTCTTTTGAATTTCTTCTAGAAAGAGGGAACCAAGCTTTCGATGTAGATTTGCAGTAGTTTCATTCGCATTCAAGTAATTCAAAAGGTGAGTTTTTAAAAACTGTTTTCTCTTAAAAATATTTTTCTTATACCATTTTATTGCATGCAAATTTACATCTGTTTCAGTCGAAATTATCAGAATTTTAACTTTAAAAAAAACGCGTTTTAATTTTACTTTTAAATTGTATAAGAATGTTTTTGTAGAGATTTGACTGTGTTTAAGATACCGCTGAACACTTCAAGAAAAGGACAAAACATCTTACTGAAAACTGAATTATTTTCTTCCAATTCTTGAAAATTCTGTTGAAACAGAAGAACACAGTAACAGAAGCATTCGAGAATTGATTAACATCTATCGAATTTTATAGAAAACGCGAAGTAATGATAAAGGAGGCATGAAAAGATAAACAATGGTTTTATAAAGTAATGAATAACAGCCTAGGAATGCAATAGCAGATTTCTAATATCAAACATATTAAAATGTAAATCCCATATCTTTGGTAAAAATCTTTGATTTTGGAGGTAAAAAAGTCTCCAACTCTATTTCGAGGGCATGACGATCTCTAAACTGTCATTTCCGCATGATTACCCATTTTTATAGCGTTTATATCTCTAAGCAGTTCTGAAAATTAAAATTGTTCCCATGGTTTTTACATATAAAAGGTGTCCCAAAATGAGCTGACAATTTTCATAAAATTTTTCACCATTTTTGAAGTGAATTTTAGAATTTCTACGCGTTGTAAGATTGTGTACTTTTGCATGATTAAACCTCAATGTTTAATAATGACAGCATATAAAAATCTCTGCTCTGGTTGTACCACGAAAAAAATGGCAACAAATTCAAAATATCCGTTCATTTTGGGACACTCTTTATTATAGTAATGTTAGGATGTTACACAAAATTAAGAAATTTCTTAATTATTGCTTCAAATTCTATGAGTTTATTCGTTACATTAGTACATTCAGCATATTAATAGTTAAACTATTAATTATATGTTTTGAAATTGCATATCATTTTTAGAAACTGCGCAGATTATCAACGAGTGGTTTATGGGATTCGGCATAATTTTTCCAGTTTTTTTTCTGTTTTCTTTCCTTTTTTTTCTTTTAGAAGTTAGGGTTTTGTCAATCAGCATTAATGAAATTTCAGGCAACAAATTCGACTTTTACCTCATTAAATCACTCTAAGTCAGGCGCTTCGTGTTATCAAAGAGCCAATGACGAACTATCGGCCCGTAGGCGTCTCGATTGTCAAAAATATATGGATATCTCCAGATTTATGATTCCATGATCACATTAATCTCGTATAATCTTCTATTAATATTTGATTTATAATATTTACTATCCACGATTGAAGCAATTAAGTATTACCGTTAATATCTCTGTAATCCTAACGAAGCAATACATTTATCTGTCCACGGTTTATTCTACATAGCAAAGTAATTTCACTACAGAATGAATAGGGAGGAAAAAAATTAACAGTGAAATTCATATTTAGAAATCTGTTCGGGACTAATATTCCGATGCAGCTTTGAATCACGTACATTTTTTTCCTTTAAAATTTCTTATTACAAGAATTGGCTTCATAAATTATATCATTATTTTTCAGTATTGTAGCAGGTTGTCCAAAGAATTATACTTAATTCACTTACTGGAACTAGAATTTTAACTTACAGAGTACAAAAAATTTCATACAACCCAAAGCAGCCTAAAACTGTGGACACAATTATACGTAAATTAAAACCAAAAAAATAAAAACCACTAATCCACACCGAGATTAGTGGTTTTGTTTTTGTTTTTATTTGCGTAAAAAATTTATCTCAAAATTTCCTTGTAACTTTGAATACTTAAGGATTGCATAGGACTTACAAGTTTTCTTGACCTAAGTCATTTTGGGTATGAAAGGATATTTGTTGTTCGTCATAGATTTTAGAATGTTTTTTTCTCTTCTATTAAACATCAGAGGTTGCTCTAAGTCAAAATTATATTATTTTAAAAATATTTTTATTATTAAAAACACATTAAAGCTTATATTTCTCTTACAACTACTAATTTCCAATTTGTAAAAAATTTTAAATAAATGTTTTATGACCAAAAATTTTTTTAATAACTTTATTGGACTGAGAGCGAGAACTTTTCAATTTAATAAAGTGAACAAACACTAGACTGAAAAGGTCATTTCTCCAATATTTCTAAATTTTAAACTCTTCGCAGAATTTACTACGTAAAATTATGAGAATTCTCGTAACCGAGATAAAGATTAGATATTAGACTAATAATAATTTTTTTACTCCTAATGCGTAGTTGAACTTTACTCTTAAAAATACATAGAATATTTTAAGAACTGTATGCAAATTTGGCTTTGAAATGCTTTTGCCTTCATTTTTTAAAAGTCCATAAGGGACCACTGAAGATATTTCAAATATCTTGCCAATCTGAACTATATAGGCAGTAAATGATTAAAATCAACTTTTGGCTTAAGATCATATTAAAATTTCCTTTGAAAGTAGGCAATGCAAAGGGAACGTTTGGAATAATTAATTTTAGGTTAGTAGCTAAATAGTTTGTAGAATTTTCGACCGTGGATACATTGCATTTTGTAGGTATTTGCAGGTTACCTATATTGGCAGATTCTTCGACATTTTCTTTTTGTAAATGCAAGGCACATTGAATTCTTTACGTGATGGGTATTTGAAAGTTCTAGTACTTCAAACGAGAACAGAAATAAGAGTAGTTAGTTTTCCACAGTTTTGTCCATTTATGTAAAGGTTGCTTAAGTAAATGAATTTCCAAATGAATTTCCAAATGAATTTTTGATAATGTTTGAGACACTAAATGCAATCTTTATCTAAATTCGTGGAATTTCTATAAGTGTTGTATGGTGTTCTAATTAATCATGAATTTAGCATAATGTTATATTTGATTTCCTCGGCTTTCTTTTTATTGATTTATCTCTTTTAAAGAGAAATATAATTGCTTAGTGGATTGAATTTATTCACTCTATGAGAAATACAGAGTTTTGTTGAAATTTCCTTAAGCATTAGATAATATAGAGAGAATATATGAAAAGTTAAAATCTACAAATTAATGTATGCAAAAATTAAAGCCGCATCTTTAGTTGAGTGTGTAAACCGTTAATAATATAATAATTCAAATTAATGACAAACCAGTCAATTCTACTGTTTTTTGATAAATCTAAATATGCAGAAGCTACTTACTGTTTTTTGGTAAATCGGAATTGAAATTGTAAATGGCATGAGATTTAAATTTGCAGTGGATCTGTAAAAATTTATTCTTATTTGATTGTAAATGCCACCAGATTAATTTTGTTTTAAAATATTACAACTTCAGGTGATTGTACAAATCAGTAGAAAAATTATTTTTAGAGATTTAGGATATAAGTAAACACACGTTTAATGTTACCAATAACATTGCCCAAATATAACGGATATATAAATTTTTTCCATGTTTTTGTTTGAATAAATCCTGCTATCACTGTATTAGAAAAGTAGACTCAATCAAGAATAATTTTAAATAAGAAATTCGAAAACAAATAAATACTAGAAAAAATAATCATGATATTTCATTTCATTTTTAAAATTTCCTTACTTTATCTGTGATTGACAAAAGAAAATAATTATTTATTTCTCATAAGTTTTATTTATCTAATTGTTCAGTATTCATGGGCTACAGAAAATTTCATGAGCTTTAGATTGTTAAAATACAAAGATTAAATTATGAGATACATGAGTCAAAGTTTTACTTGCTAATTTTTAATTCCATGAATTTATGAACAATCAGGGGATATCAACAGTTAATTTTTAAATGATGTCTTCCTTAGTCGCTGTATTAAAATATAAGATCAGTATAAGAAAAATTACATACACAGATTATTTCATCTACTATAAGACTGATGATGATGATGAAATTATCTCACTAAATAAACACAAACATTGCCTTTCATCCACTTGAATGATGAAGATTTAATAAAGACATTTTTGCTAGTTACTATACGATAATCAATTTCTGTCATTTAATAAAGTAAATGATTTAATTATGTAAAAAAATGAGAAAAAGCACGAGGAAAAATACTTTCTTTTTACTTCTTCTAATGAGTTTTATATACATGTTTTTTTTTAAATCTGGGGTAAAGAAAGTGAAGCAAAGAAAGTGGGATAAAGAAATTTTAGTTATCTTTGTCTTATGATATTGCTTTTATTAAATTAATTAATAATAAAAGTTAAAACAATGTTTTTCAAAGCTTACCTTTGGTAGGTTGAATTCAACGCAATCAGCGACTGGCGATTACTAGGCCTAAACTTAATATTTAAAGTAAATTTAATTTAATATAGTTAAAGTGAAACAAAATTCTGTATAATTTTAACTAAGAAATCTTGTAAATAGATAATTCTAATAATTTTTATGTGATATTTAGAATTTTAAGGACTAAAAGATCTGAGGAAAGATTTTGTTGCTCCTTGCTATGTCACATTAAAAAACCAACTTATAATTCAATTTCGTTTTAGAATTTGTTTAAATTTTTAACAAGTTAATGTTTAAAAATACTTACATGATTTGTTCGGATTTATTAGTGCATTATATGGAATAGTCCCGAATTCAAATGATCAATTCAAAAGTTAAGAATATCGCAATTTGAATGCAGTAGGTATAATTGGGAGAAATCAAAAAATCATGATGACTGAGCAGGTTATTGCTGTCTACTGGAGTTTAAATTTAACCACTTAAAAATAAAATAATTTTTTATAGTGATTGTGGAAGCTAATATTACTTTACTTTTAAATTTTGCAAATCTGAAAGAGAAAAGTTGCTGAAGTTGCATTAATATAGGTTTATAATATGTTGAGCGATTTTGCAATGAAAATGCTTCAAAATATTATTCGCAAATAGTTATCGCCGTGTATTCGTATTATATAGCTGATTTATATGCAAGAAATTAATTACTTAAGCCAGAGAATAAGCTCTAAATTATTTACGTGTAAATTTATATCTATTTGGGAATTCAGAAAGCTTTTAATTCAGAAGGGTGAATTGGGATGTAACAAAGTAGAACGCAATCTAAAGCTACCAGTAGGGCTGTAAGTAAACATTTTCATATTAAAAAAGGATCAGAGATATTTCTTTCTTGATTGCAATGTAAAAAAAACACAATCCAAGCAAAAATATTTAATAATATTAAAAAATATGTTCAACCTATCTTTCAGAAACGATCTAATTGCAATGCGGTTGATTCGCAAGGGTAACAATGCACCAAAATAGGACATCAATTTATTGATAATATTCGTATATTGTATTTTTTTGTTTTATAAGTTGATGATGTCAAAATACATCTATAAATGGAGCTTCCTAAGTTAGTCGATCTTAACCCAAAGTGTGAAAGTACAAAGAAGTTTTAACAAAAGTGTCGTACAATTAGGTGTAATTTTTTGAATACAACTTCAGGTTTCTTTCCAAATAAGTGAATTTGCTAATAAAAGAAGCTTTAAATCAATTAAATTACTAAAAGAAATGGCAATTAGGCAGTTTTGTTAGCTAAATCAAACAAGACTTAAAATAAGAGTTATAATCTAAGTATAACAGAAGAAAAGAGCTTTGCCTACAGTGAAAAATGTCATCTCAACCAGATTTTTGAACCAGATTTTTGAACCAGATTTTTGAACCTAAAAAAATTAATATCAAATGCAACTAACAATTCCTTATTATAATAACGATTTTTGTTTCTTTGTAAGATATTTGAAAGGAGAAAGAAATTAAAACTTTTTGAATTATAAATTGTGGTTGCACATTAAATACCGTTTATTTCGTTTTGCGGATGTTAAAAACCTTTAAAATGAATTCTACATAAAAAAAATTCTTCTTCAGCCTGTTTACGATATGGTGCTAGAAATATCTACAAATCTAACCATGAAAATGCGGAATAAAAACGCGTACAACAAATATAGGGAATGGAAAGTGTGGGAATGTTCAAAGGAAAAAATTTATTACATACATTAATAAACTTTTTCGTTACTTAATTATGTATTGTGTTGCCTATTACTGTTATAAGAATGATACAGTGAGGTTGTTTATATTTTTCAATCGTTTACTAAATGAATTTAACGAGTTTTCCCCCTAAAAATATTAAGCCTAATGTCGAAAGGAAGACTGCAAGGGACACTGCTTATGCTCGTATCATATATTTACGATTTAAAAAGATAAAACACAGTACAAGAAAAGAATTGATATGTGTGTAAACTTTATTTTCAATAGACATTTGGAAAATAGGCAAAAGATAACTTCAGAGAGCCATTTATAGAAGTTATGAAAGAGCACAGAGTTGAAATTTTCTTATACTTTTTGAATATACTTTTTATTTGGAAAACAGCAAATTCTTGCCTATTTCTTTTGCTGTTGTGCTCTCAAAAGTCTCTATTTTTGGTATGTAGTTTGTATTTTAGTTGATAGATGAAATTTGGTAAACAAAAAATAATAAAAATAAAAAATACAATCATAGATAAGTGTACGAAAAAATAGAAAACGATTTCGAAGAGCTTTTCATCTTTTTTGTTGTTTTAATTTTTAATCTGTTTAATATTTCAGGATTTTGGATAATGAAATTATTGGTATTGGAATGCAATTATTATTAAATTTAATTATATCAAAGAAAATACTCTTAATAAATATCAGTTGTTGATTCCGTCGGTGCTGGGTATTCGCATCCGTAATGGCGTCGCTCGCCATTTCCGCGAATGCCTCTGATCCCAATGCTGTCACTGTTTTATTACGAAAAAAATAGCTGCTGAACTTAAAAATTCTTTAAAAATACTTTGAAAAATCATACATAACTTATTTCTTTTTTTGTATACAACTCAACGCGAAAATATGACCATGTTAGCTCGTCTGGAATTATGAAGTTCTAAAAAATTAGTTTAAAAAAATAAACTAAGAACGTTAAAAGAACAAATTCGAATACTGCTTTAGTTTTCATTTTTTGAAAATTTTAAAGTATATTTCTGCAAATAAAAGATTTAGATTTCCTTTGTTAAGTTTCAAACGTGTTTAAGGTTTCGCTTTCTAACGTCCGATATGAACTCTATAGTAGAATAATTAAATCTACTGGGAGCAATTTTTTTTTAATGCCTAACTAATTTAAATGAGTTTTATTCTCAAATTCGGCAGGAGACTTTTTATTTTCACACGTTTAATAATTAAGATGTATAGTTTTCCCGTAGTTATTATCTCCGATCATATATTTACCACCTTTACGGAAAGGAAAAAACTGTTAAAAAAGGAATGCCTGTAGAACCCCAAAGTTTATCAGGAAACCATACATGCAATTATAACTTTATCCATGTATCCTTTCATAAATTAAAGAAAAGAAATTACAGTGTTTTTAAATAGACAATTCAAAATAGGCCTAAATAAATTTTAAACCTAACGAAACCAAGGGCTTGCCTTTTCTCTATAAGCGATGGAAATGTTTGCGAAAAAAAATACCAAATCAAAGAAACCGGAAACGCGATTTCATATTATCGGAAAGTTCCGTTTGAACATGAGCCTAGGAAGAAGGGAAAAAATTAAAACTACTAAATACTCTTTTCCGTTTTCTTGTTTGGATCTGGTAGTGCAAGTACTGAAAATTTTGGGGAAATTGTTGCGGAAAAACTGCCGTGGGGATCGGTTGGTAGAGCTACGAATCGAAGAACGGTGGCACTTCTTAGAGGTAACAGAAAAGAGTTTTTAGGCAATTTTTTGGTTCTTAGTAGTGCCCATCACGGAAAATGTGTCGAAAACGGTGAAGTTTCTGGCCATTTTAGTTCGGTTCGAATCGATATAGGCCTCGTATCGTTAGGTTTCCGTCGCAAGCCGATCAATTTTAAAAAAGGGAGAGAGAAAGCGAGAGAGAGACAGAGAGAGAATGTGTGCGTGTGTCGAGGTGAAAGGCAAAGGCAAAAACCCCCCATTGGCAAGACTCCTTAAAAAGGCTGACGAAGCGAACTTACCTGAAGCTCTTCAGGAAACGGCTGGTGACGGCGATTGTCGTCGTTTATTGGCATGTATGAGGCCCGTTGAACGCGTGCTCACGTGTACAACTTGGCTCCATGAAATGCGTCGTTTAAACCTCTGTCAATTACGTCAGTTAAGAAATCAAATATTGTTTGCGCATTCGATATTTGTGTCATTTAATGCGAGGCGTAATCATTCGACGTCATTAATTACATTTCGCCTGATTTTCCGTCCCCCTTTTACACCGATTGCCACATTTTGGGGCTTTTGTATTCGAAAAAGAGCCCCGGTGTCGTTTTGTTTCCGTCTCTAGGCCTGCGATTAATTTGGCCTTTAATGCAATGAATTAGCCGCGAATTATTGACGAGCAATTTGATTCTAGTGTTTTGTTAATGGAGTTATCAGGTCGACCATGGGTTAACCTTTCACGTCCTTAACAGCAAAAATGCTTTTTTCTCAAGCACTCCCAACTGTTTTAACTGGGCTTGCAGGGAACAATTAATTTAAAAAAGATTAATTAAACGTAATTAACCTTTGCGCAGGAAGTAAACCAAAAATTTCTATTGGCATGCTGTTTTAAAAAGAGAGAAAGAGAGTTACATTGAGTTAATTATATAAATTACTAAGCATTCTGAGCCATTTCAAACTTTAGAGGGAAAAAAATAGCTTCGGCATAAAATAATATTTACATAGAGGGAAAAAAAAAATGAATACATATTTACTATTTGTGAAGAAAACTTTTAATGTTTGTAGAAAATATCTTAAAATTCAAAATCATATCTCAAAAAAAAAAAAAAAAATCCAACAAACAATAGATTTACTAAATATATGTTTTTTGAAGGATCAATTGATAATCAAATTTGATCAGATTTGGTAAAAGACGCATATTTATTTTGAGCCTTCTAATACATTTGATTTTTTTTCATAAGATATCTTTAATAATAAAATAAGCTTTATTTTTATTTTCAAACTTTAAATGGGATTTTGCTAACATATTCCATATAAATGCTTTACATGCTTTATAAAACGGACGTTAGTGATTTTCATTTTTAAGTCTTAAAAGCTTAAAATAATATATTTGTTTATCATTGAATTTTGAATTTTTTTTTTTTTGAAATTGTTTACACGGCATCAGTTTTGAAGAATGTAAAGAACATTATTTTATATAAACGAATTATGAAGCATAGAAATATTTTTCTCATCGATAGGCATGCATTATTCCTCATGTATTTTTCCCGTATTGCAGTAGAATTTAATTAATCATATTTAATTAAAAAAAAAAATTGCCAATAATACAAACAGCGCTAATAATAATAAATAAAGAAATAACTAACTAACTAACTAACTAACTAAATAAATAAATAAATAAATAGTACTAATTTTTATATTTTTTGCACCTGTCCGCCAACTTGGAGGGAAAAAATCTCGGGAACGTTTTTTTTTTTTTTTTTTTTTTTTTAAGAAGGCACTGTGCACACATGAATACAAAAATAAATGTTTATTATTTTTATGTGTGTAAAAATTAATTTTTATATATGTAAAAAACTTTTAGTAAATAATTAAAACTTTTTTTATTTATAGGTTCAGTGTTTTTGTTTTTAATATTAGATTAGTGTTCTTCACGATGCAAACATATTTCGACATAATCGAAATTTACGGGATAAAAAATGAGGATATTTAAAAAAAAAAATTAGGACTTTTTTCCAACTAGATCATAAGATTTTTTTTTCTTTAGAAATTATTACAAATTTTCAGCTACTGATTGACATGAAATTAAAAGAAAAAGAAACAAAAAAAGGCTAAATATAGTCCTCATTAAAATAAATACTTTCATTTAATCTTTAGATTTTTTACATTTTAACCAGGTTTGTCGTTATATTAAATAAATTTTAAGATTTCAGACATCAGTTTCTTTTGCTAACCCGATTAATTTTTTTCCTCGAAAATTTACTTTTTTAATTTTTTTTAAATTTTTTCCCTTCGAAATATTAAAAAAAAAAATTTTTCCTCGAAAATAAACTGTACTTTATACGTTTTTTTAAATTTTCAAAATGAAAAAATGAATAATGATGAATAATTTACTCTCTCCCTTCTATGTGTGTATACAAAAAAAAAAAAAATAGTTGATGGAACGAGCTCTAATACCTTATCATTGTTCATCGCGGAAACCATGATTAAGTTCTTTTGCGCGAAAGTATGTCATACCGGTGCTCTGTTTATGACTTCATTTAATTACTTTTCATTTATCTTTTTCTTTATTTTTCTCATTCTCTCTTTATATATATTTCTCGCTCTTTTTTTCTTTCTTTCTTTCCCCTGTGTTGTTGTTGTTGCTAGTCGTTTACCAGGACGTGTTTGTTTCCTTTGTTACGATTAGTGAATGGTTCTGATGAATTTGATGACCCTTGCAGCACTGCTCCGCTCGGAGAGACAGATGGGGAGCTGATAGCCCAATGAGCCATCACTCCCATCCGTCCGCGAACGAGATGAAACGCCCGGGGAAGAAAGTCACAGAGAGCACACCGAGATAGAAGAGAAGTGATAGAGAAGAAGAAGAAGACCGTAGAAGAGAAAGAAGTAGACGGAGAGAGAGAGAGAGAGAGAGAGAGAGAGAGAGAGAGAGAGAGCTGTGCTGCAAGTAATAGTGGAAGAAGCAATAGAAGGGTGGCCGGCTGAGTCCCGTGTTTTTCTACTCCCTCGATCTTCTTCTTCCGCCTCACCCTTTCTCATCTTAATGGAAGGCACCCTCTTTTCGCTGCCCCTGCACCACCACTTCTTGTTTGCTTAAGGCTAAGACAGCGAAACGCGTAGGTGGATGGATGCAGAGTAAGTCTTCTTCTTCTTCTTCTTCTTCTTCTTCTTCTCTCTCCGGAAGTTGGTGCCGCGTTCACTTGGGTAATTAGTGCGCAGCGAGTGGGCTAGCTCCTTCGACCCACGCTCCCAGCGACGGCCTATCAGAGCCAAGAAGACGAGAGCACGTGACCAACGCACCGCGAAGGAAACGGAGTCCTGTTCCCCAAAATTAGGAAAAAATTATAATAAACGGTTCTCCTGACAGATTTTACGTCTTGTTATTAGTTTCGAGATGATTGAGATAGGCACTTAATATTTTATGGAGGTTTTTACGCTATTCATTTGCAAGCGCAACCTATTCAAGCAGACAAAAAGATTGTTTTCGGGCTCGCTTTTCCTTACCCCTCCTCCTCCGTCCCCAAACCCCCAACCTCTTTCTCCTTCACCCCACCTTCTTTTAATTGATTTATAATTATAATCTTATCTTCGTTTGGAACTCATTTCGATAAATAGGAATTTTTGCTCGAGCTACAGATAGGCCTATCTCTAGTAGCGAAAGTGCGTTTAAAAAAGTATTGATGCAATCAAGATCAGAACGCAACATAAAAAAATATATTTTATAAAACATATTTTTTCATGTGTGTATATAACTTAAGAAAATGTTTTGTCTACTTACTGCGTTGAAAAAGTGTTACAGTAAAAGATTAAATTAAAAAATTAAAAGTAGGATTTTTTTTTTATTTACTTGACCGTTTTGTTATGTTTAAGTAACGCTCATCCTCAACATTCCTTGTATGAATTCGAGAAGACTTGCGTTCTAAATTTCATATCGTAATACAAACCTCTGAGATTAGAAGGAATTTTTTAATAAATCACTGTCATTCCTCGTTCCCTTCCCCTCACCTCCACTGCTCCACAACTCCGTGTTTTCACGAGAATATTAAAAAATAATAAAGGGGAGGGGATGTAAAAATAAATTCATTAAAATGTCCTTCCCCGAAGAAAACTGATGTCTAATTAAAACAACATGTTAAACAGCTCTAATCAAAATTATATTTCACCGAGTTGCGTTATTTATTTAAGTTTAGAGAAACGCAAAAACAGGTTTTAAATACTTGCAACACGTAGCAGCCTACTCAGAAAATTTATGGGGGAAAATTTCTTAAGATTTTTATCCATTACTGTATGTATGAGTAAATATTAAATAAATAGCCTTTATTAATTTTATGTTTAATTATTTTTCAGCTTTTAATTTAATATTTTTTTTGTGTGTTTTTATTTGTTTTGCTCCCACCCCCCTCCCCGTTTCCCAGTCCGTTTTTCAAATGTGAATGAAATGTTTCGTTCCCCATGTTTGCATTTCTCGTGTTCAGCCATCGTAAATTAAGCGGATCGAAAGAAGGGAGGAAGGAGGAAAAAAAGGGCAAAACTGGACCTAAAAGAGAAAAGCCAAAGATAACGATGAGTGCGCAACAGAACATTGAAAGAACAATAATGGAATGAACATTTTTAAAACCCGGTAATGATTGGTCTTCAGTCGGATCAATAATTTTCGCCCTTCTTTCTCCCCTCTCCATTCTTCTTGTTTCTTCCCTTTTCTCTTTCTTCACTTTTTTTTCCCTCTTCTTTCTCTCTCTCTCTCTCTCTCTCTCTCCCGTCCTCTTAATTCGCGAGCCAGTGAGTAGATGGCGCTCGACAACGACCATAATGGCGAACGCTTGGTAGTCGAGCGGAGAAACCGGTCGTTCGAGGTCCCGTCGCGATAACAAAGTGCGATTGTGTCCGAATGACCGACGAGAGAAAAGCGGAGACGAAATAAACAACGACCGCCGAGGAAAAACGATCCCCTAATAAAGACTAGTTAAGGCCAAATAACTAATGAGCGGATGAAAAGGCACAAACGTGTGTTTGTGTACATTGGGAGGGGGGGGGGGAGGTTGAATTCAGTCTAGGCGGGTTGGTTGTTGGCCCGTCCGTCCGTCGGCTGTTGTCACTAATTTTTTTTCCTACTCCATAGAAACAGGAGGAAAGATTTGAGGAGGTGGGATGGGAATAGAGTAGGGGTAGTGGTGGTGGCAGTGGTGATGGTGGAGCTGGATGGTGTTATTAAAACGGCTGCTTATTAAATGTGTTGGAAGCAAAACGCCCCCTAGGGTACTTTGAGTTAATAAATTAAATTAAACAACTTGCTTAATATGCTCGGAAGTTTTTATAGGGAGTTAAGAAGTTGTGAATCATCTTCGGAAATGTGATAAAAAATAATTTTTTTTTTTAAAGAATAAATATTAGATAATGAAATATGCTAAAAATGGCTAAAATCGTTTTTGAAAAAAACAACAAACAAACATTTATTAATATACATTTTTATAAGCATTTGTTAAATTTTTATATAACTGCATGCCCTTCTTTTGTACACGGCAAAAGCTGCGCAGTGGCTTGCGTTCATCATCTGGTGAACCTGATTCTTAAATTTTTTTTAAATTTTTATTCTTCGTTCACAAAGAGGAAAAGTGGATGAAATGAGAAAGAGGAAAAGAATTTTCATCTGATAAGAACAAATTATTTTTCGGCTTTAATTTTTATAAACTGCAGATTACTTTTAGCGCTCGGTAATGAATGCTTGACCTCATAAATCATTTAGGTTTGTTAGACTGTTGAAAATTAAGAAAGCACCTCGAACCAATTTTAAATTTTAAAAAAGTAAAAGAAAAAAAGCAAAATAACAAAAAGGCCTTTTAATACGTTGGTGAGTGAAAATTATAAAAATGACCCAAAAGTAAATATTTCAGAAAAGTGCATTTTAAAAATTGCACTTTAATTTAAAAAAATGAATGAACAAGTTAAAAAAATCAAAGTTCGGAATAAATAGTTGGTGAAAAGTAAAAATTAATTGAAAACAATTTAAAGAAAGAGAAAAGAGATGGGAGGAAAAAATAAAAAAGAGCGAGAGAAGAAGAGAATAAAGCAAAGGAAAAAAAATATGGAGAGAGAGAGAGTGAGAAGAGAGCGCAATTAACTTGATTTTAAAATCGTATAGCGATGGCACGAGCTTCATTCGTTTCTTTCTCTTCTTTCCAGTCCCTCGCAATTAAGGAACCTCTAATGTAGAGAAATGCGGTTGCAAAGCATTATGGGAGGGAAGGTTTTTTGCTTCGTTTGCCACGCGCACTGCAGTTACTGGCTTCATCCACGCAAGGGCTGCTGGGAATTAATGCGCGGGTGTTGACGGGTCAATCCATCTGCGCGTGCATCGAACGGGTGGGGCAGAAGTTTCCTCGCGCCGAGCGGACAGCGCCAGGGAAGAAGACGGGCGGGAGGCTTACGAGGAGGAGATGGTTGGGTGGGGGTAGGGGGGGCAATGCTTCTAAATACATTGGACGGACCGGCGGACGAAGAAGGAGGAGGAATGGCGAAGTGGATGAAGTGGGGTGGGGTGGGGCCTTCCATGATGGTAGTGTGGAGAGGGAGGGGGGGGGTGTAAGATGAAGGGGTGTTTGAAGAAGGGGTAGGAGGGGTGGGCGAGCTTCTTAATGGAAAGAATTCGATT
Source organism: Rhysida immarginata (assembly GCA_023313115.1). Lineage (NCBI taxonomy): Eukaryota > Metazoa > Arthropoda > Chilopoda > Scolopendromorpha > Scolopendridae > Rhysida > Rhysida immarginata. Next base: position 5,718,813 of record JAHWFO010067154.1, read on the forward strand.
CGATGGACATCGTAGACGGCCATCGTGCGCGCGCGCGCACGGAGACGAATGAGATTTTTTAATTTTTTTTTTTTTCAGAAAAGGGGACTAAATAAATAAATAGCAGAGAAGAAAAATAGATAAATTTCTCATTAAAGCACAAAAACCAATTAAAAAGCTGGAATCTAGTTTCGAGTAGATTCAACACATCGTAGGCGCTGGACAAAATTCACACCAATTCAACTGATTAAGGAGGAAAAAACAAACAAACAAAAAAAAAAACAACAAAAAAAAGCCTGGGAATATGATTACTGAAAATATAATATTTTTGTATCTAAATCGAGAACTTTTACTTAGGTTTATGAGCAAATTGCGATAAATTTACTTATTTATTTATTTATTTATTTATTTATTTATTTATTTTTGCAATCATTACCGACATATCTGAACTATTGAAGAGACACAGATTTTCCTAAACTTGAACATTCCATCAAAATTAATTTTATTTATTTATTTATTTATTTATTTATTTTTTCTCAAAATTTCCAAGATTTTAAAAAAGGTATTCCAATTGCTATGTTTGGGGTAAAAAAATTTTTTTAGAAAATTCAACGCTTTAAGAACTACAACTATCTAAATTTTTAGATTAAAAATTGCAAATAAGGGGGGTCGGTTACTTTATTTTCAAACTTGTTTTTTATTTAATATTTTTCAAAGGTTTCTTGAAATCATCTTTTTATCATAAAATTAAGCAGGCTTGCAAAGACGATTGAAATGTATTGACTTATTTTTATATTGTTTGTTGTGCTGATTTCAAATAAGATGAGTGTCATTATTATAGAGATCAAATTCGGATCAAGTGCAGAAGCCAAGTCCTAGAGGCGAACTTAGAATAGGGCTAAGCCTGTTGGGTTAAAAAGAACAGAGGGGAAGAAGTTACATATCAGTGGAAAAACTAATATATAGGTTAGGAATTTCCTTACTATAGTATTTGAGGCAATTATTATTATTTTAATTTTCGAACTAATGCTGGGTGTATCGATCCTGCCATTAATTCTACATCAATTCTGAATTCTTGCTTCGATATCTTTAACATAAACTAAAGCAAATTGTTTCGACTCAACTTCTTGCATTGTTTTTTTTTTTTAGTAGTTTTGTTTGACTCTGCTTGTCTTTTTAACCTCGTCATTGTTCCGTTTATTATTATTATTATTATTATTATTATTATTATTATTTGTAATTTATATGCATTTTTCATTAATTCCGTTTTGAGTTTTGGCCTGTCAGGGGGCAACATGGGGCTTCACCCTTCGGTTTATTCCCTGTTGTTGTTACAATTAAAAATTTAAAAAAAAATATTATTTATTATTTATTGCATTCCGGTAGAAACACTTACTTATAGAACGATGAGCAGACGAGAAAATAGAAATTAAATTAATAAAACTGAGAGAAGGCTAATGATTTTTTTTTTTTTAAATAGCGACAATTCGTGTAGCAAAAAGAAAGTTTGCAAGTCATTACCAGGTTTCTAATAGTATCTCGAAGGTTATTATTTTATGCATGTATTGCTTGAAAAGGAAAATGAAATTTGTCTATGACATAGGAATTTTTCGCAAAGCGAATGCAATAAAAAATAGGAAAACGACAATAAATCGTATTGAAGTTGAAATCACTATAAAAGGATTATAAAATTTTTTATTTACAAAATCAGTGATAAAAAATTATTTTTAATACTTAAAATTTTGCAAGTCATCATACTAGGTTCAAAGCTTATTTTCGAGCTTTTTCTCTTGTAATAGTCTGAGACTCTTCTCTAACGGTACTCCGCAATTATGCTGGCATTCCACCTACCCTGGTATCTGCGTTTCTTCTCCTTAATATTTTGATAAAAACCTTTCCTCCTGTTCCTCAGTTACAGCACCAAGATTTTCAAGGAAATAATCCAAATTGAAATTAAAAATTTGATGGCGTCTTATCAGTATTTTTGTTATTATTTTCTTGAAATCTGTACTTTATAGTCTGTAAGGATCAGCTAATATTTTTGAGACAATTTCTCTATTGTAGACTTGTGGTTTCGTTCACTAATTTTTTAACCGGAAATAAGAATAATATGCAATTATGAATAAGTAATAAAATAATATCTCTTTAATAAATAATGAACACTATTATAGAATTAATTACAGTGTGTTTCTTACAGAATTAATACCTTCTCCTTATTTCTTCTCTTGCGTCTTCACTTTGAGCATTGCAGAGAAGACAAGGGAAAGCCAAAACTTAAATCCTATACTGTACCATGCTATATGGAATATAAATTCACATATTAATTTAATTTAATTCGTCAAGGAGTTTCAGTGAATACATTGTACACACAAAATAGTCATTGACTTAAATAGTATTAACTCGTGAATTCCATGTTTTTTTTTCTTTCGTCTTTTACAATTATAAGTTCGCTGTCAGATTCAATCTTATGATATTCTTATAAATTATTATGCAACTTTTTCTTCAATAAAACTTATTAAAACGGTTCGTTACCAAAATGTTTTCATCAAGAAAGATGATCTTAAGATGCTAGATTTCAAAAATTGTTTTATTTGTATGCCTCTAAATCAATAATGATGAGATGCGTGAAATTGGAAAAAAAAAAAATTCGTTATTGTTCATTGAATATCATTGAATTTTGCTTAACATATCCCCATTAGCATATGGTGATCTTCGATCAGGTGATTTATTTTTTCCGTTCAACAGAACAAAATCATAGATAATCCTAGAGAATGTTTACTAATGATAGGAAGAAGCTAATTATGTAATTAAAAAAGAAGGAGCTGTTCCCATTTGTCATTGGAATTGCCCCACAAGTTTACAGCATAATGAGACACGGTAACTAATTAAGCAAAAGCTTCTGAACGTAACGACACCTTGACCATTAAAATCCGTCAGAAGTTTGGCCGAGTTGAAGTCTATGGCAGGAAGTGCTTTTTTTGCGATTTGCCGGAAGTCGGACCTTTCGGACGCAAAACGCTTCACTTTTCTTATAGAACATTTGAGTGCGCATCTAATGGCACTATAGCTTTGCGGAAATTTGCGGAACATCTCTGAAATTGGGATCAAAAAAACATGAATATTGCTCCAGCTTGAGGCGATTTGATCGAGTTTCCAAAAACAAAAAAAGAATTAATTTCGATCCCAATTTCGGAGGTGTTCCGCAAATTTCCGCTATAGTGGCATTAGATGCACTCAAATGTTCTATAAGAAAAGTCAACCGTTTTGCGTCCGAAAGCGTCCAACTTCAAAAAAGCAAAAAAACACTTTCTGCCATAGACAACAATGTTAACTTCAACAATGAGAAATTACAATGGCAAATGCGAATAGCTCTTTTCAGTTGTTATATATACGAATAGCTCGTATTTGTATGTCTGTCCGCCATAGATCTGAGATCGCCAGTTCAAATCCAGGCACGAATGACGTATTTTTTTTTCGATTTTATAATTTTTTAAATTTTTATGGTCATCTGATATCAGGTTACGTAATATTTTTCCGCATTTTGAGTCTCTATTTATTTGTTTTTTTTTTAATTTCCCTCTAAATTTATATATTCAATTGTCATCTATTATTAAAAATTTTTTGTAGCTCTCTGTCTTTTTGTGTTTGGCAAAAGCGAATTAATTCAAAACTGATCTGGTTCAACAATATTTTGTTAATTATTTACTTTGAAAGAACGACACTACCAAAACTGATATTGACAGTTTTTTTAAAGTCAAATATAATCAATGGGGAAAAAAGATTTTGAAATTCATGCAAATTATCATTTTAGAAGAGTGATGTAACTTTCGAAATATGCTGACTCTGAATACTCTAAAATTTTCGTGATTGATATTTTTTCGTATGTCATCGGATTTTTGGACAACATCTCGACAGATATTCCTTCGGTCGTTGAATTCATCTGCAATAATACTTACTTTGGTTTCCATCATTCCCAGAACCGATCTCTATTAAACTTTTTTCTTTTCTTGTGAACATCAGTTATCGGATAGATTTCAGCAAAAGTTTAGATTATGCCTGTTCAGCTATCAATACACGAGATCAACTTGGAACACCCACGAGCCTAATTCGTTTTTTACATCTGTCTATTATTAAAAAGGTTCACTATTTAAAACAGAAATAACGTTATAAGAAACTCTGGAACACTTACCAAAGTGAAGAATTGAAGAGAAGCAAGAGATCGCATAACCACAACAGAATTCTTTTGCGGTTATGCGATCTCTTGCTTCTCTTCACTTAGGTTCACTAGTGATAAATCTATTGAAGAAAAATCAACTTTGGTCTCTTTAACTTCCTACAATTGTTATCAGCACAATTCGATTATTTAAAGTGGTACATAGGTTAAAGCAAAACTGTGATTTGAAATCCTTGAGTGCTAGGGAGATACGATCTTAAAAGTTACTGGGAATGATTCGAAACATGCGGAGAGACTGTCGTGAAAGTTAATTAGTAAAAAAAGAATATAATCAGTCAATGAAGCATCTCTGTAATAAATGTATCCTGCTTATATTTATTCACACTAAACCATAACATTCACTTTGAATAAAATCTCTTTCATCATAATCAATGTTTATATTTGTTTCGAAGTGCTATCGATTAGGCTTCAGTGTAATACCTCTGGTCATGTTTAACGGTGCCGCTCAACAGGGGAATGCTCAATCACAAATAGCCGATGATGATGATGTTTTTTCGTTGGGGGCAATGATTTCTTCCTATTGCATGGATGAATTACACAACTTTATGGCTGAAACAAGCAATGAAACTTGGATATGGACGAAAACTTCGGGGAAATACCCTCTCTTTACGACACAATCGAATGGTCCATTAAATTATTAATTGACGCAAATTCAGGTGATTCTTGTGATTAATAATTTAATGAATTTTCAACGCGCTTATTGTCGTTGCTTTTTGTCCTCTTTGTAGCAATATTTAAAAAAATAAAAGAAAGGTTATAGAATGGCTGTAATTATCAATGGTAGTGCAAAATTAAATACGTAAATTCATCTGTGGATACATTAATGCATTTTAATATAATTAATACACATTTTTAATTTTCGGAAAAGAGCTTTTGTTAAAATAAAAATGGAAAAACCTATCAGAATATATAAAATGAAACTCTACCTTTTTAGAAACAATCCTTAATTCACTATTCCAAAGCAATTATTCTTATTCCAGTTTCCAAAATATTGACATTAAAAACATTTTAATTTATTCAGTTTTTAAAGTTTAATGTAATTTCCCTTTAAGTTATTGTACTTATGAAACTCTTTTCTGCACTTAAAATGTATCACTTTCTGCCATTACAAGACCAAATATGTGCGCGGAAGTACAAATATTTTCTGACACTTGTTCTCCAAGTAGCATTTTCCACAATAATCCGCAATAAAATATTGGATTAAATATTCAAAATATTTCATCAGCAGTTCCCAATACTGGACATCGTAGCAGAGCATCCTTTAGGAGTTAGTGCTACTGTGCTTTCCATATGTTGATCAATAATGAGAAACAAAATGTTTAAAATTTTGCATAACTTGGAATAGAAAATTGCATAATTCCAAACTACGTTACTAACTATGAAATGGAACTATTATTAGTTGTAATATTATCTCAATTATAAAAGAGGATATTAAAGATTGGAATATGCATAAGCAGGAAGTTAAATATATAGTTGTGCCCAATTATGGAAACCTAATTTAAAATTCTATCTTTTGATGGGAATACTTAGGTATCTGATTTGAGATCTTAATGAGATCAAATTTCTCAAAATGTCCTGTCCACTCGAACGTCATTTATCCCGTTAAATGTCTGATGCATCAACACAGACCAACCCATGTACAGTTTTAAAACTAAATTTAGAGAGTCCACCAGGCTACTCGAAAAACTGGTTTGGAAACAATCGGAGGCTCGGAAATGACCGTTTGACCTCCTTTGCCTTCTATGAGCAAACCATTGCGCTTAATTTGAACCTCGTTTTAAAGTAAAATAGATAAAACGGGAAGGGTTGAAATTATATAAATTCTAAAAGATTTTGCCCAGCGGCGTTTTCCTCTTCACTAAATATTTTTAAGAGATATAGATGTTTTCAGCTTAAGACTGTGATGCCCTTTGTCCTTCGACCTTTAACATGCTAGGCAGAGCTTCATGTACTGGTTTTTCTTCTAAATGGTAAAAAAAAATAATATAAAATACCGATAACCTAGCAAAGTAAACTGTCAACAGCTTCACAGAACCTCTTCTTTAGAAGATATCACTGCAGATTTACTAATTGCCCTTATTAAAATAAGTTACAACGTCGATATCTTGTAGTGAAATAATTTTTTTTCATTAGATTATTTTGTTTAAATTATTCCCAATGCTCTTTTCTTATCCAATGCTAAATATTATTCAATAATTTGTAAATAACTACATAAGCATATATAAGTTATTGCCTGCTTCAAAATATTTTCAAATAAATGGAATACAAAACTCACAAATTTTAATCTTTGACAATAAAAACAAAATCCCAAACAAGGTAATAATGAAATAAAAATTTTAATTACTAAACTAACTACAAACTTTATATAAATCATGAAACATTTTTGGTAATATGAATTTAGAACTGTTTATATCCTTCACTTGATTCTTATTTTAGTTTTTTTGAAAAATTATCTACATGAATGACTTCAGCTATGAAGTTTTGAGCTAGTTGGCTTCAATGAAAATTTCATCTTCCGCTCCTACATAGACAATTTAAACCTTATGAAGACAAAATAAAGAGAGGCCTTATAGTTCAACATTTTTGTCGAAAATCATCTGACTAGTTTCGGCATTTAATCCCGCCTTCTTCAGGGTACAAGGGAAAGGTAGGCTAGCAGCCCTTACATAGCGATACAGTGAACGGTACAAAAAATATTCTTCATTATTGTCATATTTCTTTATTCAAAATTTAATATGTTTAAAATTTTACTTGGCTAAATAGTTCTAAATTCATATTGGCAAAATTATAAAAATTTCTGATGGGTGTTTTGAGTTCATTTAAACTGATTTTTTAAAACTGTTATGTTTAATTTCTTTCATTAGATCATGTGGTAAAAATATTCAAATAGGCAAATCCTTTTTCTATTTTTTTATTTTCCAAAAATAATCCTCTATGTTAAAGAGCAAGGTAATCTTTCTTACTAGAAGCTTGAGTTAATTTCATGTTGGGAAGTTTCGAGCGGAGGAGGCGGCCCCCAGACAGCTTCTCCACCAACCCTAACCCCCCAGAAGGAGAAAATCCAATGGATTTGAGAGGAAAAAAAGGAGAGGAGACGGAGGGGAATTGAGGAGAAGGCAAGGGAAAGAATAGAACGAGAGCTTGGTGGTCACGTGATCGAAGGGGAAAGCAATAATAATACAAGAACGGGGGAGTTTACGATGGCATTAGGCCGAGTGAGGAGAAGGCGGGGACCTCCATCCACCATTCCGATGGAGCCGAGAGGGAAGAAGGCTGCTGTCTGCCCCCCCCCCTCCCACCTTAAATGGCCCCGACTACACTGTGTCTCTATTTGGGGTACTACAAGGAGTGTCTGTCTGTCTGTCCTCCACCGTTTCCACTCAGGACGCGGAGAAAAGGAGTGACCATATGCGTGACCACTCTGAAGATCACTATGGGCTCTCGCCTGGAAATTAATCATTAAGTTTCCTTAATTTTCACACGTTTTCCCAATGAGTTTTAATTTCTGCTATAATGTTTAAAATATCTACATTCAAATTTATGGGAACTGAAAATGTATTCTTTAACATAAGGCGATTCATTTGCATTTCAATGGCCAAGCATTTCCATTCAGCTTCTCGACCATAAGCCAGCAGTTAGCTTTTTTCGATACATTACACAACACAGCGTCAGAGATCCCTGTTCTAACCCTAAATCAATAAACAATTAATTTTTTACTTTTTAAAAGAGTATTACAATATATTTGAATTATAACTCAATTTTTCTAATTAACTCTAAAAAAAAAAATTAAAATTTTTATTAATTAAGAAAGTTCAGTAAAGCTCATAAATAGTTTTCGAATATTTAAACATTTTTCAAATGATAAATTTATGATAGATATGATCATTTGCTTTGAGAAATCTAGATTTATTTTTTTTGAAATAACTAGTCGCATTTTTTTTTTTTTTTACCTTTTTTCTTCCTCTTCTTTTTTTATTTATTTTTTTATTAATAATTATAGAGATGGTTTTGCCAGAGGATTGGGAGGAATCAGTAAAACGTTTTCAAGTTCTTGTAGTAATTGATGAAATGAGACTGTAAATGCTTTTTTTTTCCTTTTTCATGGGGAAAGATTATTAAAGAATAAATTAAAACGGTTTGAAGGGAAAGCACTCACTAGATAGAGCATATAATTTAAAAATAAAAGAAGAGTTCAAGTAATATCTGAAATCTCTAATTACTGTTATTTAATATCATTCTATGCGTATTCAGTGCTATTATCATTCCGAAAACAAAATAGGAGATGGTTACCACTTACTTATGTCCGCCCAGTTGATTGTGATGTCTTGTTTTTGAGAACTAAAAATAAATACATGTTACGATAAAAAAAAAATTAACAAAAATATACTAGCAATTCAAGGGTCAAGTAATATGGAGAAATTATACGGAGAACGGGCATTGACTTTGAATGCTGAAATTATCCTCTAGACAAGGATCGTCTTCTGTAATATTATAATTTTACAGAAAATAGCTATATTGTGAAAGGAGGTACATTTTAAATTTTAAGATATAATTGTTTGATTATGTAATTATTATATAACGAAAGATACCTTTCTAATGAGGGTTAAAAAATTATAAAGTTTCATTTAACACTGCTTTGTTGGCTGCAAATGGAAAAAAAATTGATTAAAATATTTACGAAATTAAAAGTAATATATGAATAAGTTTGAAAATAAAATGTTTGCCTATAATCATTATCCACATATGCATACAAGCACGTACACACAAAACATACACATACAAAGATGCTACAAGAAACCTTGTTTAACGTAATAATCAAGAAAAATTCATTCTTGTAATCTCCATAACCCGACAAATTCTAGGCTGAACTAAATCAGGGTCTAAAAATAGTATTACTGTTCTCTTTCAACCTCTCCAAATTAAAATTTAAAACGAGAGAGGGAGTGAGAAATCTACATTAAAGAAATCTTACATTCTTTAAAATATTTGATACAACACTTATTTTTCAAATAAAATTATAAAAAATATACGGACCGAAAAAGTATAAAAATGTGTCTAGAAATATGTTCATTGCAAACTTTGAGCAAAAACAGCAAGGTTAATCACCAATCGATTGAGTGTGGTCATTTTAAATGATCAAATTTGATTTCCCATTATAGATTGATTTAAAACCATTTATGTTATGATTATTTATTTATTTAAAAAATAAAGGAAGTAGAATTATTTCTTTCATCAATTGATCGAAATTTTAAAAATACTCTTTCCTTCACTATCTAGCTTTAAGAGTTATTCCTGGTCCTAGATAATAAGAGTATATTGGTGCATTTCAAGCTCATTCGTGTGAATCCATTTTTCCAAAACCGGGCATTTTGGAAGATTTTTATCAGCTATGCAGTTTTGAAAGTTAAGAAAAAAAAAGGAAAAAAATCGAATATAAGCATCCATTCGCCATAATTAAAGTAATTCAGGTTTTCCTTGTCCGTTTACTTCAAAGGCCCGTTTTGTGAAATTAAAATAATTGCTAATGCATTTTTTTTGTAATGATACTTATCTGAATATTATTGTTTCCTAATACAGAGATTATTCTTAAGGCTAATCTATCCAAGTTCTTACAGTGTTCGAAGAAATTAAATTTCAAAAAAGTATATTTTCTTCTAAACCGATACACGTAGCATAGTATTTCTTTAATACTTGAATAGAGTTCGTAACGTGAAACTCACGATGAATAGAGCCAAATAACGTTTCTATTTGCAATTAAAATTGGAACTATAGATTTGTTTTATACATATATACTGCTATGTTTTTTCTATTGTTCTGTGTTGCCGTCTACATTTTTTTAGGCATGAAAACTGACCCAATCCTGAAATGGCTGTAGTATACTCAGATAGGTGCTCTGTTCTTATAAGAAGTCTGAAATTAAAAATCTTTGAAAGATTATACAACAACAACATATAATTTAAAATATAATAATAATAATAATAATAATAATAATAATAATAATAATAATCCTAGAATATCTAGAATATGACGATTATAATTAAGAAAAGGAAATTCTCCACGCAAAATCAATTTTGAACTTTACCACTAGGGATACCGCCGCCGGATCCAAATTCATAAGATTATCCACGCTGGTGATTGCAAGCATTATCAGTTGAATTAAGGAATGAATGTACAGATTTGGGTTCTCTTTAATCAAAGAATATAATTAAATGATTTAAATAGTTAGCTGTAAACGTAGACAGTTTAACTTAATTTATGAAAGTTTTTCTAGTATCATCTTCATTGAGTTATCGTAGAAAGGTTTACCGATACTTAACGAGGAATTTCGCTTGACTAATCTCTGAATTCAAACGCTTCAAAGTCAAACGAGGGGTGTTTAGAGAACTGCCTGAAACTCTCGAAACTGTCAGTTCGATCACTAGGCCAAATAAACTAGGGCGATTTCATTTTCTCTGTCAATGGGCGAGAAGAAATTCATTCTTGAAAGTAAGTAATTTGGTTCAGCGGAACCGTTGCCTATTAAATAATTTTATTATGTAAGTATAATTTCCGTCTGTTTCACTGTGTAATGATACAAAGTGAAATTTTCATATCTTTAATGTAAATAATACTAAGTGTGGTTTAACGACATCCTATATATGGCTTGCTTAAGGTGAATGAATATGCCTTGTCAGGCGTTTTATGGCAATGAACGTAGAATTTTTTATACTTCTATATTTTATTTATTTAAAATTTATGATAGATGTTAATTTTTTAAAAAAGCTGATTTTATATACTCCATACTGGTGAAGATCCTCTTGATTATCTACTCAAACTGAATTGTAATGAGATGATTTCGATAGTACAATACTTATAAGTAATTTCGTATAATTATTCACTTTGATTATAAATAAGCTCTTTTAATCCTTTAAAATGGTCTTGCCAGGAAACCGAACACTAACACTCGGAAAACATCCGTGTTTACTCTTGAATTGAAAAAAAAAATTCCTCGGTTTCGCATTCATTTTCGAATTTGGTGACTGTGTGCATCAGTTATCGCCACCTTCCACCCCCAACGTGTCATCATTTGCGCTTGTGAGCAGTGGCGCCGTTCACCGTATGGCAACAGTGTTGAGCCGTAATCCTCGGCCACCAATGTTACCTCTCCCTCCCTCCCTTTCTGGCTTCGGCCACTTTTTCCTCATTCCCAAAGCAATCGGTTTCCCCCGGCCGATTAAAGGCCAAACTTTTCCTCATTCGTTACGATCTTTAACGTCAGGTGCAAAATTCCTTCAGTTTTAATTCGAATTGCTGGATGGAAACCGCAACGGCTTCTCCCGCATCGCCCACCTGTTGATTCGAACGGCTTTTCCTCCCTTTTTGTTACTCTTCACTGTTGCCATCCTATTCCCCCCCCCACTTTTCCTTCAAATGAAGTCAAGGGAGAAGTCTTCCTTCTTCTTCAGCCCTAATTATTTTCAATTCAAGCCGATAGCCTATGCTTGTAACAGTTGGTATCGAAATAAGTTTATGAATTTTTAATGAGAAAAAATATAAGTGTAATTAGAATTCCTTCTTGAATAATATGACTGTAGTCATTTTCCTTGTTCATTATGGAAACGGAAATGGTTATACTTAACAGTGAGAAGAAAAGCGGTTAGGTTAGCAGTTTTGACACAATTTAATGCGTATTTATTTCAAGAGAATAATACTGTATTATTCATTTATTTCAGTGACCAGTAATACTTAACTAAGAGTTATTACTTATTCATTTTCTATCATTTGCCATTTGAGACAATAATAAAATTAAATAAAATTCAAAGGAAATTAGAATATAGGGTATTCTCGTAATATTTTGTTGAGTGTAGAACTAGTTAGAACTAGTAAATTCCGTTGTTGGAGTCTTTTGAAGAACAAAATGAGGTAGTTGTGATTAAAATAATTCCATGATTAAAAAATGGAGAAAAGATATATCACTTTACGTGATTTCGTGTTTATTTATAGAACCAACTAATCGCATAATGCGAAAAACACCTGAATGCACGCTGCACTCAATGACGACGTACATCTCGCAGAAACTCTTTTCCTGCTTTGTCGCCATTTTGTAAAGGCACTGCACTCGTCCTGCCAACTGGTGTATCACGATACAAACTTGGTGAGTTTACGGTTCTTTTCACGTATCAATTATTTTTATCTGTGTATGAAATACTTTGGATCATACACTGTTTTGAAATCGAGTGAATCATTGCAGTATCACCAAATCAGAGTATAAATGTGGAATGAAAGTAAACCGTTCGAATTCCTTCGGTTTACCTTGTTGTTATTCCAAAATATAAGCTTTTTCCCTGAATATTTTGGTGTATAGTTTATATTTTTCTTAACTCTGCTAATTTAAATTCTTAAGGATACATTTGTGATCCCCAGTTTATTGGCAAAATATATTCAAAATAAGGTCCTCTACCACCCCTAAAAGTATATTCCTCAGAGTTTGAAAAGTCTTTGTTTTTACTTTGCGATGTTTTGCAAAGTTTAAAGTGAATACAGTCACTAAAATAATATAGTTTTGAGACAGTTGTATACTTTGGATTACTATTCTCCACTGGAACGAATCCTCGATTGTCTATCCTGACATGATACAAAGTACATTAAAATATTTTATTGAAATATTATATTATTAAGTAGATTAAACGTATACCACTTATAATTTAAGATATAAGCATGTTAACAGAAACATCAGATTTGCATCAATACGCCTTTTAAAAGAGCTTATACAGTGGTAGAGATTTGCACTACATCATCAAATGTTTCCGGCCCTGTAAATTCTAAACTGCAACAATGATTTCATGAAAATTAATGTGATGTTGAAGGTCTCTTTGCTTTTATTACGGCCACTACGAGAAAGCCTTTCTACCAGATTTTGGTAGATAGCTTCTTCAGGAATTTTTTTTCATTCTTTCCGAAGAGCGGTCAGGTTGAATCATAGATCTTGGGCGATATGGTCTAGCCCATAATCGTCGCTCTAATTCTTCTGTAAGGTTTGGTTTGGTTTATTTGGTATTAACGTCCTTTTCAACTGCTATGGTCATTGCAGGATGGAGTTATAGGGGCCGCAAATTTTGCCTCGCAAGGGTTCTTTAACGTGCAGCCGGCAAACGGCTACACGGGATCAACGGTTTTACTTCCCTTCCGAAGGAAGTGCGTGATCTCAGGATTTTCCCCCTGAAATAATCCTCGTCGTCCTCGGCCGGGGTCGAACCCGCGTACTCGGGCATCAGAGGCGATCACGCAACCACTGAGCCACCAAGGCCGACTCTTCTGTCAGGTATTCAATGAGATTTTATTGGGACTCTGTGCAGGCCAGTACATTTCTTCAACGTCTGTATCTTCAAACCAAGGAGCATTATCAAGTTGGTAATGGAAAGCTCCAATTCAAACCTTTGCCACAATGAACGCTTGTAGAATTGTCAAAATATCAAATTAAGTTGCAGATTTCATAGTTCTTACCATTGACACAACGCAAACCCTGAAAATGAGCTCCATACCATGATAAGCGCCTCCTCCGAACTTCAAGTAGGCAACATCCAGTCAAACTTTGAGGTATTCTCCTGGCATCCGCCTGACCCAAACTCGACCATCTGATTGCCAGTGCGTGTAACCAGATTCGCTCCATAAGACACATTTCCATAGTTATATGGTCCACTTTCGATGGAAGCGGAAGAATGGAGCCACTTATTGGTTTCACAATGTTCGTCCGTCCGTCCGTCCCCTTCATAATTTCTGCATTTTTAAGGTAGAAGGTTGAAATTTGTTATGTAGCTTAATATGGGCATGAGTACCTTCACTATTTAGTTTGGTTTTGATTGGCCCACTGGGGTCGGAAATAGGGGGTGGGAGTTAGAGGGGACCAAGTGATCTATGTGGTATTAAGATATGTAATAGAGTGAAATTCGATATGCATATTTCTCTAGGCAAAATCTACATTCCTATGAAGTTTGGGCCAAGTTGTCCCAGTGGGGTCGGAGTTGTGGGGGTGGCAGTCAATTAGTCTTTACAACTATGGCAACATAAGGCGTGTGGTATATCATTCGATCGAAAATGATGAGAAATGAAAGAAGGCAGGGTTCTTTTATATTTTCTAAATACCAAGTTCGAGAAAATAAATTTTTGGATTAAAAAAAAATGGGGGTTAAAAAGTGCAGATGAAGGGGTAAAAATTGATTAACTCAGTACTTCCGCTACTTTCCTATACCTTCCTCGGGAGGCTTAATTTCTTGTTCTGAACGTCACTTCGCATTGATTTTGCTGATGTGGGGCTTTTGAGCAGCAGTACGGCCATAGAAACCTGGGGTTCTCATTTCCCTGGCTAATGATGACTGTACAGGCGTTACTCGACCAATTTCGGAACTCTGTAACAACAGACTTACGTGCTAGTACTCGACGATTTTTGTCTGTTATTTAATTTGCCCTACTGCTTTGCGATTTCACTGATGTTGATACTTGAAATTACCACTTGACAATGATGACACTTATAGTTGAAAGTAGTATTTGCAGATTGACAGAAATCTCGCGTACAGACTTCTTGCATGATGTTATTAGTTGGAACACATTGCGCTCTGCTAAACTACCCATACCTCAACATTTACAAGTTGAGAAAACAAGTACATGATGATGATGCACTATCTTGTGCACGTAATTTTGAATGGTTTGCTAGATTTCATGCTGGTCGGGAAGAGCTGAAAGACGAAGAAGACAAGGGACGTCCAAAAACTGTTCGTACATAGGAAACGATCGAAAAGGTGAGAGAACTTTTTGTTAAGCGATCCGCAAATAAATCTGAAAATGATGGAATAAGTCTTAACCATTAATTCGTCTAATATTGACAGAAGATTTGGGCAAAAGGGAAAAGGAAACAAAGTGGATGCTTGCACGGAATTCATCGCGGCTGCAGATGCCAACCCGAACTTTCTGGATTCAATTGTGACAGGGGACAAAACCTGGTGCTATCAATATGACCCTGAAACAAAACGACAGAGCATGAAATGGCGGTCCCCAACATCCCCGCGAAAACAAAAATTCCGGTTTGAAAAGTCAAGAACAAAAGTATTCTCATCATTTTCTTAGACAACACTGGCAGGATCCATAAGGAGTTTGTTCCTCCTGGACAAACAGTCAACAAGAATCAATCAACCAGCAAAAGCAACGAAACCACAAATTCACAATATATAATTTTTAATGCCTCAGATGTACAT
Source organism: Rhysida immarginata (assembly GCA_023313115.1). Taxonomy (NCBI): domain Eukaryota; kingdom Metazoa; phylum Arthropoda; class Chilopoda; order Scolopendromorpha; family Scolopendridae; genus Rhysida; species Rhysida immarginata. The sequence continues at coordinate 5,734,254 of JAHWFO010067154.1, forward strand.
TTCGGGAACTACGATCCCTTCATCAGTAAGTGTACATCAATGTTCATCTGAGGCATTAAAAATTGTGTATTGTAGATTTGTGGTTTCGTTGCTTTTTCTGGATGATAATTGTGTCCACAGTTTCTGGGCTCATTTTCACCTGAGTCAACAAGGATTTCTACAGGGAGATTTTGCAGCGTCTGATTAAAAGAATCCATCGTGTACGGACACAATTTCATGCAAAAAGGAGTTGGTTCTTACTGCACAATAATGCAAGATCGCACACAGCAGTGCTTGTCAATGAGTTCTTAGCCAGTAATGGAATTGTGGAGCTTTAACACCCTCCGTATTCCCCAGATTTGTCTCCACCATACTTTTTTCTCTTCCCAAAGGTTAAAACAAGTCTGAAAGAGCACAGATTTGAGAATATAAAGGACATCAAAAAGAATGATTAAGACACAGGACGTTTCAGCATGTTTCCAAACTTGTATGAACCCTGAAATAAACGTGTAGCCTCAGAAGAAAACTAACTAATTTGAAAAATATTAAACAGTTTGCCAGTAATACTGGATGTTTCCAAATTATCTCCCGTATTATATATGTTTATTATTCAAAAACTATTACAGATTTTAACGTGATTTTTTTATTCACAAAGAAAAACTCAAAAAGTTTCTTAGCCTTGCGTGTGTTGATAATGAAACACGCGATTGACGCGTGGTGCCATTGTTGGCGCGTTATTCCATTTTTCGCGAGCCGCAGTAAAAAATGGCGTGTTCAAGAAAAAGCTCCATGCGTGTTATGGCTTGCGGAATTTAAGTCAATTATTACAGTTCAGATAATGTTCAAAACAAAGTTTAAAAAGGATCCTCCAAATCACAAGTCAATTAAGCTATGGCATGAAAATTTTTAAACACAGACAGCCTGTTACACAAAATAGGTGCTGGTAGACCTTCAGCGACACCACAGAGAGTAGAAAAGGTCAGGGAGGCGTTCGATCGTTGTCCCCGTAAATCAGTTCGCCAAGCAGTTCGTCAGTTGGATATGCCAATGACATCCGTACATAAAATAGTGAAGTACCGCCTTCGTCTTGCACCCTACAAAATCCATATGATGCATGAACTGAAGCCAGGTGACCGACCGAAGCGCAAGAACATTTTATTTTCTGATGAGGCAACATTCCATACTTTCGGAGCAGTAAACCGACACAACTGCCGAATTTGGGACTCACAAAACCCCCACGTTCTAAGGGAGCATATACGCGACAGCCCAAAGGTTAATGTTTGGTACGGTTTAATGCATGGTCGAGTAATCGGACCTTTCTTTTTCGCTGAAGATACCATTCATTGCAATCTACCTAGATATGTTGGAGAACTACCTGATTCCACAGGTGGAAGAACTGCAGCCCAACATAGTCTACCAACAAGATGGAGCATCTCCTCACTGGGGCCTGCAAGTTAGGCAGTGCCTTGATACGAACTTTCCAGGACGATGGATTGGAAGGGATGGGCCAATCCCTTGGCCCCCTCGCTCACCCGATGCGAACCCTCTGGATTTTTTCTTCTGGTGATATGTGAAAGACAGAGTGTACAAGACCAACGTTGATGACATTGAAACTCTCAAGAACAGAATAATTGAAACAATCGCTGAAATCACCCCCGAAATGCTAGCCCGAACATGGGAGGCAACCGAGTTTCGCTCTGACGTCCTTCACGCCATAAATGGGGGGGCACATTGAAATTTATTAAGGCATACTAAGAAGCTTTTTGAGTTTTTCTTTGTGAATTAAAAAATCACGTTAAAATCTGTAATAGTTTTTGAGTAATAAGCATGTATAATACGGGAGATAATTTAGAAACACCCTTTATGTCTTGTATTTGTTAAATTGGTCCAGTCTCGTTTGTTAATTGTTTCACCTTGTATTTAGAAGAAAATGGCGGTTTATTTTAATAATTTTAATTATATTTAACTTAAATTATTGGTGATGGCTAATTAAATTTTCACAACAAAGGGTAATTTACAAATTTGCTACGAGGCTAGATTTTTGCTCCACTTTATACAGATCCATTATTAGGCAATATGTCAAATAAAAAATAAGAGTACCATCTAGCTATAAAAATACAAATATCTATTTTGAATATCATTCAAAGACAGTCTTGGTGTGGTAACGATGCGCTGATCCACTGTGCTGGAGTTCCTTGCGGCCTAAAGATTTACTTTTTCTTCTGCAGTAAAAGGTTATGCAATTGAACATTGCAAACGGAAAAGCTGAAACATCCGATCTTTTTCCAATACGGCTTTGCACAATGTACTTTAGCATTAATAAAGAAAACTGTAGTTAATCCGTCACAACATAGTGCCATTACTTCATCCCCTACTTATCAGGGGAACCAGGACATATAATTTAATTGCCATATTTAAATCATGATGGAATGACTAAAAGATCCTCTACTAAATGTTTGGTATTTTTCTGGCCAGTGAGCACATTAAAAAGAAAAAGAAATAAAGATTAAAATAGAATATTATCTCGCTGACCATTTGTAGAAAATAATTTAAATGACTTTTTGAGTGTTTACCGATATGCAATACCTGATGTAAAGTCGATGATACAGAATACGCCTACACAATTGCTAAGGGTGAAAGGGAAAAGTGGCAAATTAACAATGATACACCATATCAAGGCAAGGGAATCTCATCATATCAATAAAGAAAAATTACATATTCTCAACAATTAAATTGATTAGGAGAAGGGAACCAAATGAAAGGTGGCTTAATAGAAAGTTTTTTTATTATATGCTCAAAGAAATAGTTCTCTATCATCTCTCCACCGAAACATAAATACGTATAGGTAGGTGGGCGATTTAAGTTTTTTGGTTGATGCTTGAATAGATAATAAAAGAATGTAATTTTTTAAGAATCATTTCCTTATTGGACTTTAGGAATTTCTTTGATATCTAAAAAAATTCCTTTTTTCTTTGTTGTGGAATAAAAATCTTTTTTGAAAGGTTGCATCATTAACATCATTCGGACAAATTTTCCAAAAAAAAAACAAAAACAAAAAAAAAACAAACAAACCCAAAACATTTGCTATTTTCTCAAGTTAAAACCAATATCTAAACAACTTCATAGAATGCAAACCGACGTTTGTCATTTACGGATGCAAGCATTTTTAACTTACTGTATTTAACTATACATTACAGAAGAGGCCCCATTTTGGAACATCTTTAATTAAAGACCTGTTTGATTGAGGAGAAAAGAAAATTTCTAAGAACTTGATTGAATTTATTAACGTGTTTTTAAATCCAAAACTTTTTTTCTTGTAATAATGGGTGTTATTTTTTCTTTGTCCCTAAGTGTTTTCTGATTCTCTGGGTTCCTTTGGGCTTTCACCTTTAGTATATTTCGCAAAATTTCGGCGTCGACGCAAAATAGCCAATGGCCAAAAAGGAGGTGGACGCATTTCTTGGCGGGCGAGCAAACATCGAAAACAAAAGACCAAACAAGAACGGCAGTTCTTTGAATAATTAAAAATATCCCTCCAATCTCGCTCGGAAATATAGTTACCAAAGGGGATAATTAGAGATGCAATCTTCCGTCTAGTAACTGGGCCCTTCTATAACCTATAAATTTCAGCGAACAGAAGTTGGTTCCGTGAAAATCCGAAATATAGTGAAGTGAGCGGGCTGCGGTGCCCGAGGGGCAGACACTTGAACGGGTGGAGGAGGAGGAGAAGGAATCGAGACGGGATAGGGGTCCATCAGTCCGTAGGTCTGTCCGTCTGTCCGTTCGTCGCTCCGTCCGTCCGTCTGTTGAGTTTGTTTACTGTCGAGGCGAGGGACGGCGCTTGTGCTGGCGGCGTGCTTACTTTCTGACGTTTGCGATTAAAGCGAGGCTCCTTGGGTCACCGGCGGAGAACGAAAACGCTTGGCGTCTCCTTAGAGACGCAAGCACAGATAAAAATTTTCGAGGAAATGATAGAAGGGGCAAAAGAAAAAAAAAGAAAAGACAATAACAAAAATTTTTAAAAAGAAAAAAAAAATTCAAAATAAAAGAAAAGTGCGAGGGGGAATCATGTTGTGAGGTAAAGAGAAACATTGCAGTAGTTCCTTGGGATTTCCGCGTTTTATCATCTTGGGAGAAGAAGACTAATTTGAACAGCGCTGCTCGCATAGAAAGTATTTTTTAAAATTTGACGCCATTAATCAATTATGTATGAACGTCCAAAAAAATCCATAACAGTATGGGCCAACATGACGAATTTTGAATGTAGAAGCGTATGTGCTTCGGGATATTGTAAACTTAAAACGGCCTTGTTTGATATTCAATATTGTGTAAACAAAACTATTTTTTTTTGTATTGGTAAAAAATAGGCCCCTAACATTTAATTTTTTTTTCGGGAGATACTTTTCATAAATATTATCTTATTTTACTAACGGATTGCACACGTTTAAATGCGCTATCTGATAAAGTTTAAAAAGTGGCGACTTTCTATTACTGCAGAAATTTGAAGTATTCAATTGCATACTTAAAATTGTTTCTTTCGACCAGATGCTTTCTGAATTTGTGAATTACTTTCTTTTTTCATCATAAAGAAATTAATTTCTAATAGATTAATGCTCTTATGCACATATTATTTTTAAAAAGGTAAATGTAATTTTTTTGAATAGATCACGGAACAAAAAGGTACGGCCAAACTTTCAGGAAACATTCCTCACATGTAGAGGAAGAAAATATGTTATATGGACATGGGCCGGAAACGCTTTATTTCCATGTTAGAACTCATTTTCATTAATTACATTGCTAATGGGAAACACACACAGGAACAGAACCTACCAGGATTCCACAAAAAATGCTGCCCTCTTTCTTACATGAAATGTTCAAAATACCCTCTTGGTTAGGTCTGGTTAGAATGTAATTGTAATTCTCGGCAATTGTTGTTTCCTGTATAGCCCGTCTTCAAACGCTGAAGAAGTTGGCTTTGCTAACGAAATGTATAAGGCATGTTCAAATGAAAGTGATTCAAAGGGCCCTGAGACGGATTAAATGAAAGTATTAATATTTACCTTTGATTATATGAAAGAAGAACATCTTATAGTCACTATTATAGACGCGCACTCCTAAAAAAAATCCCCACCTACCGCAATACAGGACTCCTACTGGGGCACCAATCGGCTAATACCGTCCGCAAAAAAGTCTGTTTTCTGCTGCTCTCTGAACCATGCCCGAACAGCATCCTTAACCTCCTCATCATTGACGAATCGTCGACCTTTCAGTGCCTTCTTTAAAGGATCAAACACATGAAAATCACATGGTGAGAGGTCCGGGGTATAAGGAGTGTGTGGCAAAACTGGCACCGCATTTTAGTTATTGCTTCCTGCACCAGTCTCGCAACATGTGGCCTAGCATTGTCCTGGAGGAGGATCACCCCATCACTGAGCTGACCAGGACGCTTGTTTTTCTTGGTGTATGCGATGGCATTAATACGCGTTTTGGGTTCCATAAACTCCAAAAGCAGAGGACCGTCGGAATCAAAGAAACATGTAAGCATAACCTTCCCAGCCGAACTTTACGACTTGAATTTTTTGGGCCGTGGTGACGATGGATGCTTCCGCTGCATTGTGGAAACCTTCCCGGAGGGTTCCTAATTATGGCACCAGGTCTCATCTACCGTGATAATCTTCTTCAAAAACGCTTCCCCCTCACGACTGTAACGTTCCAGATGATCCAAGCAGCAGCCGAAACGCAGCCCTTTGTGCTCTTCCGTGAGCATTCGGGGTACCCACTGACAGCAGACCTTGCCATATCCCAGGCTTTTCACTACAGCATATGCGGAACCAATATGCGCAAGTGATTGTATGCTGATCCGCCTGTCCTCACGAATTGACTTATCCATGTCTGTCTTCAATTGATCGGTGATGACCACGTTTGCTTGGCCCGGACGTGGTTTATCAGCCGTTTCCACACGACCATCATGGAACATTTTGACCCAACGCACCACGGTTGCTTTCGAGAAACATGCTTCTCCATAAACATTGAAAATCCGAGCATGAATATCAACTGGTGGAATGTCCTCAGTTGTCAGAAACATTATCACTGCTCGTTGGTCAGTTTTGGACGGAAAGTTAATAGGAGGGTCCATTGTAACACAAACGAAATACGAGCATAAGCCTAACGTAACTTCCCACAGCAGTGCTTATCAGAACAAGCAGACGATACGTCAACAATCTCTCGTGTGCTTCGTGTCTGCGCACTCACGTGCTCGAGCGCTACAGCCCGAATCACTTTCATTTGAACTTGCCTTATACATACATGTTATATCCTTATTAAGCAGTATGTGGAAAAGTAATTTCATTTTTATAATGTCTTCATTAATTACATTACTCATGAGAAATAACAATGGCAGTTAACTTGATGTAACCAAGACGTAACCAAGAGTGTATTTTGAACATTTCATGTAAGAAAGAGTTTCATGTGGTCTATTAGTACGTTCTGTTCCTTTGTGTTTCCCATGAGTAATGTAATTAAGGAAGAGTTGTATAAAAGGAGTGTTAACATGAAAATAAAGCGTTTCCGGACCTATGACAATATAACATTTTCTTTCTGTACATGTGAGGAATGTTTCCTGAAAGTTTGGCCGTACCTTTTTTGTTACACCTTGAATATTAACAGAAGTAAACAATACATTGGGAATTGAAGAAAATGAAGTAAACAATACAGAATTCTAACCATGATATTTATTTATTTATTTATTTATTTAAATACGTCAGAGTTGACAAATCCATACAAAACCTCACAGAATACAATATAAAACAACAAACTTTTTTTCTCAAGACAATACGAACCAAATATACATAATCATATAAAATTTAGGTACATACAGTGGTGGCCAAAAATTTAGCACCAACCAAATGGCTCTAAAAAATATTGCCAATATTTGAAAAATCAAGGCTCAAAAGTTAATTCCACCCCTGCTATAAAATAAATGAGGCTGTCTGAAACAAAGTATTTAAAAAAAATAATTTTTGGAGGATACACTATGAAAAGGGGAGCATGTTTCAGAATATTTAAGTAAATGGCTGGACATAAGTTTAGCACCCTAACGTGTTTGCATTGTAAGTATGTTGTATTTTAATACACACATTGTATAAGCAACAATTTTAATTTCACTTGTACATGTTTTAACCAGCAGTCATGGGAAAACGACAAAACATATCGCTAGATTTCCGTGAACAAGTTAGACGGTTACGCAATGAAGGTCTAACATTTGATACCATTGCCAAAATTGTTAACTGCAGCAAATCATGTTGTATACGTAAAATTCAGCGGTACAACAACACTGGTTCTGTCAGAGATAGTTCAAGACCAGAAAGACCTAAACAACTAACCCCTCACATTGACCGTATCATTCATCGTTATTCCAAAAAAGACAGATCCTTAACTTCAACAATGATTCAAGGTGAATTGTCTGCTCATCATCACGTTAGTATTAGTTCTCGTACTATTCGTCGACGATTAAACCAGTTTAGTTTGTTTGGGCGAGTGGCACGAAAGAAACCTCTTGTGTCATTAAAGAACAGGAAAGCTAGGTTAACTTTTGCTCGTGCCCATCTCAACTGGACAACACAACAGTGGAAAAATGTGATGTGATCGGATGAGACAAAGGTACAGTGTGTGATGACAACTCTTTGCATGTGATGGCAGAAAGTACATCAGACGTGATAAACATGAAACATACAAGCCACATTGTTTACAGCCAACCGTGAAACATGAAGGGGGAAATGTGATTATGTGGGGTTGTTTTACCTGGCATGGTGTAGGCAATCCATGATATAAATCGCATCAGTGATCGTTTTGTTTACAAATCCATCCTTGAGAACATTATGCTTCCTTATGCCGATGATAATCTGCTCCTTACATGGTCATTCCAGCACAATAACGACCCGAAACATACCAGCAGACTTGTTAAGGAATGGTTACACATAAATCATACCAAAGTTATTGGATGGCCTGCTCAGTCAGCAGATTTGCTATGGATTGATGTCAAAAGAGCTGTTAAAGAAAAAAATCCAATAGTATTCTTACACTACTCGACACCAACAAAGAAGCATGAAAAACATTCCAGAAGTTCGGTGTAAACGTCTAGTGGAATCCATGCATAGACGATGTATAGCCGTTATTAAAAACTTTGGTTACCCAACCAAATACTGATTCTATGATGTATTATTTATTTATTCTGTATATGGTGCTAAATTTTTGTCCATAGGAAAATCATCTAAAGGATTAAAAAAAAATCATCTCATTGTATCAATTTTGAATTCAACATGCATGGTTATTTGTTGGATCATTTCACACTTAAATCTTTTATTGGTGTGATTTTTTTTGTAACTGGTTAAGTATTTTTGGTAATAAACAATATAAGCCAATATAGGTGCTAAATTTTTGGCCACCACTATAAAAATGTTTACACTTATTTACACAGTTAAACCTGCTACGATTATAGACCTTTGACCTTACCAAAAAGCAAGATCATTTCAAAGTTTAAAACCACAATAAGGAAACTTTGTCACAACAACATGGGGAATAAAACCATTTTGTTCGAACTTCAAACGTCTACATGAGTGGAAACAAGCATCGTCAGTAAACGCCTACAGGGATGGTTTTTGTTGCGAAGCGCACTAGCAGTTTCACTGATAATACTAATCTTTATTATTATTTCAAGAGAAAGTAAACCTTTTTTCTTACAAACGTTACTATTGAAAAATTTAGAAGGAAAAACTTCACAACCTGAATTCGAACCAGGGACTTCCGTGCATCCGAAGTTCAGTTTTCTTTTTGATTCCTGGTTTGATTCCGGTTAGTGAAACTTTTTTATACTTTTGTGTATTCCACAAAATATAATTTAAGTACATTTTTTAAATAATAAAAGCCCACAAGAAGATAATACATTAAATCTATATGTGGGCTTTATCTAAAATAAATAAATAAATGCGCGTCAGGAGAATTTAAAAAAAGAGCTTATTCTAAAGTCAGTCACTCTAAAATAGTCTTAGAAAACGACGAAAATATCGCATGCCATATCAAGCTGTTTCCGTCTCGTAACATGGCTTTAAAAAAGAATGCAAAATACGGATATGATTTAATACAAAATGGAAAAATAACACTGGCTTAATTGTAATTAAAACGCTCACTAAATTGTTTGTGACTTTAATAACTGAGTCTTTCTAAAACTAAGAAAATTAATAAGTATTTTGGCAAATTCAGCTAAAATTTCATTGTCAACGATCAAAAAGGAAGTTTTAATATGAGTGAAATTCCTAAATTGTATTAATTTTAGATTTTGTTCAGCCTGAATTATTAACAGTCATGTTCAGAATATAATTTACATTTTATATTTTCCAAATTTTCATTTTGAAGCATCAAAAGAAAACTGAATCATAATTCCAGTACAGTTTAGCTTAATCACTGGAATCAAATGGATCGCCGGCAAGTCAAACAATAAAAAAAGAACCTCCCATATGCGGGGGGGGGG